>JAUMHP010000070.1:7412769-7429778 GCA_032361065.1 Enteromius trimaculatus
TATGGTTCACCCAGATACCCATGTTTTTAGGACCATAAGAGTCCTGTTTTTGAAATTGAGATTAATACATAATCTGAGTTAGTCCGTAGTACTGAACCCAAAAAATACTGAAACGTTCTAATGCATGTGTCAACCTCCTGTTTTCTCATGATTTATCAATTGCAGTGTACTTGAAAATCTATGTGTTCAGCATTAGGCATATCCTAAGCATACGCATAAAAAACAGAGTATAATTTAGGCTTAAGATTTGTGCTAAATCTGTGTATCACTTAAAAAATAATTAAGTTTTTAATTGTGTACTTGATGACGTTGGATCACCACCAAACAAGGTGTTTTTTCCCCTTTCAGGAGGTTTACAGGATACCAAAGAAGAGCCAGGTCGAAAAAGAGTCAAGCGGTACGTCACACTTAGTTTAAACTTAGTTTAAATTTAACCACTTCATACGTTTTTTTGTAATAACCTCTAATCCGACCTTTGTTTTCCTCAAATAGATCGCAGCCGTGATCGAGAAGCCCTGCTGACTCCTCGCACACCTTCGAGCAGTCGGGAGAGAGAGCGAGAAAGAGAGAAGGAGCGGGATCGAGATCGGGATAGAGACTGGGATCGTGAACGGGAATGGGACCGGGAGAGGGATGGAGAGAGATCCTCTCTTCGCAGTGCAGATAGAAAAAGAAGACGAGGCTCTACCTCCCCCTTACCGCCTTCTAGCTATGAGAGGGGCCGCAGAAATGATGACCGGTAAGATTTAAGATGCAATATTTATTTGACCTTTTTTTTGTGATAGGACAGTGTAGAAGAGACTGGAAGTGAAGTGGGAGAGAAGGGTGGGTGGGATCAGGAAAGGTCCTTGAGCCAGGATTTGAACTATTTTAATCTATCATATGAGCTTAACCATAAACTTAAAACTAGAGAAAGTGTTTGGAACAGCATGAACCAATTTTCATTCATGGGTAACCTAAATAAGCTGGGCTTGTTGAGTAAACCTGCTTTATGAAACAGCTTCCTGTACTGCATGGATCTGATATAATGTTACACATCAGATGTTTTCCCCAACAATTTCCCAAACGTTTACTTGAGACATAACAGAATATGTCTGCGTAAATAGCTTACATAAATACTGTAATTATGTGTATACAATAGGGATGTTATTTCTTGTAACCGACACTCGTTCATTGATTGTTAACCGACAACATTATTTTAAATTAGAATTTCATTTAATTAGGCTAAGCGCCTGTGACCCGTTAAAAATAGTAATATTTGTTTTCTGCGGATTTATTGTACACGCGCAAAAACTTGCAAACGACAGAAGACGAAGATTCACATGATCATATCTATTTCATATTATACGCCTGCAGCACTTATGCAACCAGAGAAAAAAAAACATTATAACGGATAAATAGGCCTATACGAGAAATATATAGCTATTTTACCTAAAAAATAAATCAAGAAAACTAAAAGTCTTATCACTTTCTGACATGACAGGAGTCCAATAGAGGCGCAAGTTCTTTCATCAAACCTTCATTAACCGACAGCAGCTTATAAATTTGGGGCGGAGAGTAGGGCTGGGCGAAGAGATGCGCATAATATATCGTTCGATATACATCTCCCAGCCCTAGTGGAGAGTGGAGCAATTGCATCGCGCACAGAACACAAAACTGATGGGAGCGACTCCGGTGGAAAACTGACGAGATCTAACGCCGGTTTTACACTGTACGCGTAAGCAGGGGGTAAGCAGCGCATATTTTTTTCGCCACCCATGTTAATGGATGTAAGCTTTCACACAGCACGCAGGAGTGGCACGGCACCGCGTAGCAGGAGCGGCATATAGTTTTGGCGCCGAGTCTAATTCAGCGTAAGCGGCGCAGCAAAAATAAAGTGACAGTGCGTTTTTCTTGATCAAAATCTTCCACGATTAACATGTAAAGTAACACATTTTACCATAAAATCATGTAATTAATGTGTTTCGTGTTTCACACTCGCCATATGCAAAAATAAAATGCACAAAAACACAATTTACGCGAGTTTTATGCGAGGCTTTGCTATTTTTTTCTTATAAACATATTGAAAACTTCGCTCAAGTTTATTGTGTAAATTATAATAGTCACATAACAAAGTATGTTGGCTATGACATAAATCAAAGTACACAGTGTTCGGAGAAGAATGCTGGAAAATACGACAGAAATAAGATGCTTGTCTATAGCCTACTGAAATACAAGCCGAGGTTCAGCTGCACGCGACAAACGCTGCCAGAATGAAAGCACAATCAGCGCGCGCTGCTCCTGCCCTGCATACGCATATGCATGCCCTGCTGACGAGTGCAGTTTGAGACTGGCGTAAAGACTGCAGTTTGAGACTGGCGTAATTGAGACTGGAGCTAATTTCTCCATCCCTATAAGTTACCCAAAACACGCATCACCCAGTAGATGTGCGTTTCTGCAGCAGAGCGGCGCTCTCAGTGTATGACGCGACAGTTGTCCAGTCCTGTTCCGTTCACAGTGCGTGTGTTCTGAGAATGCAGTTGTGATCCTGAACATTTACAGGTGAGTTCCGTTACAGAATGCAGTGTGACTCCCTGTATTAGGACTCAAGCAGCCTGCCTACAGGACTGACAACTGAATTCTGCTGCTGTGTGAATGTGGCCAATAAAATGCAACTTTTTTTGTCTACACATTTTCTATGAGTGGCATATTTTAACAATGCAGCAAACCTTTTAAAATAATTAGATAAAATACTGAAATAAATAGATAAATAAAATGATTTTTAACTGATTGTATTAATTATTAAAATTCATATTGGTCGGTTAACGGTTAAAATGAACATCCCTAGTATACAATATGTGTATGTATTGCGATCGCTCACTAGCCTTTATGTGCATTATTCATATGTCAGACAGTAGCAGAGAAAAAGGTACTCAACTTAGAAAACATACAAACATCATTTTAGATGTTTAATTACTATTTGGAGAATTGTGATTGCTAGAAAAGGACTTAATGAACCTGAAATTTTGTGACCTGAAATCTAACTAAAATCAACATTTACATATAAATTACCATGTTTAATGTGTAATAACTGACATGCATCATCATGCATTATTTCTGTAGTTATGAGCAGTCCAGCAGCAAGAAGAAACTCCACACCAAAGAGTCTCGTAACAAGCTGTCTACTGAGGAACGACGAAAGCTCTTCGAGCAGGAAGTGGCTCACCGGGAGGCTCAGAAACAACAACAACAGCAGCAGCAGCAGCAACAACAGCAATTACAGACTCTTGCATTTAACCCACTGGCCTACGCCTCCAGTCCAAACTTCATGACCTATCCACCTGGATACCCTATTCAAACCTATGTGGATCCCACCAATCCCAATGCAGGAAAAGTGCTTTTGCCCACACCTGCTGTGGAGCCTCTTTGTGTCACCCCAGCTCCTGGGACATTCGAACAAACACCCACTCAGCCTGTCATATCAGATCTCAATCTAGCTTCACCCTCTTCCACCACCACCCAGGCCGGACCTGCCTCCAGCTTGGCACATATCCCTGCTTCTCTGGAGCTTTCCTCTGGCACACAGACTCAGCAGTTTGTCCAGCCTTCTGTGGCAGCACAGGACCCAAACGTGGCTGTCCTGTCGGTGCCTGCGCAAACAGCCAGCCCACAGGTCCAGGGTCAGCAAGGTTACACCACGCTCTGGGACCCCAACACACAGCAAGCGGTCACGGTGCAGACGCAGCCAACGCAGCAGTACTCCACCACTGCACAGCCTCAGACTGCCATCTACTATCAGGGCCAGCCCTGCCAGACCATCTATAGCATTCCTGCAGGCTACCCACAAACCAGCACTCCTGTCATACAGGTTGGACACCAAAACTTCCCTTTCAATCCTAATTCTCACATAGTGGTCTGATAAAAGGTTTTGAATGCTGTTTTTCATAGTGTTTTGTCGACTTTACTCACATAAGCATCTGAAAACGGAAGAAAAGTTTCTACCTTAATTTTCTACTTCATTTTGACCTTAAACATGCTGGTTTAGAACCACGAACCAGGTCGGGTAATAACCTAAAAGTTCCCCATACATTGACTTCACTGAAAAAAAGAAAAGTAACCCTTTTTAATGAGAACAGTTTTCACAAGGAACACAAATGGGACTAGTGCTGTGATACATGAATGTAAATCTATAACTCTCAAGCAGCATCTTCACCCAATGATGCATAACCTCTTTGTGTATTAAGTGTTGTGTTTTGAGTGAACACTTCATATTAGTGTGCTATGATAATGGCTGCTAAGCATTACGCTTGTATTTGTGTGCAGACATACACTGAGCCAGCTGCAAGTTACCTGCACGGGCAGCAGGTGTACACGGGTCATCAGCAGGGGGTGGTTGTGCAGCAGGGAGGCACCGTCACCACCATTGTCACATCTCAGACCGTTCAACAGGTGTGTAACCCAGGCCTTTCACCAGATGAGGGTGCTGTTACTCTCTCAACATTTTTCTTTAAAGCAGGGCTGTCCAAACTCGGCCCTGGAGGGCTGGTGTCCTGCAGAGTTTAGCTGTGTTGAGGCAAGTTGGAGCTAAACTCTGCTGGACACCGGGCTTCCAGGACTGAGTTTGGACAGCCCTGCTTTAAAGCACTGGTCTCAAACTCGATTCCTGAATGGCCACAGCTCTGCACAGTTTAGCTCCAAACAGATCTAAATCACACCTGCTTGTAAGTTTGATTCGCTGAATCAGGTGTGTTTGATTAGGGTTGGAGCTAAACTGTGATGAGCTGTGGCCCTCCAGGAACTGAGTTTGAGACCAGTGCTTTAAAGCATTCCTTCTGGTTAATAATTGTTCATAAAGAAATGCTGGGACTCTATTCTTGCTAGACTGCTTGTTATTAGTATTTTATAGACAACAGGGTTCCAGTAACCCTAAAAATGCTGACTAACCTCTCCTGAACTGTGATTCACCACAGGAAATGATCGTACCCAACAGCATCATCGATCTGCCGCCCCCTTCCCCTCCCAAACCTAAAACGATTATCCTGCCTCCCAGTTGGAAAGTGGCGCGAGACCCAGAGGGCAGAATCTATTACTACCACATCATCACCAGGTATGACTGGTCTAAGCTCAATGACATCAGCATGGATTGATCTAATGAGTTAAGACATTGCCGCCAGACCGACCACGTCTGCCCTTATTCTATTGTAATGGCTTCACTATGAGTATGTGATGAAATGCAATTTCTCTGTCAGGCAAACACAGTGGGATCCTCCTAGCTGGGATGGGACTACAGAGGAAGCCAGTGTAGAACACGAGGCTGAGATGGACCTCGGGACGCCCACATACGATGAAAATCCTTCGAAGGTATTTAAACAATTACTTATGCTTCAGGGAATACCATAGGATTTTCATCAAAATAAAACACGGCTTTAACCCTGGTCCACACAGACCATTTTTGAAAATCAAAGAAATAATGAGTAATTCAGAAATTGTCACAGTGTTGACGGCACCAACGAATTGATGCAGCGTTAGATGCATCTCACGCATATATCATGGCATTCTTGTGAATGCATGTTGAAGACTGACATAGAAGAGCAAACATTGTTGAATAAAGTTTTTATTTTTGTTTTCTTTGCACAAAAAAATAATTCTCGTATTTTCATAAAATAAAGGTGGAACACATGGACTATTTTAGTAACGTCTTGACTACCTTTCTGGGTCTTGAATGTGGTAGTTGTGTTTCAGTCTGTCCAGTGTCACAAATCTCATCTCTCGGATTTAATCAAAAATATCTTAATTTGTGTTCCGAAGATGAATGATGGTGTTAAAGGTTTGGAACGATGCAAGGGTAATGACAGAACAGAGATCATTTGAATAGAATTATCTTAAAGGTACAGTAACAATAAAGGTCACACAAAAGGATTACTGAATGTTTTTAAGATAACATATTATACATAATATTAATGTGTGGAGTTAATGCTCTTCATAGATTTAAATGGGTCTAATATTTATTATATTCATGTATAAAAGCCATATAAAGAAAATAAACTTGTCAGCTGCAAGAATCAAAGAAATAAAAGAAAGCAATGGGTTATTTAGGGTAGGAATGGTTTTTTTTTTTACCAAATTGCTGTTAAAGACACATTCCTGTTTACTTTCCTATTACAAAACCCAGCAGCATTTACATTATTACCTTACCAAGACGCATATATTGACCAAGACATGCATTTAAACATACTTGAATGCAGCTAAATTACCATGAGGCACAAGTAACCTTTGCAGCATATGAAGAGACACACATGTGAGCATTTGAATCAGCCTTAGGACAGTGTTGATACCATAAGTAATCAAATATCTGATGTTTTTATGTTTTTGATTGATTTTAGCATTGAATAAGTATCAACGCACTGGTAATCTTAACAATCCCTGTTCTGGAGTTCACTTTGGTACACACATGTCGGCCCTGAGACTGTCTCAGCCTCTCTGGGTAATTGAAGATGTTGTTCCAGCCATCTCCGATGGAATGGTTCACAGCTGGTGCTCATCCACATAGAGAAAAGCTATTTGGAGTTCAGAGGAAAGCACTTTTAAATTTGCCTTTTTTATGATGCATCACATGATGCAAACACACAAGCAGTCTGACCCGGCCAATCCAAACTGAAACACAAAGTCAAAAGCAAGTCAGAATAAACATTGTTTTAAAGTCATGTCGTTTCCCAGGTCATAACCATCTTGATCTGTGTTCTTTGCTGTCCTCCCTCCCCCATCACCCACTCAGCGTTTCTTTTTTTTTTTTTTTTTTTTCTCTCTCTGCCTCATTCTCTCTCAGGGTTTTGCTGGTGTTTTCTCTGGCTCTCTTTGATGCTAATCAAACCCAGCTGTTGAAACTGTATTCATTTTATATGTGGTTTCTCGTTTGGAAGTCGAACTGTGCAAAATCTCTTTTGTCTTTTCAACAACCACCCTTTCGTTTTAGACTTCAAAATATCTTTATTATTAAACTTTTAACAGATTTTGTTACCAAAGGGGTTTTTTTATCGTCTGTTGTCAGTATGTTAGCATTTCCTCTGATCTGCACTGGTTTGGCTTTTGGGTTTCTTTCTGGGGCCTTGTGATGATGAGTATTGACAGTTTTGGCATTGATTCAGTATAAAGTCTCATTCATGTCATATCGGCTGCCTAAAGGGGACTCTGGGAGTTGCAGTGTTTAATGTTATTCGTTGTAGAATTCAAACTCCCAAGTATGTTTTGGAAAAGAATGTTTAAACAAGGTCTAGATTATATACTCTTACATGATTAATACGTCAAATAAACTGTCAGTATTCTCAGTGTGTAATTTCACGTGTTGGTTTTTTTGTTTGACCTCTTTGCACAGTTCTCTACAAAGACCGCCGAGGCAGACACATCCAGTGAGCTGGCCAAAAAAAGCAAAGAAGTCTTCCGCAAGGAGGTGAGCTTTAGATTCTCTTGGGTTTTTTCCCAAATAATTCTAGCGGTAGCTCATGTGTGTCCGACTCGTCTAACTTTTCAATTTCTCCTGTTTATCTTTTCAGATGTCACAGTTTATTGTGCAATGCCTTAATCCGTACCGCAAGCCAGACTGCAAGCTTGGCCGTATCAGTAACACAGAAGACTTCAAACATCTCGCTAGAAAGGTAACGTGTGTTCCTGTATGCTTTGCAAAGCAATGCTTAGATACATAGATAAGCCCGTTAAAGCACCAGACAGACATCTTTGGATCACGCAGTTTGTCTTCTTCCTGCTTGTCTTTTAAAACTATATAACGGAAGCAGATCTTTTCTTCCATATTGTGATGTACATCCAAAAGAAATAAATTAACGAAAGAAAAAAATATAGGATGGGGTCTTGGTTCAATCCATCATCTTTGTTCAGTCCAGACTAGGGTTGTAACGGTATACCAGTATGGCGGTTTATTGTGATATTGACATGTACGATTATCATACCGTGCGCATTTGCTTATTTGCTCCTCCCATACAGCGGAGAACAAGTCTGATACAGAGGCTGCTAATTCTAATCTCTATCTCCCGCCGAAAAACTATTCAGTCTATAAAATTTTGCCAAATTTTTTCAATTAAAATGAAAAGAGATTACATTTACGTTTTATTTATTTAGCAGACGCTTTTATCCAAAGCGACTTACAGGTGGGGAGAGATTTTGAAATAGTTTTTTAAAAAGAAAACACATTTAAGTATCAACAATACTGAATGTTGATATAGTCACAGTTATCATTTATCATCATTGTAGTCATGGGGGTAAAAAGAAAGCTAATCAACTAACATTTTTCATCATATTTTTCAGGAAATTAACACCTATGTATTGCTTTCAACTGTAGAAATCTTTGTTTTTGAACTACAGTGCGGTCACTGAAGTCTTTTGTTATGATGTCATCTCTAAACCTTGTGCCTGTCTGTCTTTTCACAGCTGACTCATGGGGTGATGAACAAGGAACTGAAGTCCTGCAAGAACCCCGAAGACCTCGAATGCAATGAAAACGTCAAACACAAGACCAAGGAGTACATCAAGAAGTACATGCAGAAGTTTGGCACTGTGTACCGGCCCAAGGAAGACACAGAGCTGGACTAACTATAACCTAAAGGAAAAAACCCAGGAACCTCCTGGCAGCTCTTTCCAACCGAACACCTCTCGCCTGAACAGTTTCGGTGCGTTACAACAGGGCGGCTCGAGTCCTGTCGTTTTGTTCCACTGACCTTCTAACCATGTCCTAAATGCTGCTCTCGGAGGGGGGGGGGGGCCCTGCCTGAGCTTTCCCGCACAGGGGACGGTTTTATGATGTGATAAACTGCTGCGGTATGAAGCTTGGGGGACGCAAACCAAGGGTGCTACACAGACTCTTTCCAAAATCTTTTTAGTCTTTTCAACATTATCTCTAAGGCAAGTCTCATCACTTGAGGATCATCTTATACTCTGTTCTAGATGGGGGGAGGGGAAACAATAAGTGGACCATTAAAATCCTTTTCCCTTGCCACCCCACTCCATTACTGTAGTTGTTACCAAGGGCTTTTGTTAGCTTGCCTGCTCTGCTAAAGGTCCAATCCATCACTGATAGTAGTCGAGAACGAAGGAGAAAGACAGATGCTAAGAATTATATCTCAGATAAAATACCCACAGAATTAGTCATGTTGGACTCACTGGCCATGGGTCGCCCAGCTCAGCATTGTTTTTATAAATTTTAGACTTTCAAATAGAAGTGTGCAGGTCTGTGATTTAACCCCATTTACCCTGGTCTGGTTTCTCCTGGGTGAAAGGTTATGTAGCAATGATATTTTATCAAGGTCTTTCACTGTTTTTACATTGACATTTTTTATTCATGTCACAAAGGCAAATGTGAAGCCCTCCAGGCAGTTTGTAGCTTTTTTTTTTGTTGTTGTTTTTTGTGGCCATCACGTAAGGATTGATCAGGTTTACTATCCCATAAGCTCTGGCCATTAATCAACTCACCCCACCTTATTAACCTGCATTAAATCTGTTTCCAAACATGTATTATATTGCTTTATATGTGAATATATTGAGAGTTAGTTTTTGAGACCATTAGCAGAGACTTTGTAAATTGACTGTGGGGGTCCACAACGTCTTGTGTAAATATGTCTAATTATGGCAGACTGGTAAACCGGGATTAGAAGGACACTACCAGATCCGAGTCCTCCATCCCGTCAGTGTGATTTTGGTGTTCCTACATCAAGCAGAATTCTGCACTCTCCCATGGCTCCATATGTTGGGTTGGGTTTTAAAGGTCGGGGTGTTGTTTCTTTTTCTTTTGCTTTCTCTGTGGAAAGACTTTGAATCTTTTTTTTATGTACAAATAGGAGTCTCGCCCCACTCCACTGTAAGTACTGTGCAAGCACATTGTCATACTGAGTGTAAAAACATTTTAAGATAAAATAAACTGTTTTCTAAAAATAAAGTCTTGCTTGTCTTGTGCTTGTGTGTGGCGGAATCTACTGTGTTTAACACGGGATGAGATTAAATGTGCTGGTGCTGAACAGACAAAAATGGCACTTGCTGCTTCCATAAAGGCTTTTTCATCCTCTGTTCAAAACGTAAGTGAGTAAGCTGATTAAAATAAATAAAAAAAAAGTTGTAATAACACACACACAAAATCTAGGGCAGAATCTTACTTCTATATAATGGTTGTTGGTTTGATTTTGAGTACTACTGTTCATTTTTCTTTTTTTTTTAAATGAAATATATTTTGCTCATAAAGGGGGGAGGTTAATATTGTGAAATAGTAAAAAGTTTTCTATTATATTATGATATAAAATATAATTTATTCCTGTGATGCACAGCTGAATTTTCATCAGCCGACTTTATATATACATATACAGTTGTGTTTAAAATAATATCAGTGTTTTTTAAAATGTGAGTAAAGCTCAGAATTCTTATAGTATTTTTATTTCCATTTATTGGGAACACTGCACATTATATTTTACATCAAAACATGAAGAAAAACGATCAATATCTTAATTACTTTACAGAAAATGACGGATAAAATTATATTGGGCTGTTCAAAAAAATAGCAGTGTCTGCCTTTTTCAATACAAACTCAAATGTTTACTTCATAAACTGAAAACACTAAGATTTAGCTTTCCTGTGAATCACTAAACTAATATTTAGTTGAAGAACCACTGTTTTTAGGAACTGCTTCACATCTGTGCTGCTTTAAGTCAACCAACTTCTGGCCCTTGTAAACAGGTATTCCAGCCACGGATGATTTGACAATTCTTCTGTATTTCTTAGTTTTGCCTCAGAAACAGCATTTTTGATGTCACCCCACAAGTTTTCTACTGGATTAAGATCCGGGGATTGGGCTGGCCACTCCATAACCTTAATTTTGTTGGTCTGGCTTGCTTACTGGTGTGTTTGGGGTCATTGTCTTGTTGAGACACCTATTTCAAGGGCTTTTCCTCTTCAGCATATGGCAGCATATGACCTCTTCAAGTATTTTGTTATAAGCATATTGATCCACGATCCCTGGTAAGAGAAACAGCCCCATATCATGACGCTTGCACCACCATGCTTCACGGTCTTCAGAGTGTACTGTGGCTTTAATTCAGTTTTAAAAATGAGGATGCTTTCAAAAATAATGCCATAAATAGATGTCATTTATCAATTAACTTCTATTAACTAAATCAAATAAATATCTGGTATTACATCTTTTGGTAAAACACCTTCTGTTCCGGGTAACACTTTCCCATAGTTTTTCCAGGTAGCTTTCCAGGTAGGGTTGTCACAATTCTTCTGGATTTAGTCTGTCTCGGTTTGTTCTGTTACTTCATGTCTGGATGATGAACAGATCTCTGAGCACTAACTGTTGTCTGACAATAATCTCACTGAATTATTACAATTAATGACAAAAATAATGTTTGGAAATGTAATCTGATATTTCCAACTGACGTGCTACCGCAAAAGATAGAAATAACCCACTTAAAACCATTTGTTGTTGGTGAAAATACTAATGTCCTTAGACTTTTGCACAGAGCCTTTTTTTGATACCTATCAAAAAATTCCTATTTGATTCCTATTCTAACTTCTCAGTCACTTTATTTAGCTGTAATATAAATAAAAAAGAAAAGCCAAATTATCTTTAGAAACAATTAATTCATATCACACTTATCTATTTTATTATGCATAAATGCTAATACACCTTGATATTTTTGGAAGGGGCATCAGTACAATTACAATATAAAGGTCCATGTAGCTTTGAAAAACATTTTTTATGTCGTGCTATTTTAATATACAGTAAACTGTATTTATTCATGAAAGATTCATTTTAATATTTGGTCATCCTTGTTGAAGTCGGCCAAAAAGGCACGTCATTTCAGAGGCAGGGCAAGTTATTAGCATTTCAACAAATTACTATTATGTAACATTTTTTTCCCCCTTTGAAATAATGTGCCCTGATGGATTATGTACAAAGTAACTAGAATGTATAATAAAGTAAATACATGTTGACGTTAAACCCTTTTAAAAACTACTGAGTGACTGCCACCACAGCACAGATCTGGCTCTATTAAATCATAGAATCAAAGTGGCGCAGTGCTTTCATTAGAGACTCTTCCAGGCTCAGACTCTGCCTACATGTGCCGAAACTATCTGAGCAGAGCTGATTTCCCCTCCCCTAAGAGCCCTTCTCCCAGGGCCAGGGCATTCCGCTGGGCTGCTCCAGACCGCAGTTAAGCAGCTCCGTCTGGAGTACGTGACGGCATGCAGAGCCGCCCAAGTCCCTGGAAACCCTCTGCTCTTACTTACCAGAGCAGTCACACAAATCATTAACATATTTCAGCGAGAAGAACAGACAGAGCGATAGGAAATGCACACACCTGAGCTGCAAAACACCGGTTATCCTTTCTGCCCACATCCAGTAGTGTCTTTCAGACGTTTGGCTCTTGAGTTTCGTGATTGCTAGGCTTTGCATTCTTGGTGTCAACTAAGGTGACCAGATTTCTTAAATAGAAACCAGAAACATTTGTCAGTTCGATGGTCAAATAATATCACTAAAATCTCACTTATTATCTATATAGACAACACGTTTTAGTATGTTTGTTTTTTATTTGTTTGGGGTTCCATTAGATCAAAATAACCCTTGTTTAAGACAATTAACTAAAACCATATAAGCTCTGCAGAACAGTAGGCTACTATAACAATGGTAACACGTTACAATAAGGTGTCCTTTGCTAACATTAGTTAATGTATTAACTAACTTGAACAAACAATAACTTTTTTTTTTTTTTTTTTACAGTACGTTATGCGGGTAACTTACGATAGGACTGAAATTGAGAACCAAGAAGTCCTCGCTGATATACTGTAATGTTATATTGTGTTTTTAAAGCATATTTACTGTTCTAGGCTTAATACTTGGCATTTCGGCTAAATTTGAATACAAAGTTAAGCAAATTGTTTAAGTTTTCACGTTTATAAAAAGCAAATATGGTCTCAAGTTTCGTCGTTAGTTAAGCCGAACTAACGACCATAGCTAGCTAACGTCGTTTATTTAAATTGTGGTGCACTTTTTCCTACATTTAAAATGGTCTACAACACAATTCTGTTAGTACATATAAACAGTTAGAGTGAATACCTTAAAACCGATTACGGTCTCTCCCACCAGGCACCGGACGTCCATATAACGTCAGATTGACGTTGGACATGACGTCGGACGAACGTTGCATTTTGGTTGAAAATGAAAATCGGGTTGAGGTCAGTATTTGACGTTGACTTAACGTTGGATATTGGTTACACAACCTAAAAACAACAAAATATCCACGTCAGGTGACGTCGGTATTGTACGTCAATTTAACATTGTCATTAGACGTTGAATTTGTGGTAAATTTTAGTCACCTGACGTCGCAACCAAAATTCAACCAACTATCAACGTCTTATGACGTTGTGTGCCCGACAAATAACGATAGTAATAGCTATTTGTCTAATGTTTCTGGCCTGAATGGTAAGTTCTCCATTAAATAGCATAATTTAAAGTCATGGTCTTGAAAACCTTACATAAAATTTGTGGACTATGGTAACAGCTGTTAACGTTATCTTAAAAGAGCTATTTCATCTGATTTATCTCATAAATATTTGGTTTTGTTGGTAGAAATGAATGTATTTAGGTTTATTCAGCAATATTTTTGTCATGAAACAGTTTAAATGATATCTTTTTGTTACCACCTTTTTCATAATGTGTTTTTAGGAACGACTGCAAAATCATTACACTCCTTTTTTAAATCATTCCTACACTCCTGAATGAGCATGTTTATTACATAAATAAAGCATGGTATTGTGATCGCTTGTCATTACATCAGAAAATTCCAACAGCCAAGAAACTGCTGTTTTTGGTTCGGTGTTGAGTTGGCATTAACACAACATTTTCGCCCTCAAACTAATTTGAATTTCTCACAGCTCTTTTTTTTGCCCAGTTGAAGCAATTAGCCCAAAAAACCCACAACAGCCTCAACTTTTGCCATGGTTTTAAAGTAAAACGCACTGTTTTTCAGAGCATGTTGTTTAAATTCACAGGAAGGGATACGAGATGTATGTGTTATTATGATTAAATAAAAAAAAACGAATCAGCAACAAGAGCGTAATCAAACCCAGCGGCTCCACATTTGACTCTTTGGTGCAGAAAAAGCCTGTAATTCCAAGTTCAGATCTTGTTTTCATTATAAATCCTCAAGGTCATAAAACACTACTACTTTGCTCACACAATGTCTTATTTATTTTTTAAAAAATACAAAGATACCTATAAACATCAATATTTCATTATTAAAAAGGACGAACATAAGTGATAGATACATGAATGTGTATACGAAAAGCATCTCAGCACAGAAACCATCAAGTCTCGCTCAGAACTCGTACAGAATGACCTTAAAATACATACATGGGTAGAGCAAAGCACAAACCTGAGCATTTAAAGAAAAGACTTTTCCTCTCAAAACATGACATCGCTTTTAGGTTGCATTGTTGGTTAAAGTGCAAACCAAGGACTAGTGTGAATGAGACTCAGAGAATCATTCGCTCAGGCAACTTGACCGTGCGTCTGTTCATTTCCAAATATACAACTCCCTCGTGCAGCCCATTTAGTGGTTTCCTCTCTGGAAACCATAAAACACCTCGCAGCGTTACGCTGGCCTTCACAAGCCATGGGATAAAAGCTGAAAGCTCCATCCAGCATGGGTGTTGACTATTGTTCAAACGGCAGAAGCGCTGAAATATAAATACGAAAGCACGATTGAATCGCATGCATGGTGCTACAATACGTTCCATGCAAATGGAAAACTGTCATATTCACGAGGCCTGCAGAAATGTCCGTTTCTTTGATGCCAACCGCAGCTGAAACCACAACCATCCAAAACACTCGGCGCGACTGTGTCTCGGAGAAAACAAGAGTTTGTTTTGACACTACAAAGAGGACAGTATAAAGCATAAGCATCCCATGAACATCTGTCTTGAGCAGAAAATGTTCTGAGGTGGCGGAACATCTCAAGCTGTTGAAACTAAATTCCTAAGTGAAACATTATGTCGAATAAAAACCTTATTATTTCCAATCCTGCTCTTCAAAGTCTTAGTGCAAGCAAGGCATTCAAAAACGAGTCGGTTGACGCAATTCCTCTGTCATTTTAGTGTCTCTTTCCCTTTCTTGAAGGCGTGAGGAACATATTCAAGTATTCAGACCACTGACACTCCTTGGGAGGGGGCGGTGAGGGCGCTGATGATGTCTGGCCGTTCGATGCGAGCGAGAGCCGAGCAGAGCAGGCCCAACGTGGAGCCTTCCTGTTGGGCCCAATCAGTTAAGAGTGTGTGGATGGGGTCTTGTCCCCGCCCGAAGACGTCCACGCGGTCCTGTTCGTACCCGAGCGTGGCCGCCAGCTGCCTCCAGCTCCGACTGCCCCCCTCGGCGAGAAGCCCCTCTACTTCCTCCTGTCTGTGAGGAGGCAGGTTCACATAAAGTCGCGTGTCTTGTTTGCTGTCTCGTTTACTGCCTGTGGAAAGTGCGAGAAAGGGACCGAATAATTAAAATCTACAATGCTTCCATTTAGTCCAAGTCACTTTAGGATTCCCATCCTTATCTATGTTTAAGCCATTTTCTCATACCTTTGCTGGGCTGGCTTTCCTGAAGGCTGTGAGAGTCCAGAAACACTCCACTGTCGCTGTGTAATTTCTCTCCTTCCCCGGCATTATTCAGCTCGCCAACCCGTGCTTTGACCAGAGCCTGCTTCTGCTGACATGACTTCCAGCTGGACACGCACCAAATCACACGTTTATCATCAAGTAAAAACAAGAAGAGGAATATTTCTCTTCACAGACACGTTACGGTATTCTACAACGTACATATACAACTAGAATGGGTTCCTGTGTAAATCATGTGTATTTTTCTTCTTTAAATTGCTGCATGACCTCACCATTTGTAGGCGACGTAGAGCAGGAGGCCGAGCACCACCGCAGCCAGTACAGACACGTAGACCAAGATGTTGTTGTTGTTGCCCCCCTGGTCCTGTGGAGTGAGTCGAGGGGATCCAGACCCTGGTGCTGGGCTGCTTCTGTTCTCCATTTCCTCATTCAGATTCGGCTTTCGGGGGTTTTCACGTGGACCATCAGAACCAGATGGACGGGACAGGATGTTAAGGTCTTTTACTGGAAAAAGAAACACACACATTTGGTCATGTTGAACTGCCTTTATAAACATTATAAATTCAAATGCCTCTTTTTTTCTTGTCAAGAATTGCATTTATTTCAAATGTTGCTACGACACACGGATACAATTTTTTTTTATGTGTATTTACACTTTGATTTGAAACTGACACAGAAATAGCGTATTGTGTCCAGCAGATATTCCCCAAAATGAGCAGAGAGAGCAGAGAGACCAACTGTTAAATAAAGTCATTATTTTGGTTTTCTTCACGTACAAAAAGTATTTTTGTCGCTTTATAACATTCAGATTGAACCACTGATGAGAGAGAACTATTTTGATGATTTCTTTCACACTTGGCAGTTAATGGACCAGTCACAAGCCTCCCGCTTTTCATCCCAAATATCTATATACAAGATAAACTGTATGATGATAGGTGTGACTTATCTCACATAAAAGGGCGCGATCACCACTCACAGCCCTAAAATATATATATTAGTGCTGTCAAATGATTAATCGTGATTAAGTTTTTACTTACATAATATGTGTGTGTGTTGTGTATATTTATTATGTATATATAAATACAAACACATACAGGTATATATTAAAGAAAAATATAAAATTTTATATATATTAAATATATATCAAATATAAGAATATGAATATATACATGTATAAACTTAAATATTTTCTAAATATATACTATGTGTGTATTTATATATACATAATAAATATACACTTTACACATACATATAAAATATAAACAAAAACTTTTAATTTGGATGCGATTAATTGTGATTAATCAGTTGACAGCACAAATATACAGCACTGTGCAAAAGTCTTAGGCCACTAGTATTTTCACAGACAATATATA
>JAUMHP010000070.1:7449556-7462120 GCA_032361065.1 Enteromius trimaculatus
AAACATTAATTTCTTTTTCGACTGAAGAAAGAAAGACATGGACATCTTGGATGACATGGGGGTGAGTAAATTATCAGTTTTTTCAAAAGTGAACTTCTCCTTTAAGGAATAGTTCAAAATACCTTTCTTCTGCTGAATACACAAAAGATGTTTTGAGGATGTAATGGGTACCCCCAAATTCTTCAAAATAAAGTTTTCTTTGTAAACGATGTATGCTATTCTGTGTCAGCACCACTGTACGTGGATACTGTCTGAACGTAAACAATGTATCCGCGTACATATGTCGTATACGTTGTTTACTGTATGTATGTGATACTCTCCAAAATGGTGCTACAGTGTGACGCGGAGGAGATGAATTGAATGAGGTTATTTTTGTTTTCTTTGCCTACAAGAAGTATTCTCGTAGCTTTATAAAAATGACAGTTGCACCACTGATGTCACATGGACTATTAACAATGTCCTTGCTACATTTCTGAGCCTTGATCGTGGTAGGATCCTTGCTGTCTATAGAGGAAAGCTCTCAGATTTCATAAAAAGGATCTTAATTTGTGTCTTAAAGATGAACAAAGGTCTTACAGGTTTGGAACGACATGAGGCTGGGTAAGTCAACTATTACAGTAAGGTTTCATGTTTTAATTCACTCCAAATATATTTGTACAGTGCTTTCCCAAAAACTGTTAAAAAACTGTTTTACAGAGATACAGAGAGCAGCTAAAATATCTCCATAGAAACAACACAAATACAGAATTAAACTATATATAGATATTTTTGATATATTTTTAATAATCTCATGATTTTTGAAGTTCATTAACAACATATCCAAATGTTTTATTCATTAGATTATTGAGAAGTTGTCAGTTGCTAGTTCAATAAACTGAAGTTGTGTTTGATAGGTTGCCTTTTTTTAAAGTGTTTAATAGCTTTTCTAGCTTAGACTTTTTTTGGCTTCTTTCCCGCCAAAACACCTAAAAAAAGATTTTTCTGGTAAAAGTAAAAAAAAAATTGTGTTTTTGTTCTGAAAAATCTATTCAAGATTAAATGAGCTTTAGCTTGAAACAAGCTAAATAATCGGTTTGAAATAAGATTATTTTGCTTACCCCAATGGCAGAATATTCAGCTCGCTCTAAGCAAAAAGTCATTCAATTTTGACTTATTTTTCTGACTCGTCTAGAAAATCAGAATCTAGAAAATTGATTTAAGAATATTTAGGCTGTAAACAAAACAAGAATCTAACCTAGAAAACCATTTTTTGCAATATGTTCATCTTATTTTACATCATTTTAAGTCATTTTAAGGCTCTCTTGAATGTTTGCTGAGGCCCCATGATTGAAAACCACTGCTCTTCCACAGACCATTTTGATCCTCAAGATTGGTTTTGATCCTATTCAAATATTAGTCCACGACAACCAAACCTAATTGTGAAATAATCTCACCAGTATGTCAGAACCAGGGATGATAAAGGAGCGTGTTTGATTTCTGGGCACCACGGCTTGGACTAAAGGCAGACCATCACTCACCACCTACATGAACCAACGTGAAAAAACACCTCAAATCACAGTTTCACACAGCAGCTCCTTAAATCAAATCATTAGCACACGGTGCTCACAAAGTTGCAATTCAGCATATTATTAAATTCAAGTTAAACACTGATAAACAGGAACTCACCTCTTTAAAAGATCGGAGTTTAGTGAGCTGATCAAAAAGGTTAGGAGGCAGGATGTCCAGACGAGCCTGCCGCCTGAATGCATTTTCTGCTGACATACGGGGAGGATGGGGCTCCTGAATTACACAGAGAGGTTTCACTTGTGTCATATTACACACAATACATTAAACAAATGCTCTCAGGAGCAGGTTTAAATGTTTATTAAATGCATTTTGTTAACGCTGCAATGAAAAACTTAAATGAAATAAGCTGAAGTTGAAACACTATAATTACAAATAAATGAAAAATAAACAAACAGTAATAAAAAAACTAATGTCACTGACAAAAGCACATAAGATTACAAAAATAAAAACTAAAATAAAAGCAAATGACTATTATATTATATCAGTAACACTCTTCAGACCTGGAAGCTCATATAAAATGAAGTTTATGCTGACTAGCTGACTAAACATCTGTCTGATGTCCAACCTTGAGAAGCTGACAGGGTGTCTGGCCAAAGTTGCTGATGATGCCTTCCAGGGCCTTGCGCTCGGTCTCATTAGCTATGGCGTCCAGATCCACTGCACCTGACAGCCAAAACACACAGCGATCAGTCATATTTTCCTCGACTGGGACATGTTTAAACTAATACGAACTCATAAGAGCCCTCTTACCCTCATAAGTGCAGTAGTAAAAGACATTGAGAGCTTCCACTGCTTCAGGTCCTCGCTGCTTACACCCAAATATGAGATCGATCCACTCGTGCAGGTGAGCAGACACATGCTCACACTCCTTCAAACACACAAATGTACGTGGAGTGTGTGTCAGATCAAAAGAGTGCATGCTTTTTTTTCAAAATACAAACTATAAAATATAGGAACTGAATGTGGTGACATTATTGTAATAATTTTTTGCTGGATGCATCCAAAATGACACATAATTAACCTCCTGTGAAAAGCTTCACCCAAAATCTGTATCTCCATAGCTTCACCATCTATATCTTAGATGGCCTGAGGATGAGTACATTTTAGGCGAATCATTTCTTTTACCGATCAGAAATCCGAATCAGTCTAATGAATCACTCACCGGATGAAAACAACATCTAGTACAATAGCTTTTTTACAGCATTTTCAATACAAACATATGTGTGTGTTGTGCATTGTATCTGTTTCCACACCAAAGCTTTGCGATGTTTCCTGATGAAGTCTTCAGGTGAAGACGCCCAGCGGGGAAGCAACACATTATTGACCTTCTCCTGACTGATTTGCAAGCAGCCCAAATCAAAACCTGCACACATGACGCATTACAGCTCAAAATCCATCTATCCAACATATTTCAGTGCCAGTGTTTTTAATAGCTTCAAAGAGGCACACTGACTATTCATGTTCTGCAGGAACTCTGGGAAGTAGAAGAATTCTGGGATCAGCTCCTTCACATCCGCTGGACTCTCCATTCGCGCCTGCCATGCCGCTGCTACTGAATGAAACTGCCTATCGGCACAATCAAACCTAAGCAAACACACAATCACTCTTGTAAGTGCAACCCAAACATAAAACACACACACATAAATATATATATATTGATAAAATTACTTGAAAACCATCATGTAAACAATACTGCACCCTAGTGGTCAATACTATAGAATGCCAACAAACTTAATTTTTTAAATATTATTAATATTCTCAATATTCACAATTTGTTGGTGATCTACATTCCTGTATGGATACTTTGTGTTTTAAAAAACAATTAAATCTATTAATCTAACTTAGTCAAATTTCCATTCGATCTTCGGTACTGTTGGAATGAATAAACACATACAACTTCTGTGCACAAATGTCTCAAGGAGGACAAATTAAGAACCCTTGAGCAGGGGTGTTCAATCCTGCTCCTGAAGGGTTAACATCCTGCAGAGTTTAGTTCTGACCTGCCCCAACACACCTTTCTGTAGGTTTCTAGTAATCCTGAAGACCTTGAATAGCTGGTTCAGGTGTGTTTGAACTAAAGGTGGCCCTCCTGGAGCAAGATTGAACGCCCCTGGCTGTATGATCGCAGTGGTGTGTGAGTGTGTGTCTTACTTGCCGCTCTGGAGCTGTATATGTAATGAGGTGAAGGGCTCTGTGCGGATCATGTAGTGCATGACGCCGGCTGCATTAGAGTAGTGTGTGCCATAGTGGAACTTATCGATAGTGCCCGTTGGATCTTCAAAACTCTCATACCTAAACAAACAACAACAAAAAGACATTTAGAAATCAGATGAAATGCTCAGAAGACATTACACTGTTTAATTTTATTATAGAACATACTGTTATTATTTGCAAATGTAAATGTATTTATAAATCATGCAGAGAGCAGGTTGTAGTATCTTTTTACTTTAGTGATACTTCTTTTAATTACACATTCTTTGATACCGAGAATTCTGCAAAAAGGACTGTAACACCGTCTCACTTTTCCCTGACGTTCTGTGCATGTCGAGGGTTGACGACACCAATGGGTTTGGACAAATCTCTGAAAACAGCTGGGTCCTCCAGGTCCAGTTCAGAAGATGTGTAGTCACACAGCACCCAGGGGAACTAAGAATACAGACAGGTATTGACATGAAGAAAAAAAAGAAGACATGTGACCCATATACCAGCATGTGAGGCAGTCACATGCATTTGTTTTTAATGGATAATAAATGCATATTAATCATCCAGTTTAAATAAACGCAATAAAATCTTGTTTGTTTGTTTTTTACATGAAATTTAAAGACTGAAAAACTAAATAAAATGAAATAAATAAATTCAGCCCAAGACGCAGGGCAGGCTATAACATCCCTACGAAAAACAAAAAATTAAACAACACAACAAACTGATCAGAACAGAACGTAATAAACAAAACAAAATAAAACTAACCAAAAGAAGAAAAGCACAAACCAATAAAAAAAAACAAAAAAAAAACATAACATAACAAAACAAAAACAAACAGAACAGAATAAAACAAAATAAAAAATAAACAAATCAAAAAGAAAAGAAAACTAAAGAAAACAAGAATAAAAACACAAAAAAAACAGAACAGAACAAGTAAAACCGAACAAGAGAAAACCAAACGAAAACAAAACAAAATAAAAAATAAACCAATCAAAAGAAATGAAAAACAAAACTAAAGAAAACAAGAATAAAAACAGAACAGAACAAACAAAACCGAACAAGAGAAAACCAAACGAAAACAAAACAAAACAAACAAACGAACTAAAATCAAAAGTAAACAAACAAACAAACATTGAAAACAAAACAAAAATCTGTGACAACTCACCACTGGATACTGGGATAAATCATTGTATGTGCGACCAGCAATGGTGTTGAGCTGCATCAGATATTCAAAATTGGAGATCTCTCTGCAAACCCATCTCTGCAATAGAAACAAACAAAATGAAAATGTGCAATAGTTAGATTTGGCTATTTTAGTGGGGGTGGGACTTTTTCTGAGGTGGATACAGTTAGAGAGGGCACAGGAAACTAGGGAAACTATAGAGAGAAAGAGAGGAATTGGACTAGGAGAGAGCAGGAATGACTTCCTCCAGCAACTAGCAAACATAGAAAACACTGGCATCGCATCAGACGTACGTGAGTCAGGTTGGAGGCTTTCAGGAGCTCTTGAGGAGAGCGAGACCCAAAGTAGAAGAGATTGGGTGGTCTAAGTCCAAGGATCCTGGAGTAGACTTTGTTCCGGACCTGTTGGAGGACCAAAACAAATATAAAAACACAAATGCCACCAATGCTTGTGATCATCATCTGTGCACCCTGCTCTGCTGTAGCTTCTCTTGCAGTACAGCAGTTAGTATGTGTCCAGCTCACCCCCTTCCTGAAGTTGATGAAGTAGTGTGCCTGATCGATGAAGAACAGCTCTAATGCCGATCTCCGCAGGTTGTAGCGCCTCAGGTGGACTTCTCTTAGCTGTGACAAAGGCCTCTTGAAATCAAACCCTATGCCTGCAAAGATGGGCAAAGTCCAGAGCAATTCACATTATAATTATAATCATATCTTATCCCGTACTCTACCAATCAAAAGTCTGGAATAATAATTTTTTTCTTTGTTTTTAAAATAATTTTCTAATGCTCATCAAGGAATTATTTTATAAAAATAATAAGGTTGTAAAATATAATTACAATTTAATATAAAGTTTTTTATATATAAAAAAAAATAAAAAATAAAAATAAAATGCACTTTATTCTTTTTATGGAGAAACTTAATTTTTAGTAGCGCTTACTCCAGTCTCCGGGTGTCACATGATCCATAAACATTTCTTAACACTATACTGAAAATAGCTTTTGCTATTGTTCTTTCGGTCAATTGTTTTTTCCGACACTGATAATAAAAAAATAAAAAAATAAATGTTTTTTTTCATAAATGTTTTTTTTGGTAGTGTACAGACATTCATTATGTGAACCATGAAGAAAACAGGCTGGGTGGCAGGATGGGGAACACAAGCTGTCACTCACCTTCCTCGGTTTCCTCTTTCTCACTGCTGCCATCGTAGAAGTACAGGTGGTGCGTTGTGACCTCCAGACGACCTGGTACCACGGCAACAATAGTGATGAGCTCACACTCCTCTGAAAGCACTAGCTTTTCCTTCTGGCTCTCCTCCTCGCCCTCTTCCGCCCTGGGGAATGACACACACATCCACACTCTGCTGAACATACTCTCGAACACACTAAACACATCTCAAAGGCTGTATGCACAAAGACTTTGCAGGTATTAGAAGGCTGAATCATTACTCAAATGATTCATTGTCTTGTCTTTTTTTTAAATAAGTTTGAAATCTCTTGGATTAGATAACTTGCTTTACAAAGCAAATGTTTGCCCACATTTACACTTACTCATCATTTAAGACAAAATCCTCATCCTCTAGTTTGTCTTCCTCCATGTCACTAACTTTGGCTTCCTTTGCAACAGCAAGAGGGATGGGTTCTGTTGAGCTGCGAGGGCTGTCGGCTCCTGCAGAACAAAAACACCACAGCGCTCCAATAGATAAATATTATCAGTGAAATCAAAGCAAAATAACGTGGCCAACAGTCCTTCTGAGATGTTTTCCTCACTATTGATCGTCTCATATATCATTAATTCATTAACATTTATTTAACAGCTTACACAGACATTTTCCAGAGTGATACTGACCCATGTTATCTCTCAGTGCGCTGGCATCACTGTGAGAGTCAAAGCTGTAATTTGGCACCAGCTTCAGACGCATCTTAGAGTACGTCTCTGCGCCCGACAGTTTCCAGTTCACCTCTGGCTGAACCCTGAAACACAAACACTTCCACTCAGTCCAACATCACACAATATAATACCTTAATATACAGCATCAGTGTACCCAACGCAACCTCACACAGTGAGCTACACCAGTCAGAAAAAACTGTCTGATTTGGGATTTGAGATATTTTTTTAAATCCCCCCCTAGATCCCCATGTTCATATTTCCAGGTTTAAACAAAACTTTAAATTCCCAGAATTCCAATGTAGTCTTAGGCTTAAATCTTATTTATCCTAAAGGGACAATTCACCCCCAAAAATGTAATTTGCTGTTAATTTGCCCACCCTCAGGCCATCCAAGAGTTGACGTTTTCCCAACAGAGAGATCTTTACCTTAAACCATGGTTTTTGGAGAGTCAAAAAAAGCAACACAATCAACAAAATTAATACCTGTAGCTCTTGATGATTTGATATTGTAAAATAATGTTCAGTTTCTTGCACATAATCATTTTGTTTTAATAAGACCTTAAAATACAAGATCCACAGGTATTAATGTTGTTTTGTTTTGTGTTGCCATTGACTTGCACTTTATGAATCACCAAGGACAACGGTTTCAACTGAGGTTCTTCTTCACTGTACTAAAGAACACATCTTGGATGGCCAGAGAGTGACTAAATTAACAGCAAATTCAAATTTTTGGGTGAACCTATCCCTTTAAATCTCTCTCTCTATAGATTACTTATTTATTAATTTATAATGGTGTGAAATAAACACATCAGTGTGTAATATGCACTAAGAATCAAAACGTTTTACTGCATGCAGACCTGAGTGCCCAGGCTCCTCTCTCGCTGCTCAGTAACCTGCACAGTGATTTCCAGTGCCTCCACAGCACCCCCTGCTGGCTGCTAATCATCTTCTGCACACTGTGGTAACGGCTGTTCTCTGTGCGCATTCGTTTCAGGTACGGGTCAATGATGAGCTCCTGTAAAGAGAGGAACACAAACGGTCAATGTGAGTAACTCATCTGTCATAAACACTCATGGGTTAGTATGTGAAATCATTAATCCCAGCATTCCAAGCAACAGAAACCCACATTGTGGGGATTAGACAGCAATCTTATATTTGCTAGCGCAACATATTCTCTCTGTGCTTGAATAAACAGAGTTAACAGACACCTGAAACTTGGCTTTGCAGACGGAGCGGTCCTTGTCTCTCCTCTGTGCGGTGCTCATGAGGTCATCAAAGCAGGAATTCCAAAAGTTGGACATTAGGTCATGACTCTTCCCAAAAGTGTCCAGCTCGTACTGCTGCATTGTGGGCTCCACCTACAGGCATACATTATTTAAAAAAGATATATTTTTTAAAAATGGGTATTTATTCCAATAATATTTAATAAAATGAGACATGTTTGAGATAAATGTAAAGCAGATAATACACACTTCTGTGAATACAATGAATATATATTCATGTCAAATGACACATTAAATGTACATAGTCAACAGTTAGGGTAATTATTATAATTTTTTTAAGTAATATAATATACTATATATAATTGACATACATTACAGTATTATATTACAT
This sequence comes from Enteromius trimaculatus, assembly GCA_032361065.1. Taxonomy (NCBI): domain Eukaryota; kingdom Metazoa; phylum Chordata; class Actinopteri; order Cypriniformes; family Cyprinidae; genus Enteromius; species Enteromius trimaculatus. Next base: position 7,458,007 of record JAUMHP010000070.1, read on the forward strand.
TATATATAATTTCAATTATGAATATTAGCAAATTATTTACAATTATTAAAATTTATAAAATAAAAACAGCATCAGTGCATACAATAATTTCACTAAAACAATATTTCAATTATTTATAAATGTATGCAATGTTTTTGAAATTATTTTATACAGGAAAAATAATCATAAAATATAATAAAACATAACAAATAAAAATAATAAAACTATGTATAAATAAATACCCACACATTCAAATTGCGTATTTAAATTACGGTTATATATAAAATATATTTATATAAATAATTTTTATATGAATATAAATATATACATGTAAATACTTATATTTATTTTTATATATAATAAAAAATATATATACATTGTAGGTGTGGGTTTTTAAATATGCATAGTAAATACACACAACGCACACATATATTATGTAAACAAGACCTTTTATTTTAAATGTGATTAATCACGATTAATCATTTGACAGCACTAAATCATATAAATGAATATAATTTACAATTATTAAAATATTGAACACTTTAAAATGCAGTGTATACATTTATAATAGAATTCAAATAATTAGGACTACTACTACTTCAATTACATTGCTTTTGTTGACATTTTTCTGCTTTCATCTATACAGAAACTGGGTCAAATTTTATTTGAAGGTGTCCTTGTTAAATATGCCTCACATACTTATTATTATAATAACAATAAATGATGCATAATTACATGCAAGTAACCCTATGCCAAACCCTAACCATATTGTAAGTACATGTAACTAAAATGTATTAAACGTACAGATGTTACATCGTAATGATGAACATAAAACATACTTTTTTTTATTTCTCTTCATCTCCCTGCAGCCAGATAAATGCTCTGGCATAGTGTAAAACCTGGTTTACTTCCCAATTCAAAGCATGCTAATATACCGTGTGATTTGTATATATGAACAGTCCAAACAGGTTCGATTTATAAGCACACACTGTCACAAGCCAGCCTTCATAAATCATCTCCAGGTCACTCTGGCATGATGTCTGTTTAATTTAAACGCATGACTTGTTTTGGATTTGCGAGATGAGAGGAATAAATCAGCATGTTTCGGTCTTCTTTTGGCACAGGATGAACAAAAGGGTCTAAATAAAGAGTTCATCACCACAATGGAAGCGGATTAACAGTCAAAGTGCCCTCACGCTAAAACAAACACACGTCCTCTTGAGTTTAAAAAAAAGATGACAGCAGCTCTGATGCTGGACCACTGCTGAAATCAACTAAACGAATCCAAGATGATTATTTATAGTATGCTACAGCTGTAAATAAGAGAATGGGTAGTTTCACAGAAAACGTGTATAATCCTTCAGGATTGAGCTTTGCGTGAAATGATGAGCTTATCTGGTGTTTGACTGAGAACGAGCACAGAGAGACTTATTTCTAACAGTCTGCGTCCAAAAAAGGTCAAACAAAACCGGTTTGTGGTATCATATACTGACATAACTGAGAAGCAAAGAAGCAGCCAGCTTATCGTAAGGTAAACAGTCTAAACCGGGTGTCTGCTAAGTATAGCGTGTGTGTGTGTGTGTGTGAGCTGTACTGACGTGGTTCTGGTAGAACTGCTGCCACTCAGCGGTGCTGCAGTAGTTCTGGAGATCCTGGGCGAAGGAGGGGCTGCCGTTGGTGGCGGGAAGGTTGGGAAGCAACTTCTGAAGCGTGGCTCGATCAGCATGCTGGTCCAGAAGTGCTCGGACGATGGGCACCAGAGGACTCAGCAAAGCCTCGGCGCCCAGGCCCGAGCCACAGTTTGCTGGCCAAAGTGGCGCACCAAGACGACCCAGAAGAAAGCACACCTCCTCCCAGGACAGACATAACACAGTTTGCAGCAGGCTATGAAGCTTTAAACACGCCATCTCACACACCTGAGAAAAACAAAACAAAAAAACAAAATTACATATTGCTGTCATGGTTTTGGTGTTATTTGTGTTTGTCTTGTTGTTCGTTCATATTAGGCTTTTATTTAGATGTAGATTGATATTGGAATGTTTAGAATAGCATACAATCATATTCTGTATTACAGTATTCACATTCATATACCTCAGTTTACCAATGGGCCGATAGCTTAGTACTTACTGCTCATAATGTTTATGTGACATATATAAATACATAATACTACTGTACACCGAAAAATTACACTCAGAAACTGTAAGAAAATTTCAAACCATTAATTTTTTTTTTTCCTGTAAAAAATATTTCATACATATTTTGCATACTTAATTATAACTTAAAAAATGTTTACAGTGTTCATACAATGTCTGGAGATGTACACACACTGTACAGAAATTATACTCTTGTACTATACTTTGCTAAACTTTGCATTTTATGGATACAATATTTTCTATATACTATACTATACTATACTATACAGTTTATAGTATACATTTTTAGTGTGATACATCAGTGTTGTTTTAGTATTATACATTATATAAATATACTATCATTGTACTTATTACTTATATTAAATATGCACTTTTGCCAATTTTATTTTTATTTATGTAGAAGTTTTTGTTTCTGCTCAACTTAAATAAAATTGTATTGCTATTTTCATACTACAAAATTATTTCACTTGAGTTAGTTGTGAAAGCGACATTTCTAATTTCCGGTTAGGTTTGATTTTAAAATTTAAATTTCATTTTGTTCCAGCTATATTTAAATAAACAAAATTTCTATTGATAGTTTTAATACAGTACATGCAGATGCAGTACATGCTATACTATAAACATTATAGTATAGTTATAGGGCAGCAACCCAGCAGCAGGGCCGATACCTCCGCCTTTGTGCAAGGAGGAACAGGAGGAGCTAGAGTCCTGCAAAATGACCTCCAGCAGGCCACAGATGTGCATGACTGCTCAAACGGTCAGAAACAGATTCAGGGTGGCATGAGGGCCCAACGTCCACGGGTTGTCCAACGCCGTGCAGGATGTTTGGAATTTGCCAGAGAACACCAAGATTGGCAAATTCAGCACTGATGCCCTGTGCTCTTCACAGATGAAAGCAGGTTCACACTGAGCACATGGGGCATGTGACTGGTTTGGCAGGGGGTGAGTAATGGTGTGGGGTGGTATTTCTTTGGAGGGCTGCACATCCACCACCTCATCAGGAGCATGCCCAGGCGTTGTAGGGAGGTCATACAGGCACGTGGAGGTCACACACACTACTGAGCCTCATTTTGACTAGTTTTAAGGACATGACATCAAAGTTGGATCAGCCTGTAGTGTGTTTTTCCAAATCAGTGTTTAAAATCATGTTTAAAAAGGTTTTCTCTTATTGGTCCTACACACCTGTGTCATCTCTCCTTGTTAGTCTTGTTTATCTACTCTCGTCTGCCTCTTGTCTTTGTCTAGGGCTATTTCTGAAACACAGCTTTCACTCTGAGTGGCACTTGTTTGTCCATGCTTGTTATAGACGTCCTTTGAGCACAGCTGCTCGTTTATTTACAAGCTCAATTTCATTTATGGGTTTAAGGAAGCATTTAGGTTTATTATTTGATCCAATGCAGATTTTACATGAATATTAAAGCCATGTCAAGCTTTGAGGTCAAAATTAACACTTGCCAAAAACCCAATTTATGTATGCGTCTGCTAAACAATTCAAGTCTTGTTTTAAAACTAAAATTGAACTTTGCAGCAGAACATAATAGCAAGCTCAGTGCTTTATAGACAGACAACCTTCCTATAGGAAACACACGCTGTAAAGGGTCTTGAGGCAAGCTTTTTCTCAGACTGCCTCACAGTAAGGCAGTTTTCAGTCAGTTGATATGATCTAATTTGAGAGTGGGATGGGTTTAAGTGAGTCTGGAGGAAAACGATAAAAAAAACACTTATACCCAAATATGGGCATCTGCTCTCCAATAGAATAAACTGAAGATGTTAACAAAAAAAAGCTCTTTATAGCTCAAATTAGGGATGTTAACCGATGACTGTATCAACCTTAACCGGTCAAAGTTGTCGGTAGTCGGTTAAAAAGTGATATCTAAATTAGGCTATTATAGACAGTGGACTATACGCCACTACAGTTAGCCATCTCATTCCTCATCTTTTTGTGTTAAGTGAACAAATTATCCCTCACACTCAATTTTTCA
>JAUMHP010000070.1:7479022-7499409 GCA_032361065.1 Enteromius trimaculatus
TACACATATACATATTATACTTTTTCTTTACATTTAATTATAATACAATTTTTCTTAGGGGAAAAAAAAATCTAATTTATGCTCTAAACTACAGGGAGCCCTTTTATTACTATATGGTTATAATTAATAACAGAGTCCAAACTTAAATATAATTACTATTTATTTTTACATATAATATTTTAAATATAAACACTCAGCTTAACTTGCGTGCAAGTTTGCAAATAATGTAATTTGCAAATAATGCTGTTTTTAAAATAACTTCTAAATAAAAAAAAAAAAAGTAATAATTTTTATTTGTTGTTGAAATATGTTCATTTATATTAGCGCTATAAAATGACAATATCACAATTAATCGCATCCAAAATAAATGTTTTTGGTTACATAATATATTTGCATGTATATATTTAAAAAAAATATATGTTTATATATAAAATATATTTATTTATAATATAAAATATAAGAATATAAATATATAAATGTACATACATTAAAATAAACATTTTCTAAATATATATTGTTAAATATATACTATGTGTGTATATATATATATATATATATATATATATATACACAGACACACATAATAAATATACACAGTACACACATATATTATGTAAACAATAAACACATTTTATTGTGGATGTGATTAAACGTCCTTTATATTTTAGATTATTTAGCATTTAGCATTATTATTTAGATTACTTTATATCATATTGAGCAAAATATGAGTATATAGTCAAAAATTTGACAAAATGCCGTGGACCCAGATGACTTGCAGGTAAATGAAATGCTACGTGACATTTTGTTTACAAGCTGTTTTATTGAAGCTACTGTTGCTGAAATACCGATTAAGGTGTGTTTTTGTGTTTAATTTCACGTTAAAACTAGAAAGTTATGATCACGCTCATTTGTGCAATGGCGTTTATAAAGCGATCTGTCACGCCACATCAAAAAATGTGTTAAAACTACATTAATTGTTCAAATTTAAAAAAAAAATTATACTTTCCATTTTGTTTTGATATTTTCAGACTTTGGTAATTTAATTTATAAGAACAGAGAGACCCTCTCCATTTAAAATGAACTCTATTTTAATAGGCTACTGATTGGACACTCACATGAAAGTGTCATTTCAATTATATGGTTACAAAAAAAAATACTGAGGAAGGAAATGTAGGTCACACCATCTGTGACAACAGTTACACTAACAGTTTCATCTCACTCACCATGTTCATCAACTCCTGCAGGAGTCTTTTAGTGGGCTGTCCTTGACTTTTCAACACATCAAACAACTGTGAGTAGCCAATCCGCTCCTTGAAGACCTCCTGGGAAGACAAACCACCACAATTACATTCCAATCGAACAATACAACAACTGCTTTTACCACCCCATTCCCCAAAATAAACCAAACCAAACAAAAGGTTTTATACAAAGCAGAAACATTTTCACATGAAAGCCGGATATTAAAGGGGGATAGCATGAAAAACAGGATTTTACTTGAAATTTAAGTCAAATTAGAAAGTCTATTATGTAAATAGTTTTCACAATGCAAGGCCACCCACATTATTTATTGAAACTGCCCTGCAAAAACATCACCATAAATCTTAATAGTTGTGCCACAGTGCAATGTTTACTTTGCAAAGAGGGTGTTTTTGAAGAACAGGGCGGCACAAACTATATTTTACCCAACAGCAAAGAGGTTAGCCAATAAAAACAAGGACATTTACAGTGGGTACCGAAAGTATTCAGACCCTCTTAAATTTTTTACTCTTTGTTACATTGCAGCCATTTGCTCAAGATTTTCCAAGACCTAAAAATGGCTGTCCACCAACATTTACCATTTAACCAGGAGAGGATCTGCGAAGAGGAAAGAAAAAGCATCCCCAAATCCAGGTGTGAAAAACTTGTTGCATCTTTCCCAAAAAGACTCATATTAGATCAAAAGGGCCCTTCTACTGAATACTGAGCAAAGGGTCTGAATACTTATGGCCATGTGATATTTCAGTTTTTCTTTTTTAATAAATCTGCAAAAATGTCAACAATACTGTGTTTTTTTTTAAACATACTGGGTCTGAATACTTTCCGTACCCACTGTACATAAAGAAGCAGCCATAAAAAGAGTCTTTCATTCTTTAAGTAGGAGGGAAAACTGTACAGCATGACAAAGAAACCTAAATACACTACTAATAAACAAAAGCATAAAATGGGATTAGGGTACTTTTCTCCTTGACAAATAACCAAGTAAGTGCCGTAAAATCAAGGAGGAAACACATGTCATAATGTCACCATGGGTGACCTAGTTTGGCAGAACCACATCAAATGTGCTGATAAGATTAACCACACATGCATAAGGGGCACATTTATCAAACGCAAGCACTTTGACTTATCATGCTGATAAGACGAGAGATGTCTGCAAGCTGACCTTTCAGAGACTTTAGGAGAAACACACACATAAGGAACGAGAGGAGAGGAGGTGTAAGAAATATGTCGATGACGTCATACCTTGGCAGAGGGCGAGTTGCTCATTATGGCCGTGAGAACTCGAATGGCGTGTACTGTGATGCAGTCGGAGCCCTTCTCCCAGACCTACACAAACATATACAAAATACACACATCGTATAGTTCATATTGACTAATTAAATGATTGGTTCACCCAAGAAAATGTATTTCCAAGCCCATAGGAGAATATTTGAAGAAACAATGGCGACATTTCAGATTTGAACATAGACATGAACTATAACAAACGTTTTTTTTGTTATCCTGCAGTTTCAGAAAACTTGGAATATAGTGTAAACAGATTACTTTTATTCTGTACTTATGGTATTTTTAGACTATTTTAGAGTTTAGTCGACACACATAGTCACTATAAAGAGCTTAAAAAAAAACAACCTTCAGAATTACGTTTTTTGTTTTCCACAGAAAATGCACACTGGAACTGCAAAATATGGGATTGGAATGACATTAACGTGAGTAAATAAGGAAGCTGCCATTAAAAAAGGTTTGGTGTGAGTAAGATTTTAATTAGAAGGGATGCATTTAATTGATCTAAATTGACTTTTATATTACCAAAATACAAATTTAGCTTTGGTTTCCACACAAAATAAATAACAAAAATCATAATAAGTGAGCAGCATAAGCCTTTTACTTTTAACAGGCTAATCAGAAATGTTTCTTGAACATAAATGAAACCAATGATTTCACATGAAAGATCACATGACACTTAAGATTGCAATAATGGCAGCCCAAAATGAAGCATTGCTACTGATGGAATAAATTGCATTTTAATATATATGTATATATACTGTATTTTTTGATCACATAAATGCAGCCTTAGTGAGCATAAAAGAGATTTTGAAAATACTTTAGAAAAGCTTACCAACCCCAAACCTTTGATCAGTAGAGTTAACCGTTTGTGTGAAATATTCCTTTTAACTGAACAGTTTCAGAGAGAAGCATGCAGATATGAATTTTGAACATTTCTCCTTGAAGCGCAAGATTCTGTTAAAAACAAACTGAATACAGATTGATGTTATGAATTAAATGAAAGAGATTAAAACATGCAACAGAAAAGCAGATTTCTCACTTTTGACCTCAAAATATTTACCACCACTAATATACCACCGAAGACCACCAAATGAAACACACACCAAATGTTACACCCACAGCACCACAGCTACACTTCACAAGCTAAAAATCTAGAAGCACTGCAGACAGCATGCAAGGCGACACGGCCTTGCAAGTAAATTCAACAAACTTCACCCAAAAATCCCTAACTTGATTTTACCAAGTGCAACATGTCCCTGGGACAACATTGTGATTAACCAATCAGATTTTTAAAAAACGCTTTACGGATTTTGTGAAGTTTAGGCTTACAGTCAGTGTTTGGTGCTTGTACATCAGTGTCAGTCATCTATCATTAAATCAGATTTTAGGCATTACTCATGGGTAAGGGTAGCTTTAGGTGTACAGATATGTCCAAGAGTACAGAGTGCATACAAAATATGCTGACCAACAGACACATCGAACTTGGCAAAATCAGGACGTGTCACACACACACACACGCTAAACCACAACCAACAGGATCCTCACCCTCCAACTCTGTGTATTGAGCACTGCACTAACCTACGTGATCTATGTGTTATCATTAAGTTAAATTATTCAAAAATATTTGTTAATTGACAAAGCGAAAATAAAAATAAAGTATAATCATTAGATAAAAAAATAAAAATTGAAAATGCTGACTTAAAATGAACTGAAATCAAACAAATTAAAACTGAAAAATAAGATTAATAAAAACTAGCATAGTATACTTTTGGAAAAATTGTTTTATTAAAAGAATTTATTTAAACTTTTAAATTTTATGCAGTTAGCCTTTATAAAATACTTGAAGATTTAATAATAATAATAATAATAATTTTTATTATTACCTTTTTATTTTAAGGTGTCCCTACAATTAATTTCTGTACATCTACTTACTATATAGTTAGGATTAGGGTTTGGCTAAGGGTTACTTGCATATAATTATGCATAAATTATTGTTATTATATTAGTAAGTACATGTAACGTGTAACGAACACCTTAAAATAATAACAATAATTATTTAAAAATACAATACATTATTATTTTATTTTTTTTACATTTTTTACATTAAATTATGCATGCGCATATGAATTTTAAAACAAACACATTATTTTTGACCTTCAAATATGCATGCACGAGCACATTTTAAATTAAAAAACAAATAATTTGGTAAAAAAGCTTACAAATTGATTCTAGATCATTTGACATGTTTATAGCAGTCTGACTCCAGTTTTCACCTAAATATTGATGTTATCTATCAGACTATATTAGAACACAATACAATTATGTCATGTCTAATTATCATGGTACAATAATAAGAGAGTTTCATATTTTTTCATTGCATGCAAGTCAACTGTGTCACTAAATGGCACACGCAACGACACATGCAGATGTTTTTCTCCTGTATAGTCACCCAGACAACACTGCGCGCTGTTTACACAGAATCTAATGTTGCTCGGTCAGCAGTTGTGTGTCTGCGTATTCGTCTGCGTGTCTGTGTTTGTGTCAGTCAAGAGAAGGGTGGGTTTCCTGCTGACGAACGCCACACTGATCAGCGGTGAAGGGAAAGTACCTGCTCCACTTCAGCCTCTGTGAGCAAACGTGTAGTGAGGTCACACTGGCCCTCACACTGCACCTTAAACCTGTTACTCTGATAGAGCTGCAGGACAGACACACACACACATGCACAGCGTCACAAACACATGAACACAAGAGAGTCAGAGATAAAACAAAGCAAGCACAAAGAAATGAAAAGGTAACAGACGAAAAAAGAGAAGAACTACGAAATCCTTATTACACAACAAAATACCTAGTTACACCACACTCAGAAACCACTCAGCTTACTCAAACCGACTGTGATCACATACAAACATGACGCACAACCTAGATTTCATCACAGGACGGAAACACAGGCTGTGCTACAAATAATTGCTGTTCGTCACTTTGATGCACTGGGAAGCAAATCATCTGTCATTAAATATGAAATCAATAATATATTGGTCTTCATGGGTCAATGACAAATAAAACTGTTCAATATCTTAAAAAATATATATCTTAAAATAGATTTTCCTACGTTCTTAGAATTCGTAGAACATTTTTATATCATCTTCAAAGAAATTTTGATTCAACTCATCAAGTGTACAAATCTTAATCCTTTTTAACAAAAAAGTAAAAAAAAAAATGTTCTAATTAATCATTAATTTAAATATTACTACTTTTATTACAATTTTAATTTTTCAATGCAAAACATGACATTTAATAGCTGAAATGAACTAACCTCGCAGGGATCCTCTTTATGATATCATTTCCTGTTTTTTCTACTTGTTCTATTTGGCATACAAATGTTTATTCATTGAGGTTAGGACAGTAAATGTACAACTTTTTTTTATGTTTTCAATTCACATACATTTTGTGAATTGAAAACTTAAAACTGTGAAAAAAAAGTTGTACATTTACTGAAATAAATATGAAATCAAATGAAATAAAATATAAGTATTAGCTAAATAATTAAGCGAAAACGAGAAAAGTTACACTGGTGATTGAAATGTTCAGGTAAGTAATAAAATTACTAAACGAAATTAATTTAAACGTAGATATATAAAATAACAAATTATTAAGTAGGTACTACCCTGATGGTACATTTTGGTTCTGTCTTCTTACTCAGCTGATGAAATTAAAAAGAAACGCTTAAAGTGCCCCTTTTATGGATTTTTAAAAATGAGCTTTCATGCAGTGTGTAACAGCTCTAAATGAATGAAAACATCCTGCAAAGCTTTAAATCTGAAAGTGCACCGTGTATAAAGTTAAAAGCGTTGACTCATCATTGAGTTGAATCATCATCGTGAATCACTGAAACGAGGCTTTTAAAATGAATCTCAAGCCGTTTCATGTTGGCTTTAACATGACACGTTAGCATATTGTTCGCCCATTCTATCTGGTTTGCATGTAAACAAAAACTTGCAGTTTGGAAGCAAATAATCATTTGACAGCGCTAGTAAAAATAAACGCATATAATGAGAAAATCAAATTGTTGTTTGAGACAACCTCTGGACTGAACCCTGGCAAATCTCACTCAGTATTCTGCATGTTACAAACATCAGCAGACCGCCTGCCATTGTCCGCCATGAGACTCATTTCTGAATCCTCAGGGTTGGAAATGTGAAGCGCAGCTGCAGATGTCTCCGAGGGTTTAAGAAGGTAGCGTTCTGACCTTGCTGTTCTGGATGAGGCGGAGGATGTGCTCGAAACAGTTGTTATTGAGAAAGATAGCCTGCAACACCGGCCGGTCTGAACACTGCAGGATCTCTGGGATGGCATCTGCAGGGCAGAAACACAAGAACATTCAGTCTGTTTGACTCGTGCCTTCTGGAGAGATAGACCTGTGCCCGTTTTAAGCACTTAAATAAACTGTGCAGGGACAGCTGCATTACTCATGGAGAAGAAATGAAATGCAACCATACCCTGTTTTGTGACCTTTTGCAGCTTCTCTATTCGAATTGCTTCCAGAGAACTGGCTACAATTACTCTAAACTACAAAAGCGCTTGAAGTTCACCACAAACACATTATAAATGTTTAAAAACAAAGTCAAACATGTTCTGGGTTAAATATCTAGAACTTAGAAGCACTGCAATTCAGTGTTCGGTAGATATTCGATCTGTTTGAACAGTAACATCATGACATTATTACAGGAAATACTTCTGGGAAGTTGCTGTGACATGCTATGCTCTATTTACCTAGATGCATTTTCCTGCTTGCTTTATACCTACCATAAATGCAGTTTATAACCTTATAGGCCTGAGAGGCCTGAAATATTTGTGTTTTGAAAATGATTAGGGCACTGCAGGAGCATTTCATAACTGAATTAGTGAAGGCGGCAAGTGTTTCAAGTAAAAAGGAAATATAGAGATTCGTATACATTTCAACCTTAAATTTGAATTCATTATTGAATACCCTAACAAACACAGAAACCTAGAGGGGGTTAACAAAGCTGCGGAGGCATCGCGAAAGCTACTAAACCCACAAACAGACTTTGGGAACCTAATAAACACGAAACAAACACACAAGTGCAAACACAACACTGCACTGTTTATAATGATTTGCTTAATAAAACTGGTGTATTCAAATCCCTACAGTCCTGTAATGTTGTAAACTCAAGGATAAAACCATCCATCCATGCTTGTATCTTTTTGAATAGGCTCAAGTGGCCTTTCTTTGTGAAGCAGAAGTTTAAAAAGCAGATTAATAGAGTGTTTTGGGACGTGGCCTGACGTAATATTGTCAAGAGGATTGCACGGGAAGGGGTCTTACTACTGTATACGCAATGCAACAATTAGCATATATTGTAATATACGGACACATAAGCTTTGTTTTACAGCTGCGAGTTTGGGAGAACATGAGGGTTAGTAAATAATGTTTTTTTGAACTATCCCTTTAAAAAAGGAAATATTATGAAATGGGAACCACAACTGAATACTGGGAACTAGGAACAGCAAGAAAGGTTTAATAAATAAAACACAACAGAAAAACACTAAATACTGAAATAAATAAAAAACTAAATCTAAAAGGATAAAACGAAACCATCCTAACATCCACAGAATGTGAAAGGGGAGTGGTTTGAAGCACCTCACAAATAGCATTCTGAAGAGGAGACTACATTTAAAGTATCTAGTAGCATAGAGCCCAAATAAATGCAGAATTACACAATTATACACAATTATTAATAAATACACAATTATTCATAAATACACAATTATTGGATAAAATAATGAATTGGATAAAATTACATTTATTTACATCACTAATTTGGACATTAACTGGATTAACTTTTCACTGGGTTTGTCGCAAGGCATTTTGGGTCATGCAATGCACTCTTAGTTCAAATTAGGCTGGAATTAGGCCTCTTATGAGGCAATATAATTCAGTTAGGGAATATTGATGCTTTCAATGGATAGTTCACCTGACAATTTAAAGGGTTAGTTCACTCCAGAATGAAACTTCTGTCATTAATTCATCACCCTCATGTCGTTCCAAACTCATAAGACCTTTGTTCATCTTCGGAACACAAACAAAGCTATTTTTGATGATATCAGAGAGCTATCTGATCCTCCATAAACAGCAACACAACTGAAATGATCCAGATTCACAAACATAGTAAAACATCAATAAAATCAGTGGATCAACGTTTTACCTGGGTTTTTACTTCGTTTTTGGATCTGGGATCATTTCAGTTGTGCTGCTGTCTATGGAGGGACAGATGGCTCTCTGATATCATCAAAAATATCTTCATTTGTGTTGCGAAGATGAACAAAGGTCTTATAGGTTTGGAACGCCACGAGGGTGAGTAATTAATGAGAGAATTTTCATTTTGGTTAAAAAGTGATGGCAAATATTCTCTTACTCAGCATATGTTCGAGAAGGGTAATGAGGTTATCCTCCCAGCTCTGCATATCTCTCTGCTGGCTGTCTGGTGGCCGGTTCCAGTTGAGCAGCTGGAAGTAACCATCCAGTACTGTCCGGATCTCCACCTGCCTCTCGTCCGGGCTGCTGGAGTGCAGAAGGTGGATCATTGCCGTCAGGCACCGCAGGGTCATTTTGAGCAGCCAAGGATCCTTGGGCTCTTGTGGGGGTGAGGCAGGAGCGAGGCACCAGGATCGCAGCACAGACATGAGGTCCTTCACGGCCTGGGGAGTGATGGAGAGAAGGCCGTTCCTCTGAAACACACACAAACAACAGTGCATTACACACTGATATGGTGAGGTATGCGTTTGCAAAATCAGAGATCCCTCTGAAATCCCTCATGCGTTAATACATGTTGGCGTAAACAGGACCAGAGAGTCTCATTTACCTTGCATCCACTGATTACAGCTCCCTGTAGATGCACCAGTCTCACCACGAGCGGCTCTGGGATTAGTTCGCTCTCTTGCAGGTAGTCTGTGGGTGTCATTTAGTCACAGGAATATTAAAGCTGAGTATTGTTTGTGCAATTGTTATTATTTACATTTTGAGGCACAAAATGATGAGGAGAAAGGTCATTAAAATTCAAACTCTACCATCATTTATTCACTTTCACGTTTTTCCAAACATGCACATTTATTTATTTTCTGGAACACTGAAGACGATTTACTGAATTTTGTTTTGTACAAATGAAGTCAATGTGATTCAACCTTTGATTCAACTATCCCTTAAAAAGTCATGAAATGGAAACCACCTATCATACAAAAACACTGATGCTTCAAATAAACACAGATCTTCAAACTTAAAGGAACAAGCCACTTTTTATTAAAATAAGCTAATTTTTTCAACTCCCCTAGAGTTTTATGATTTTTTGAATTCATTTAGCAGATCTCCGGTTCTGGCAGTAGCACTATTAGCTGTAGCTTAGCATACATCACTGAATCTGATTAAACCGTTAGCATCACATACAAAAATGGTTTCAATATTTTAAAATTTGACTCTTCTATACTTACACTGTAAGTATAGAATACTTATATGTATATGTATGGCTGACGGAAAATAAAAAGTTGCAATATTCTGGGCTGATATATCTAGGAACTATACTCTCATTCCGGCGTAATAATCGAGGAACTTTGCTGCCGCAGCTAAAAACGGTCACCAGCATTAGATTAAATCATCTATTCTAAAAACGGTAAAACTTAACAGTGGTTTAACTCTAGGGGAGTTGGAAAATGAGCCTATTTTCAAAAAAGTGTTCATTTAAACAAAAAACAGAAACAAAACATAAAACTAAAAGCAAAGCTAAAAAATACTAACAAAAGAAAAAAATCAAAAACAAAAAGTAAAACAAAACAAAACATTTGAATCAGGAGTGTTGGTTTAAGTTGCCTGGGGGGAATTAGCCATGTTACTCACATAAACACAAAATTCTGCTCTAAAACCCTGACGTTTGTGTTCATATGGCCTCCATACCTTTGAATTTATGACATGATGAGAAAATCAAACAAACATGTTTACCATTACATCGTAAACCTTTCGGTGAAAACAAAACAAACCTTTCGGTGAAAAACAACATTTCAGCACAATAATCTAGTTTACCTCTTCTCACGACCACAGGCTACTATGACTCTCTGCAGCTTCCCTGCTAACTACATACTGTATAGATGTGGAAGTAGCTCCTCGGAGCTTATAATCACTCAAACAAAGCTTGCATCAGTATCAGGATTATGGTATTTGTTTTAGGCATTGCCTGTAGGCTCCAACAGTCTCTTATACATTACATTACCTCAATAATCTATAAACAAAATGCAGATCTCTCCCTGTATATCCATATATGAAATATATATATAGTGTATGGAAGGTTGCTTCTGCAGAATGTCTAGACAGATCTTTACACAAACCGAACAGAAGAAACAAGTCATAACCATCTATCACTTAAAAAAGGACAACTCCACTGATAAAGCACATTCAAAGGCAAATAACATGACAAAACGGAACCCTTAATCACTATGGTTTAATACTATAGGGAGCAGATCGCCCCCAGATTCTTTACAAACAACATTTTGTCTCCTGGGAGGTGGGATGTGCGATGTCTTCCTGGATGTGAAGATAGGAGTAAAAGGTGGTTAAAGATTTTGTCAAAAGGCAGAAGTGGGTGACTTACCGTGGAAGAGCAAAGGAAGCTCCTCTGGCAGAACGAGAGGGGAGAATTTATACTTGCTTCTCTCCAGCATACTGACCTCCTCCCTGAAAAACACACAAATCAAAGCTCTTTATGGAATATATCTTACATTTTCATGTTATCAGCATAAATCTACCCAAAAATGATTCAATAATAATGAACAGGAGCACTGTAACTGGGTAATAATCCTTTACTCAATCCAATTTACATTAGTATTGTAATCCTGCACAATAATCCTAATAATAGCAGTACAATTTATTTTAGGAGGTTGAAATACCATGTCATTTTGTTATACAAAACATCAGCAAATAAAAAATATTTATTAAATAGTCTATTTATAGGGGCCAAGAAAGGTGGACTGTTTCATAATACGCCTCTTTTTATAACCTGCACATAAGTGGATGAGAAGAACAGTGCTTCTTGAAGAGATGCACACGTGCTATAGAAAGTTTGCACTGTGTGTAGCTCCGAAAGCGGAGCATGAGAAGGCTTGAGAGCTGAGAGGTGAGGGCTGGGTGTGTTATTAACTGTTAGAGTGGATCTGAAACAGAGCTAGGCGCTCTTAATGGCTCCTACGCATTCCTGTTGTGGTTTAACACCCTGCCCAACTCACAGACACACACTCACCCTGCCTGCCGTCTCCTCCACGTCTGATAAGGGTCAAAGAGGTTTTCGCACAGCAGCAGACCATGTTGTACCACCGACTGTAAAGTGCTCTGATCATCTGGCTGCTTCTTCAGCTGTAACGCACATGCATAAACACACTCGACTGAGTCTTACACGGCACACAAACCTTTGAGTTTTGGGCTTGTTAACACACAAACATTCTTTGAACAAAGCAGAGGTCTTCCACCCAAAGCTTTCTGATTCAACCTGTTCTGTTAGTTACAACAACACCACAAGCACGTGCAACTGGATTATGAAATGGCGCAAACCTAGACTCGCTTTTGCCACATAAGCACCGTGGCTCAATGTTTCAGCCGGGGTGCAAACCGCTATTCAGTTGTTTCACAGATGGTTGGACTTCTTACCTGAGTCAAACAGAAGTTTAGGAGCTTGATTGTCTCAAACACAAACCCCGGGGTCTTTTCAGAGTCTATATTCTCCATATTCCTGCAAGCAGAGATTCACATCAGAAATGGTATTATTGTACACTCAGGAAAGATACACATCAACTGTGCAATTTAGCATAAACTGCTGGCTTGCATTATCCCTGTTGTTTGAAGACAGAAGCTTATCAACAGGGGTTTGAGTCACTGGGGCATTATCGCTTAGAGATTGATGTGTTCGCTCTGTGCTCAGTGGGCACTGACCTGCAGATGATGATGAAGAACTTGATGAGGAGCAGTGGGTGTGGAGCAGTGCTGCTCTGATCCTGTCCTGACATGTGCAGGGCACTGTGCCACAGCTGGGTGCTGAGGAACACCAACACCTCCTTGGGGAGGAGGGGGACATCGGCGTTCCATTCCTCCAGCCTGCAGACGAAAAAAAAAAGTCATTTTGTTTGATTTTTGTTCGTTTTGTTTTAATTTATGATTGCTTTCTTTTTGTTTGTTTAAATTTAGCTTGTTTTTTTGTTTTGATTTTATTTTGCTTTGAGTCTTGCTTATTTGTTTTGCTTTTTTGTTTGTTTTGTCTTAGTTTTTGCTTGCTTTTTGTTTGTTTTTGTTTTGCTTTAATGCTTGCTTGTTCTATGTTTTGCTCTTTTTCTTTTTGTTTTAATTTATGCTTCCTTTCTTTTTGTTTGTTTTATTAAATTTTGCTTGTTTACTTTTGGTTCACTTTTTTGTTTCTATTGTTTTCATTTTTGCTTGTTTTGTCTTGGTTTGGTTTAAGTGATGCTTATTTGTTTAGCTTCTTTTTTCTTTTTGTTTGTTTTGTTTTAGTTTTTGCTTGTTTTTTGTTTTGCCTTAATGTTTGCTTGTTCTATGTTTTGCTTTTTGTTTTGTTTTAGTTTTTGCTTGTTTTTTGTTTTGCTTTTCATTTTGTTTTAGTTTTTGCTTGTTTTTTGTTTTGTTTTAGTTTTTGCTTGTTTTTGTTTTGCTTTTGAATCATTTTATTTTGATTAAGCTCTGATAAACAGACATTAAAAAAGTCAATGCATTTTCAGTCATTTAAACATTTGCTTGGACTTACACCTTGGCATTGTCCACACAAATTAATATTTCGTCTGCTCTTTTTTTAAAGTTGTGCATGTCTTTAGCTATTGCACTACATTTTGCTGTACTGATGTTACTCAAAATCTTTGCCAAACAGCCTTATTTCTATGTAACTGATCATTTTCTAAATTTTAAAAAGACAACCCTAGCTGAACCACAACACTGGGATAGAATTGATCCTTCATCTCTAACGTAGTATCTGTGCTAATCTTTAGATCTGGTGTGTACTGCATTAGCCACTATATCAAGACTCAAGATCGCTATATTGCAAGACTCACTATATCAGATCTGCAGGATGAGATGAAAGCATGCATAATATGGATTTTTCAAACACACCAACCATTAAATGAGCAATTAAACAAATATGGGCCTTAAAATACCATCATAATCCGAGTTCCATCTGGACCTGACCACCTACAGATCAACATCCTGTGCCTGTGACATTTTGATAGGACAGTATGTAATTGACTCACCGTCGAGGCTCCGTTGACTGCACATCAATGACCTTCTCAAAAGACGCCACGAATGCCTCCAACCATTGCTGCAGGTAAACGACATCTTTCTGAAAGGCAAAGAGAGATAAAAGGAAAAAGTAAGAGGCTTTAAAAAATCTTTTGACAGGATGACCCCAAAGGTAAGAGAGGTCTAGGTTACAAACTTTAAAAATAATCCAAACTGCTGATCTCTGTGTGTCTATGGGTACTCTTTGTGCCGCTAAATTCAAAAGTTCTAGATTTGTGCCCAGTCCAGTGGTTTTTGAACACATCATTTGTGAAAGCCCTTCGGAAACACATCTTATCGGGGTCAAATGAACCAGAAGCCAGATTATTCTAAACTTTCTTAATACCAATTAATCAACTAGCCCAGTTAATAGTCTTTTGGGAAGCCTAAAAACTATTCAACTTGGAATTTATGTAATTTTGCACATGCGTAGAGAGCCTTTACACCATGAGCATGACTCGGTGCTATCTCCAAAATCAGAGCATGCACACACTTGTGTTAACACAACAGGAAACAGAGTATGCAAACTTGTGCAGTGTATAAAACTGTGGATACTGTGAATTTGTAGTGCAATAAAATATGTGACAATGGTTTTGTCTACAGGACAAAATCAACTAGCACTTGCACAGTCCATGTCTTGCATTAAAGCGAAAATAAACAAATATGTACCTTTCAGGCATATATGAGGTACATCTTGTACTGCCCCAGTAACAACCTGTTGTTCATCTAACGCACCTCAAAATCTACATCATAATGTTTTCCATACGCCAACAATTATTAGTAGCTGCATTAGTTTCTTTGACAAACAGATCTTATAATTGCCACCACTGCAACCTAATCTACCAGAAATTCCAATTATCACTCTACAAATCATATTGTTCTTAGAAGTCCCTTTTTCTGATCCCTGAAGCATATGTCATCTTTTCAATAGTAGAGAATAAGCTGGAGCAAAGAAAGCTGGTCATGGATGAGCGTGAAGAAACAACTTTGAAGCACACCGGGATCTAAAGGTGCATAAACCATCAGTCGTACTGCAAACCTATTATCTGAACCCAGGAATCCATTATAACTGAAGTTAAACAGATCACATGTTCTTTCTGTGTAATTAAATAAGATAAAGTCTTTGTGGAAGGTTCATGTAGCAGTGCACAGTCATAGAAAAAGAAAACTGAAACTGATTACATGTAAACCTTGAACGCAATGTAAGCAGAATCCAGTATCATAACCATGACTTTTATTTTTTTCGGTCATCTACATCGATGAATAAAAGGAACTACTGATATAATTCATCTTTGATGGAGAGATCGCAATAACATTTACTGTAAAAAGTTCTATCAAGAATGAGTCACATGTGTAGCAACACCAACACCAACAAAACCTTGCATGTCATTGGAAAGCGGCTGGTGGAAAACATTTCAAAGAGAGAAGAGCTATGCTTAGCTTAAATGATGCAGCTTGATCCACCTACTCATATAGGGGAAGTTGAGCTGTCAGCAGCTTCATAAAACACTCTCTGATATGTACACACTCCGATAGCTAAATGCAGAGGGCTTTTGCATACCAAAACAATGTGTACTACACCAGAAAGCAACTGTTAAAATAACCCTAAACCTGCTCAAGGTGGAAAGAAACCAACTTTACCAGTTGTTGTTCATTTAGGGGCCAGTCCATGTCTCATGGCAGGTGACGTGCGGTGGAGGGGCTCTTGTTACCCCGGTCTCTGCTGAGCCCCCACCAGGCTGCTTCTATAAAGTCCAGAATGTGTCTGCCTTTAAGCCTCAGAATCATTCAAAATCCATCATGACGCCTCCGCTGGTTTACTCTCTGCTCTTTTCTGCTCTCTTGGTGTCTGTACTTCTGTCAACCAACCAGGAAATGGCAAGTCACTTTAACCGAGCCATATTTCCTGTGTTTTCCGAGCTGGGGCTCATCGTCACCATGCTCTCTTCCCCCTTTGCCGCTACCACAGCTTTACTGCTAATGTTTCATCTGACTACGACTTAAGCTACGGTGCACCTGATGCCACCTTTCACAACATTTTAAATAAAAATTCCGTCTTTATTTATTTATTTCATGTCATTTTAAACCATGACTTTCTTGCATTCGAAAAAAACCAAAAAGAGGAATTTGGAATAATATACTGACTCCTATTTTCCACGCAGTTATGTGCTTTCAAACATCGAAAATGACAAAAAAGCACTATAAAATCTCATAGTAGTAATATATACAACAGTGGTCAAAGATGTTAAGATGTCTGCATCAAAAGAAATTCACCAAAGTGATTTTATGCCCATTGAAAGCACATTAAATGTAAGTAAACCGTCTACTTTTAAAGTTTAAAATTTTTTCATTTTAATTTTTTTTGGGGGGGGGGACAACAATTTAAAACATTATTACACTTTTTTGTCTTTGACCCGTATACAAACGTGTCAGAATTTAAGTCGTTGCACACTGCTAATCTTCCTCTCTCTGACTGAATCAGAGAGGTTTCATTTGTTCGATTTTTTTGTTAAATTAGTTCAACTCGAGAACAGGATCATTCTGAATCTTGAGCAAACCATTCAGATCAGCACTGTTAACTGGATCAGTTGAATCATTAAAAGAAATCTGACTCAAAAAATTGTATGTTGAGAAAAAATAAAAATTCTGTCATCATTTGCTCGCACTCACGTCATCTTAAAACAAATTCTATTTGTATAAAAGGATCAAAGTCATGATTTTTTTCTATGATGCCAATACTGAATTTAGGCTTTACTCAAATATAAACACTGATCAACACACATACTGTATATAGAGGACATCAATTGTGTTAAATGATAGCTTAAACTACTTGCTTGAAGCAATGAGATTTAAACTTAAACGTCAAGCAAGTATGATTTATCAATTTTAATATGTGAATAGAAGCCTAAATTAAATCTGTATATCATAGAACTGCTCAACTTCTTTTAGAATCCTTTATGAATTTTTAATAGACTTTCAATGGATGGACTCAACTCTTCATTTGTGCATTGAAGATGAACTACCGCCAAACTGGTTTGGTTTTTGATATTTGGGTGAACCAACCCTTCAAATTTCAACCTGTATCTCACACGAGTACAAAACATTGGTATGCAGCCCATTATGGCAAACCCAGTTCTCATTCACTTTCAATAAACTAAAAAAACATCAAAAATGAAAAAACTGTTTTGCAAACCATCACGCTTCCTAATGCTGACTGACAAAAATGCGATGATGCTCTAAATGAACTGAATTGTTTTTAAAGACCTTGACAGAGTTGAAAGCCCGGTTGTGCTACAGAAAATTCTCTCAATTTGGTACACACGCCATGGTCGAAAGCACTAAAAAAGCATGTTTTTATCCCACAAAAAGATTTGGCGTGGCTTCCAAATAATAGCTGGAAGGAAACCTGAAGCACGATCATAGATTCAGTCATCGGTATGAATCAGCAGACAGGTGGAAGTGACATGACCTGACTTGACCACATGCACGAAAAAAAACAAACAAAAACGCTTTTACAACCGATTGGAGAACAAACCCTAAATTTAAACTCTTAAAGCAATGACACGGAACTGAAGTTCAGCTGGTATTGAGTCACTTTGCCGATTGATCACTTCATCTTAACTAAGTGCTGAGCTTTACAGCGGGAAATGCCAACAGTGTGTCTCTGTGGGCCCAGTGTTGCCTACTGTTTATATCATCACCCTTAATGAGTTTTCCATTTTAAGCTCTGGCACAGCTGAATCCAGTAAATTAGATTTTGAACTTGACACAGATTTCCTTTATTGAGACTACCAGATTGACGAGACATGCTTTTCTAAAGAAACATGCATTTACACATGAAATATGTGGTAATAACAATATAATAATAGTTTGGATGTACTACACAGAGGTTGGGCGGTCTTGTAACCTCTGTTACATCCCTAGATGATCTGTCAGGGTTGCTTTATTTCAACAGAATTATAATTTCCTGCACTTCCTCAAACAAACTGTCCAAAATACCAGCAACAGCCAACATGCTAAATTTCTTTAATTGATAACAGGAAATGAAAAAGCTTTAGGCAGATCGAAGAACTGAAACAGATATTGTGAAACCGTTGTTATTTTTTTTTGGATTCACATTTAGAAGTGAAAATGTACACGTGTGCAACTGTAAATACTTTCTGATTCTTATGGACAAGGTATAAAACAGGGCTTGAAACATCAATATATGGACATTAAAATAAGGCAAATAAACACTTATAAGAAAATAATGTCTAAATTATAATGTTGGTTATTAATTAAGAAAATAAAAATTCAATTGTTAATGTTGTTTTAAAGTTATATTTTTATACAATACTGATTTTGATGAAATGGTTAAACTTGGTAAAATTTTCAGAAAGTATAAGAAATCATAATCAGAATAAATCAGTTAATGTACAGACATTAAAATATGGGAAATAAATACACATTAGAAAATAACATCTAATTCATAATTTTGTTTATTCATAATTAATTCATAAAAACATTATAATGAGATTATTTATGTCTTTCGGTTCATAATACTTAATGGGTGTCATATCTGTAATATTATGTACATTTATCTAAAGTGATGTTGATGATGTTGATGACAATAACTAAAACAATTTTGAAATGATTTATATAATAAAAGATACTTTGAATGTGAAATTAAAACCATCAGCAAGTGATTGTTTATAAGTGAGTCACTGCAATTGAACGGAATCATTTAATCGGATGATTCATTCAGGAACGAAACACCACCGCGTTGCTCAGAGACGTGAAACAGTGCTGTGGCTGAGTTTGGAGTTATTTTGCTGTCAAAAAGAGGAAATATGGTGTTTAAAATGAACTTAAATTAATTTAATTTAACTGTTGTAAAACTATCACATTTATAATCATAGTAATATTTGGAGAAGAACGGCACTCTTCGCATCACATTTAGTAACTATATGAAATATATAATTTATTGCCATCGTCTTGAATTTGTGATCGTATTTTAATAGACTAATACTCAATACTGCCAAATTGTACATCATTAAAACAACAATTACGATATTACCGCAGACAATATATTGTATATCGCACACCCCTATGTTTGATGCAGTCACGAAAGTCCAAACCTCTGTGGGACTGGCCAAAGTCCCCATTTTAATGCAGGATGGAGAAATCTGATGCGTTTAAAATGAACTAATTTTCATGATGGACTAATTTCACGCTAGATAATAATTGATCAAATTCATTCCCCTGTAATGAGACACCAATTTGTACCCTACTCATGGAAACTAATTGCTATTCATTTCAATTTTTCTGTTAATATGACACTAGTCTTGTGATGATAAAGTAGAGTTAGTTAAATTCAGGTCAGTTCTTGAATGCTATTTGACTCCAGTGGTGTTCTGTGAAGATGTCAAATCACAGATGAGCCATTCTGTTTGAGATCCCTGGCGGCTCTGAGAGCTCGCAGCTGCTTAGTGGACACAAAGAGAGTTTTTCTCTTGGTTTCTATTAGTTATTCGCAATGTCAGTAAACACAGGCCTCAGGATACATGACAAAATCCTCAAATATTTTCTTTTGGAGGCAACGCACATTCAAAATGCTTTAAGATTTACCCGATTATTTAAGACAAATGAATTTTATACACACCTAGCCAAATAAAAAAGGCCCACCCAGTTGCCATACAAACAGACCGCATCTCCACCGACGGCTACCGGCTTCACCCACTACACAAGCAAACAGTATAATATCCCTGAAGCATCATTGTAAAAGAAGGCAGTGAAAACTTCCTCTTAATTAGGCCACAGACTGGCTGTGGGATCAAGATTATAATAGAATAAATAGTAGATTCATGACATACCATTGAACAAAGTAGTATAGTATGGCTGTATTACTGTTCCTGATTAGCCTTCTTCCAGATGATTGAAGCTGCTAAATGAGTCAAAGGGCTAAATATAGTTAAACAGTCCCATGGGTAAGTCTCGGAAAGTACTGGAGCTCCTTGACAGCAGTGGCCTGGACTTATCCCTCCACCTGGGGATTTTATTATTTTTGTTGTTTTTTTTTTTTACAGTTTTTCTCTAACAATCAGTGTGGCTTTCCCTGCAGCATTGAAAACAAACCAGGGACCCCAAAATCACCTCAGACCCAAGAGGGTTTAAGCACCTTGT
The DNA here is from genome assembly GCA_032361065.1 of Enteromius trimaculatus. NCBI lineage: Eukaryota > Metazoa > Chordata > Actinopteri > Cypriniformes > Cyprinidae > Enteromius > Enteromius trimaculatus. Next base: position 7,499,058 of record JAUMHP010000070.1, read on the forward strand.
GCTGCCTGTACTGAACCAGTCTTTAAAAAGTCTACCAATTATTTAATAAAAATGTAATAACTTTTGTGAAAAACAACAACAGCAAAACAGAAAAGCCACTGTTCAACTAAATGCTCTATTGCCCATATGAGCAAATGTTAAGTTAAATACACATGTAATACACATAAATAGAATGTACACACATCATTGGCAGAAAAAACCCCTAAACAACTGTAATTGCTACGGAATTTCAGTTAGGTAAGAGAATAGTTGTAGTATCACTTCCAACACCTAAATCACATATCCTACTAAAGACTAGCATGTTATGCTATATATATATATATTATATATATTATAGCTTATGATTATATAT
>JAUMHP010000070.1:7501182-7523766 GCA_032361065.1 Enteromius trimaculatus
CTGCATTAAAAAACAGCTGACGAAGATTTGGCGCTAATCAAAGAACCGGCTTTACTGATGAGATGCGCATAACATATTGTACGATACATATCGTGCAGCCCTATCTGGGAGGCAATTATACAGAAATATTTTGATGGTAGACTTTGCTCGGACGTTTCCGAATGACCATAACAACATGGAACAAGATCCATCCGCCGGTTAGTCAAGATTCGCCATCCCATAGCGCACACTTTTTTGATGCGCATGGAGGAATTTATACGGAAAATTAGTTTCCAGCTCCGATTATTCACATTAACCCTTTTCGCAAGTCAAAAACCACCTCAAGCGAGTGTAAAAACATTTGTGCAAATTAAGGCATTTTGATTCGAAACATTCTGTCTAGCATGAACAACATTTCAATAATCTAAAGAAATGACAATGAATGACAATGAACAAGTGCTCTCGAAAGCCCTGTTGAATCCTTTAAAGTATTTATTAAAGTATTATTCAGCACAAATATTTGCAGAATTGTGAGGGGAAGGTAAAACAAGAGCTAGAAATGCTTTTAAGATCCTCACAAGCAGAACGCTGGTATTCACATCAGAATTAGGTCCAATAAAGGTGCCTGTTCAGGCAAACATTTGTCTTAAACATGACGTAAACCTTAAAAACTTGACTTACAGGTACATGACAAAAGTACACAATGGCAGTTCAGAGAACTGAGGTGGGTGATGTTTTTTCACCGCTGCCAGGACTCTCAGCCTATTGTGACAATATACTAAAATCTATTCAGATGTACAAGCAGGTTTGCTGTTTGTAAAAACATACACACCTGCCTAGGAGGAGCACATGCGAGGAGCAACAAACAACCAAAAAAATAGTTGTAATATAATGTAATATGCATGATTGCGAAGCCATAAAGGCATCCAGCAGGTCTGTCAACCACATGTTGATGACAATTTCTTAGAATTGTGAAAGAGTCTATGATGTTCTTTTAAAATTGTCACCATTTACTCATCCTCATCTCAACTCCAGTGATGCATTTATAGTCCTTTTTCAAAGCTTCGCAGTAAAAATCACCATCAACTTTCTTCATCTGCTAGAAGCTCCAGAACCTCACTTTGTTTTTCATTAAAAAAAAAACCGCGGTGCATAAACGACTATATTTTTGTCGTCGTTGGGTGGACTGTTTCTTCCGATGTAGAAAGCTATTTCAAATACAGATCTAGATAACAGCTCAAGTTTATTAGCAGAATATAGAGTGTCAACCCTCAAACTCACACACACACACACACAAAAATCACAACACGCAAATTTGTTATTTTCCAAAACCTCTTCCTCAATTGGTCTACAGCCAAATTAAGGTGATGATGTGTACCATGTGTTTGTCAACTCACAAACAGGTTGTTCAGGGAGGTTACAAATGGTAGCAACCCTGACAGGAAGTGGTTTTTATCACATCAGTGTTGTCCTCTGAACAGCACACTCAAGAGGAAGTGGTCTGACAGAGGCAGTGTTGCTCTCGCAGCCAAAAGAAAAAATAGCTGGCACATTATTACAGATACAGCAAAATCACCAGAATGCCACGACCTTAAACTTTGCTGTTCTTCTGCGATTGTATACAGCTGCATATGTAGACTCACATGTGACGAATATTCCCGCCGTAACATAATAAAAAACGTTTTATTCTACACGGAGAGGGTCAACTTATGGGGGCAGTCCTCTTAAGATCACAACTCAATAATATTATAATAGTCTTGTTAGCCTGCCCTTGACTACTTCCTCACAGAATACATTAATCATGTCTGACTGGAAATAATGCATTTCTATAATGCCAAACAATTGCTTTTGTGCGATGCTACATCCACACCACTAGGTGTCGGTAAGTCAAAGATGACCGAGTAGTGCCAGAAATGAAATATTGCTGAATACACCTTTAAATCGACAATGAAAATGTATAATGTAAATATATGTGTAGTATTGTTGATGTGCAAGACTACTTGACTAGCTGACTAAATTGAACTACAGCTGCTAGTTGACATTTGAAATACTAGTCTAAATGAAGTCACTAATGTTACACTTGACAAACAATAGATTATTTAAAAAAAAGTGAATATCTGGAGCGGGAAACAAAATTATTTAATTTCACCTCAGACCTTGCACGCATGTGTTTTCATGGTGCTACTCACTAAATGTTCACTAGGAAGATGAGCAAGGTTTGGGAGCATATTTACATAATGAATGAAAGTAAAATTATTTTCAAGTTTATGAGAACAGCACTGCTTTGTTTACAGGGGAACCATGGTAACCATTGTATTTCTGTTTGTCCAAAGGTGCCACCTACTGTCAGACAGAGAATTTTCACTTTCACTGAGACTTTCTGCTGTTTCTGTTGCTGGCAGTGTTGTAAATTTAAACGGTTTAGTAAAAATAAAAATATTGATTTGGATATTGATTTATTATATATGACACTTTAAAAAAAAGTGGACTAAATAATTAAATGTTTCTCTTCTCACTGGAAGATCCAGGTATGAGATTTTGATTAAACGTTATGTTTTCAAATTCATAAAAATGACATATATAATGGATAAATCATTCACAATGAGATCAAAAAGACTTGAAGGGCTTGAATTTATGCTTGAGCAAACATTTCATGTCTGCAACCAGACTTTAAAACAGCATGGAACTGCAATAACAAACTAAATTAATTCAAATAAAATAAAGCTTAAAGAAGGACAAACATTGTGTCAGTCCAAATTTACGAGCTTCCCATGAGACCTCATTACACTGGGAGGACATAGGGCTCATTCTATGGTCAAATGACTTGCATAATAGGTGAGTAGAGCTTTAAATGGGTTTAAAATAGAGCAAGCCCTCATGATCCCAGAGAAAAACAAGCACATTTCAACCTTATCTAGTATATCGCAGCAGACAGTAGTCAGCAGAAGCATTAAAATGGGTGTTTCAAAACCAGATTCAAAACATTGGAATGGACTGTGCTGTCAACCATGCAGGGGAAAATAACTCAAATATGGGTGTGCAAGAATTGCATATGCCTTTTATCCTTGTTTCAAGAAAAAAATCAAACCTTTATCAGTGTAACTGCAGAAAAAGGCAGACCCGTTTTCCTGCTTCAACAAGTCAGAGGAACCAGTTCATCTACTTTGCATGTCTGGTATGGATCCCTGTTAGATGTATGTGTGAAGTTATTAATAAAAGGGAATGAAATGACAAAGGGTTGCTTTTTAGATTATAAAATGACTGAGATCTAGAAAAACGCTCCCAGCTATCTGGAGAACCTGGTGCCAAGACCAGACTGGAACACTATTGCATAATTTATAAAGCGTCTTTTTCATGCAATGTGCTAACTATGCAATATTTTTTAAAGAGTGCCAAACTAAAACAGTTATCTGCAAGCAGACATTTCTCTGTGGTGACCCCTGGTGCTTCTTGTATCCTGCACCTGCTTTTTCGGTTGCCATGGTAGCCATTCATAAAGAACACTTGCTATAGTGAGCCGTTACAGCTGACTTCATCTGTGACCAGTAAAGGGGCCATCATGACAGAGTTCGAGAAGGAATACATGCCCAGTATTGTTTTAATAAATTATAATTGCTCTCAAAAAATGTGCAGTGTGGTCTTTGTATGCACTACTCCGCCAGAGGGTGTTGTCACCATAACCATTCTTAATGTGGCATGTCTATATCTTATTCATAGTGAAGGGAAGCCCGACTCATTTCTGTGAATCAGGTTATTCCAGAATAGTTTCTTCCAACTGTCTAAAAAAATGATTCAGCGAATCACATGGCCCTTGACATCCTTTAATGACATATCTAAAAAAAATATATAATATATAATTATTCATTTTTTATTTACAAATTTGTTTTATATATATATATTTGTAAGTTACACATTTAGATTATTATCTTGCCAGGACATTATCTATTTTCTAAAACACTAATCAAAATACTGGAAAAACACCTGAGAAAAATCTATACAGAAAATTTATTTAGAGATAATTTAATTTAGATAGATTTTTCTTTATTTTTAACGGTTTGTACTGTGATCTCATAGGCCCCACAGTACAATTAATTGCAACCACGATTCAGCTCATAAAAACAAAGTCATAAAACTGCTGATAAAACTGTCAACTCTCAAACTGTAAACATACTACCCAATGAGTCAGTAAACTGCTGACAAGAACTGTTCGGATCGATTCGTGAAATATCGATGGATTATCGTTCTTTCGTGAAAAAAATCTGACGGCTAGGATAAAATGTCAGGACGCCAGTTCAACTGAGTCACTAAAAAGATCCGACTCAAAAGAACGATTCGTTCGCGAATCGGACATATGCCAATTCATGAGTAAACAGATATAAAGCATTTCAGCAATAATTTGCACAAAATGCCCATTTTAAATAAACAATAAATAATTCAAGCATGCAATTCCATTTTCCCGCCTTTGATTAAAGATTAAAATTAAACCTTAAAAATGACATCTTATTCTCTTTATTGCTGATTTATTTCGAATAAAAGATTTTGCAAACCACCTTGTTTATGAAATAGCTGTCTGCATAATGCAAAGAAAAAGAGAAGTGAGCAGGAAGAGACATTACCTGACTCACGGGCAAACACAAGAACTACACAGAATAACTGTAAACATTAAATTGACCTGTTGTGATCAACCACAGCGTTATGCTTAGAGAAAATATCATCAGTCCTTGTCATCACAATTGTCAGTCGCTTCATAACAACAGACTAATGAAATATTAAGCGAGAGTCAAATGTTTTCACTGTGTACGTGCACGCGCAACCTTCCCAAAAAAAAAAAAAAAAAAAAAAATAACCACGGACGCACTTCCTGAAACTGTTTCTACACAAAGGGGCAAGGAATTATGGCGAGTATTCTGGCATTTTAACTATATGCAGGATGCCAGGTGATATGAAATGACAGTGGCAAGTTTGCGACAGCGTAAACTCCGAAGCCAACAGGTGTCGAGTGGCTCGCGCGATCGCCTGCTCGTGACTCACCTTAGTGTAATATAACATCCACAGCTCGTACAGTCGCTCTTTCGAAGCCATTCTCCCTCGCCCTTCTGCGTATTCCCTCTACTTAGGCGTCAATCAAACCATCTGAATATACATCCACAAACGAAGTGGCCGTGGATTGACTCAGCGAAGATCCAGGGAATATTGTTGGCTGGAAACAGCATGCTGCTCTACAGCTGTCCACTACCTGGTTGCCAAGCTATCCCAAAGTTGCATGTCTTTTAGATGGAGGGTGGGTCAAAATGACAGTTCCGAATAAAGAAACTAGAGAACGCAGAGAGCGACATCTGAGAAATCTCGATGATCATCTCTGCCGGAGGAATTCTAGAGGAGTTGAACGCACTTGTCTGTGCACGCATTCATTACCCTGTTCGCACTCACTCCCCTCCTCTCGAGCCTTACAGCGGCAGTAGAGAGCAAAGCAAGACATAGCCGGGAGGAGTTCAGCCTCAAAGCTGCACAAGATGAAGGAAAACCATTGAGCATCACGGTGTCACAGCTGATTGGGAGAATTACCAGGGGTGGAATGGCACTTTGAGAGCAGGGACTTCTTCTGGTGACTTGGTTTGTAAAAAAGGACATTTGGGCTACGTTAAAAAATAAGACCAGATAATAAATGATCAATATTGATCACCACAAGATTAGAATCTCGGATGCATTTATTTATTTGTGTAGCTACCAATGCACAGAAAAGATGGATAAATGGATTGGCTAGATAGACAGATATATAGAATTTTTTTAATATGTAATATGCATTGCTAAAAACTTAATTTGGCCAAATTTTAAAGGCGATATTGTCAATATTTAGATTTTTTTGCACACTCAGATTCAAGATTTTTATATGGTTGTATCTCAAATATTGTCCTATCTTAACAAGCCATACATCAGTAGAGAGCTTATTTATTCAGATTTTGAATGATGCATAAATCTCAATTTAAACAAATGAACCCTTATGATGTTTGGTGAACCAGGGTCGTGTGTAATTATGGAGGAGAATGCTATTTTTGATTTATAATATATTTAAATTTTATTGTATGTTTAATTTAATTTATTTATTAAAATTTTTATTGACTCATTGATTCATTCAGTCATTTATAAAAGTTTGTTTAAGATTTGGAGGTTTTGACATTTATTTAAAGGTAGTTCAACCAAAAATCAAAGAAAGTTTATTAAAAATGAAAGTGACAGAATTTGTGCATTAGGACATTGGATCTGATTTATTGTATCACAGTTTTGTGATTTTTGGGATAATTGGGATTTGTCACATTGCTCATGTTAATGTAATTTATTTTAACTACAGGGGTGGACACCTGAGGCTGGAGTCTCTAAAAAGGTTTGAAAGCACAGGTAAAACCAACACACACACACACACACACACACACACACACAGGAACAGTGTGTTATCATTATTCTACACAACACACTGCGGTATTTATTATTCTCCACAAAACACACTCTCACTTCACCATTTAGAATCAAACTGAATAGCATACACAAATATAAACAAAACATACTTTCAATGTTTTCCCTAATACACACCTTCCATGTTTCATAAAGGATTCCTTGTTCCTCTTAATGTTGTTTTAGTCACATAAACAGTGTGACTTGATGAGTTTTTTTCTTCACAGCTCATGCTTCTGACAGTAAAACATTACTATTTTACATTCAAAGTTATTCAGGATCCATATGGTCATTGCATCCTCTGAGAGCCCATGCAAACTCTATGCAAATAAACTTGTCGATGTTAGAGTGAATGTTCCCATTTAGTGTCTTTCCATTTTCATTTGGCATATTTGTTTTTGTCTATAACTGCATGTACAATGACACCAGCATATTTAGGGTCTATTGTTTTTAGTGACAAAATGCTTTTGATGGCGGTAACCTTTTTGACATAGATTAAAAGATATAGATACCACAACTTACAAAATACATCTTTTCTAATTCAAGGCACACATAACGATTTTTAACTAAATTTAGTAATCAAATAAAGATTTTTAACTAATTTTAGTAGTCTGGGGTTATAATACACCATTTGTTTTAATCCCATTGCTAAGTGCATCTTTGTGACTGTTTGGTCACTGGGAAGAGGATGGACCTAGAGGCAGCTGTATTGCCATGGCAATGCCCTACATTCCACACCATGTCATGTTCGGGGTGTTTGTTCGCCTGTTTGGGGAACTTGTGTGGGTCATTTTTTTTCTGTTCAGATGAGTTGCAATCTCTAAATTTGTTCTTGATTTCATTTCATGTAATAAAATGTGTTGTTCATTACTTATTACTAAACTAAAATTTGCACAAGCTTTATAAATGCTTTATAAATGCATATATATATATATGCATATATATGTTAGGCTACTTGTTCTTTTTTAGGCTTTTCAAACAGACCAGAATATAGCTTACTGGTTATATGTCTTACATATTTTACTGTTATGTTGTTTTAAAGTCTATATGCAGATTTTATTGTATTGTAAGTGTAGGCTTTTCTTCGGTGTGTGTTTGTAAATCAGCCATTAATTGGTTTGCAGTACAAACATGAAATTATTAGCCCATTAGCCTAGTGTTAGCTAAAATATTAATATAGACTGTAAATCACTATCCACCTTCGTTGTGTGAAAAACAGAAGCTCCAAAATCATATTTTTAAAAGAAAAATATGTTGGAGTATGCCTGCGAAAATGATAATACATCTAATTTTTCTTTAGGCTATATACGGCAAATAGCCTACATAATCAGACTACTAACTTAGTAGCCTTGCACATATCAGATGCTCACAGAGTCAATTATCAAAAAAAAATTAAAAATCACAAAAAGTTCACTATATATGTAATATGTCACTATATCATTCTATAGGCTAATCACATTTATTTATATTTAACTTTTACATTTTTTTTGTAAGGAATGTAATATTATAATTATGTTTTCACTGTATTATAGTGTATTGCAGTATATAATAATTTATTATTTACATAATTTACCGTTATTTTCAAGTCTGACAAGTTGCGTATATCAAAAATCGATATGTTCGGTGTTCTGCTAGCGAACTCTGAACAGACTGCCTAATCGAAAACAGATTCATCGATCCGGCTCCCCATGCTTCATTTTCACTATGGAGAAGCCTGTGGGTTCTTTACAAGAGCAAGCTTTGAAAAGAAAAGAAAGATTAAAAGCTCTACGAGACCGGCAACTTCAAGTGAGTGCAAAAACAAATTGTATTTCTTTAAGACATAGGAGAAATGCGCGCTCACGGGCTAACATGCCTTAGTTAGCGTGTTAGCATAACACTAATATAAGCAGGGTTTCTCAAATCTTACCCTGGAGGTGCAATGCACTGCAGAGTTAACTCAAACCCTGATAAAACTCCTCTACCTGTGGTCTTCTAAGACACTTATTAACATGCTCAGGTGTGTTTGATTATGGCTAGAGCTAAACTCTGCAGTTCGTTGGAAGAGTTGAGAAACATTATAGCATCAGTTGTCATTTGAATTTCCCACAATGTGTTTTAAAATACATTTATTTTGAGCTTTAAAAAAATATCAGAAGTTACGCCTCGATGTTTTAAGAGTATGAGTGATCGTTAAACAAATAACATTACAGTTTTTTTTACTCTGATGTGTAACAAATATAATGCTATCCTATTTCGCTCAGTGACTCTTCTACATTGTTACAGTAAACAGCACACCATTTTAGTCTAGTTTAATCTATTATGTCTCATGTAAATGATAAACAGTTTTGGTAACTTACCGAATAGAGTTAGAATTTGGGAAGTTCCTTTTAACCCTGTTTGAAATTATAACATTTTTTGTTGTCCTTAAATGTGCACAGTAGAACTATGCCCCTGTCTTTGTATATCAGAACTTTCCTGAGCTTCATTGTATCTTAATCCTTTTCGAGTACATAAATTGGATTTTGTCTCTTTGCTTATAATAACTAGATGGTTTTTTTTTGTTTAATTAAAGGGACAAGCATCTGAGGATGGAGAGCCTGAGAGAAAAAGAGCTCTGGAAGACTCTGAGACAGAGGATAGACACAGGTAAAAACACAAAGATATAAAATCCAGTGTCACGTATGCGTAAGGATATAAACTAAATAATAGGTCCTTGTTGAGCAGATAATAAAGAACAAAGCTGTACTCTGTTTACATGATCTTAAGAAGGGCTGTGAGGTAAAGGTCTCTCTCACTCTCGACTCCATTTCAGGCTCAAGCCAAGGCCTCAAGCTCTTTGCTTTTTTTTTCTCCGTTGTTTACGTTAAGATTCACAGAACCCTTGTGCTTCCCTCCCTGATCTCAAGAGGTGTTTGGCATAGACCGTTTGCAAAGGTTCCTAAACAATCATCACCCAATATCTGGATTATGTCTTCCTAAGTACAAAGTAATAGTCCACATTAAAAAAGTGTGTCATTTACTTGAGCGTGTGTCCTTCCAAACCTGTACGTATCTTCTTTTATGTTCCTTTTGGTTTTAGAACAACATGAGGTTGGTTGAATAACAGAATTAACCTATTTAACACTTAATAGATCTATAATATTGTGGCTACAAGGCGTTAACTTTGGGTTTTGAGATGGTGATATTGACGGTTGTCAGACAGAGAATGTTTCTAGGTGTGTCTCCTTAAACATGCATTATTAAAATGGCAACACCGTTTGGAAACAATGAGAGTTGGGTCACCACCCAACACTTCCTTTGCTGTTATACCTGACAAGACAGTCTACTTGTCTTTAGAAAAGCAAAGCATCAATTTCTATTGTAATTTTTGTTTATTGTAACGAAGAAAAACGCTTAAATAAACTAGCAATAGAGGGGATTTAATGGTCTGTTTTATGCTAAAATAAATGAGAATTAATCAAAATTAAAATTAGACGGTAAAGAAAGTTATTCAAACAGGTTTTGAGGCTGAAAAACAGCAGCACAACAAAATTGCCAAATTTCAACATTGATAATGCTTATGTTTCTTACCATCAAATCAGAATATAAGAATGATTTCTGAAGGATCATGTGACACCGAAGACTGCAGTGATCATTTCTTTTTCAGTATATTTTAAAATAGAATTTATTCCTATTATGAATTTTCCATAATAGGAATAAATTATGTTTTAAAATATACTTATGTTATAAAAAACATTATAATTTTGTTATAAATTCTGTTATAAAATGTTTATTATTATAAGATTTCACAATATTATGTTTACTGTATTTTTTATAAAATTTTACATGACGTCTTTAAAACCTCAATCATTTGAACAGTAGTGTACTTTATTGTACTTTATTATTGTTTTCTGCTTATCGAGTTCCATACTGAACAAGTGGAAACATCCACTTTTGTTGGGCAACAGCTTGCTCTTTTTGTTGAAGCTGTCAAAATTCTGAAGTGAGGTGAGGCAGATAATGAATATCTGCTCAGCTTTTGAATGCAGCTTAGCCTTTCATCTGTGCCAGATAGTATTTTGTCGCAGCTTAAGCAGTAGGACAAATGTCAAATGCCCAACTTGACTTGAATTTTCCCAAGCAAAGCAACCCATCCTACCACATCATATTTGTTATTTCTGTTCTCTCTAAATGAGTTTTGTCAGCAGTCAGGATTTACTGTACCACTGCTGCTTATTTTAGGTTGAAGGAAGCCTGATGATGGTCCCCTCGGTTGTTTTGCAAGCTCTGAGAAACGAGAGACCTTCCACCAAACTGTCAAGGCCCTCAATTCAGCTCCGTCCCTCTGAGCACTTCAAGAACACAAGAGCTTTTCCCTCGAGCATTAATCCATCTTTCTGTATGTAATTAAATTAGAAACAGGATACTGTTCTAGCCAGTTCTCTCAGTCCCTTGGCCACAAATTATTCAGGACTCCAGGATGTTCGAAATGCTCACTTAGAGTTTGACAAACAGCTGTTGACATTCTGAAAGTGTTGGGATTGTTTGGCCGCTCTACTGTAGATGAGGAAAGCCAGTGGTCCTGTATTGTCCCACCAGGTGGTCAGGAAGTCTTTTCAGGAAAGCTGAGGACAGGGAGGAGGTCCCAGCTCTTTGTTTCAGTCTGTTGTTTTGAGTGTTTTTCCAAAACCCTCCAATGCTCTTGTTTGGGGTCATAATATTTGGTGCAGCTTTGCAAGGCCTTGATAGGGTTTGGCTGTGAAATTGAGTATTATGAAGGTGGTGGACACAATGCTTTGTCTTCGGTGACATGTTTTTCCATTTCATTACGCTTTAGTTTGATAACCCTACACACAAGAGCATTGAAAAGGAATAGTGACACAGCTGACGTGAACAATCTCGTTGGTCCCAGCCCATCTAATTACGTGGCTTGACTCTACTTGCACTCATACAGATCAAGCGGTGATGAATGTGGGCTTTATATAGTTGGGTCAGTGACAAACAGTGTCCATGTTAGAGAAAAGTAAATAATCTTTTAGAAGTCTGATTCAAAAGGATGTGCATTTTTTATGTTGGTTTCTTATGGTTTATAACTTAAAACCATTTTTATACAAAAAAAAAAAAAAGGTTTAATGCTTATTGACACTTGAAACAAGGCTACCTTTATTCAAATGTGTTAAATGCTTAACTTTTGCTATGGTTATGCATGTCGTTTACACTACTCTGCCGCTTTAGATTGAAAATTCTGGGGTTGCTTTTCGGTGTAAACTGACCAAAACGGAGACTTTTGAAAACGTTGGCATGGCTGCCCACTTTCGTTCTGCGTTTCTGCTTGTGTAGTGACTGAGATAGTTTCTGAAACGCAGTAAAGTTGCCAGTTTAGATGAGGATTGTTTTCATTTATGTTGTTGTAAAATGAAAATAGTGTAAACGGGTGTAAACTAATGCTTAATATTTAAGTTCTACACTTACTGGCTCCAAAAATGTCAGGTGGTGTAACCATCAAGTTAAATGTAATTACATATTTTCCTTCTTCAAAACATTTAAAAAATATTTAAGGAAAAAAAGATATTTTGATTTAATCTTTAGTTTGTGGAGAGTTGCACCACATGACATTTTACAAGTTACAATAACCTTGCTTTGTCATGAAAAAGTCGCAAGATTGACTTTGATATCATTTTATCAAGTTGGTCGCGTCACATGACTTTTATTTGGATGACAGAGATTTTATAATATCATTATTGTGGGCCTGTTGTAGTCTTGTCAATGACAAACAAAAGTGTCCACAGTTATTAATAGGAAAAAAAAATAGTTTAACAATTATGTATCGGGTTCTTGTGTTTAAATGTATGTTTATTGGTGTTGGTTTCATGTAGGGCTGGGCGATATATATCGGAAGATATATTATGCGCATCTCATCAGTAAAGCCGTTTTTTTGATTAGCGCTAAATCTCCCTGAGCTGTTCTCAAAAGGAACGGCAGCTTATACACAGAGCCGTATTTCACTGAGAAGCTGCGCCATTGAATCACCCGCGAAACTCAGTGATCTACAAATTCTAAACAAAAGCTTCAGTTGAATGACTGCAAATGTCATGTGGTGTAACTGTCATGTAAAAGTAATTACATTTACTTTAATTACATGTGAGTGTATACATCTTTTTTTTTTTTTCTAAATACAAATGATTCACAATGTGGTGGTGACGAACGTAGACCTGCTCTATCCCCTTTGTTTATGACAAAATGGGCCTCTGTGCTCCCCTGGACGTCCAGCCGCTAATTTTAATGTTAACAGACCTGAGTGACGGCATAATTGGGTTTGTCTCGGCTCCTCTCAGCTGTGAGACTGCAGTCCCTAGACAAAGTCAGGTGCTACATGCTAATTAGCTAGTGCTACAAAGATGAAGGGATGCTTTGTACACATGGATGCTGTCACATGCTGGGTTCAGTGATCCAACAGCATTAACTGCTGACTGTTTATCTGCACTGCCACCTGCTGGTTACTGGAGATTTTTGTGTGATAGCCTTTGTAATATCTCCTTGAATGGGTTATAATGGGGCAGTGACAAAACACTTGTTTATAATTGAGTGAATGACATATTTCGGATGTTTGCAGAGAGCTGAAGCTGAGGAATTACATACCAGAGGATGAGGAGCTGAAGGAGCGACAGGTGCCTAAAGCAAAACCTGCATCAGGTGAGAAGACTTCTGGCTTACCTGCAAAAGTATATAGTCAAACCAGCAAATTAAACTGACCGTTTTGTGATAGTGATGCTGGGTGATAATGTTACAGCAGGTGATCAGGTGTTGGGTTACAGGTTGTCTGACTGGTCTTGTTTCATATTCCCGTAGTGGAGGACAAGGTCAAGGACCAACTGGAAGCTGCAAACCCAGAGCCTGTGATTGAGGAAGTGGTGAGTGGATTTGTCCCTTGATGCGTCTCCGTTTTCAAACACGCTGCCATATGGAAAGCCCCAGTGTTTCCTGAATATATACACTACCAGTCAAAATTTTGGAGTAATTAAGATTTTTTTTAATGTTTTTGAAAGAAGTCACCAGTGCCCCATTTATTAGATCAAAAATAAAGTAATATTGTAAATATGTATTATAATGTAAAATATTTTTTTTCATGTTGATTGTATTTTAAAATGTCTTTTATTTCTGTGATGCAGCGTTACATTTTCAATATCCATTACTCGAGTCTTTAGTATCACACGATCCTTCAGAATGTTTTGTATTTGCATTTGGTGCTCAACTATTAAAAACAGTTCTATTATCAAGGTTGGAAACCAAATTTCTGGATTTAAGTTAAAATACCTTGCTAAATAAAAGTATTAATTTACAAAAAATGGAAATATTGCAAATGTGTTTGCAAACTTTTTGAAGTAGGAGCTTCAAACCCTTTTGTGAGTCTTGTTTTGAACAATTCGTTTAAAGAACCAGCTCAGTAATCAAACTACACTGTATGTGTCCATCGTCTTTACTTGTCATTTTTTCTCGTTATGTTTAATTTAAATTTTTTTTAGTGGCAAAGTGTCTGATTTTAAACTAATCTTATTTTTTTTCTATTCTTGTGTTTTTAGGATCTGGCCAATCTTGCACCCAGAAAACCAGACTGGTACAAACCTTTCGTTTTCACTGCTAAAATGCAATCATATCCATTGAAATCCATTTTGGTTAAAATTTTCATTCATTTAGTCTAATGCTTGTGCTGTGTGTTGGTAATAGGGATCTAAAGAGGGATGTTGCCAAGAAGCTTGAGAAATTAGAGAGGCGAACACAGAAAGCCATTGCTGAACTTATACGTGAGTATGACATGACTGAGACTAAGGCAGGTCTGCGCCAAGGACATTTCTATAATAATTGTCATTACACATTTTAAATAATTGTTCTAATTGCAAGTCTACACAATGATAACGATGTAGAGAAGCACTTTTATAATTACAATTTTTTTTTTCAGAATAATAACAATGTTAATAACAACTAAAGCATTAATCCATCTCTGCATCACTACTTTTATCAGTAATATATTAATAATTAATAATAATTTTTGCATTGAGCGCTGACCGGGCCTGGTAGGCTAATTGCTTAGAAGGTTCAAAAGCTCTGGAGATCTGATGTCTCTTAATGACATCATATATGGAGTTCCTGTCTCTATACACAGGGCTGTTTCTCAAACGGAAGGCTGCCTCCTTCATCAAGTCTGCTTTATTTCACAGTCATAAGCATAATACAACAATTTACACTTAATTAAGAATAATGGTCCAGTTTATTGCTGTTATTATTCTAAAATAAGATCTTTATCATGCATGCGACCTCCGGAGGATGCAGTTTTCAGTTTAAGAAATGGCCTAGGCCTAGCATTACTAGTTTTGTCTCTTAAACCCACAGTTTAAATGAAAATTCTGTAATATCTTTAAAAGCAAGTATTTTATGGATCACCAGATCAGCACACAAGAGTTTTTGGTGAAACAAGTGTTTGATGTACATATGTCTGGGCATTTGTGTGCTTCTACAGGTGAACGCCTCAAGGGAAGTGAGGAAGAGCTGGCTGGAGCGGTCGGAGCAGTTGGCGTGGAAGAGGGAGACTCCGATTGAATCTGTTGAGAATGATGGTCACGCACAACCGATTTTTAGGACGTTTCCTGCCTAAATCTTCATTATAGAGCAATGTGTGCTTCAAATGGATTTCTTATGCTGAGTTTAGCATGTCATGTGATTAGAAGTGTAAGTGTTTGAGCGAGAGATACAGATAGGAAGAATGAGAGGAATACAGGTGTATTTGTGTTTTCATATGGAGTACACAAAGACAACTTTTTATTATTATTTTGTTAAGTAAACAATTCCTTTCTAAATTGACTCCATCTTTAATTTTTGGGTCTCATGATAAACATGTCAGTACACTTCTTTTAAAACAGAAGCTGAATGCTAATGAAGAAGGGCTAAATTCATATTTTCATGTAGTGTTTTTTTTCCTTTCTCTTTAATATTGAGAGAGTTTTTACAGAGGAGAATACAATATAATAATTGAGGAGAACAGTACAGATATAACTGGAGTACATTATTCTGGCTTCAAAAGATTTTGAATAAATGATGTACGTGAACCAGTCTCTTAAAAGTATTTATTAAAATGATCGGAGATGCAAATTATCAAAAATCGATAGACCTACTGTACGATTTTGGTCGTTTGGTTAAAGTGCATTTCTCACCTCCCTCTTTGACATGGCTAAAACTAAAACACCAATGATGACACGTTCAACGTAAACTTATCCTAAACATCCCAGCAAGTTAATAATCACATATACATTTTAAAGTTATTGATTATATTATGTTTATTACGAATTAATAATTAAAAAATATATTAATGTATAATAGTAACATTTTGTTCTGTGTGGTCACTCTCAAAACCAAAAAAGGAGATGCTCACCACTACGAGGTGCTATTGCACATAATACGCTGTGAAGTTCAGGTACATTCATTCTCATCTTTAGCAGATGGTTCCTTATCCAAATCCTGGTTTCTCCCCTCCTTCAGTGACAGAGTGGTGTTACCAAATAACACAAGAATCAGCTAATTCATTAAATCACCATTTTAGGGGCCTCACTTATAAAATGTCGAGCAGAAATCATCCTAGATTTGATCTTACAATCATCTCTCAAATACGCATACGTGTGATTCATTAAAGGAACATCAGATAAGACATAAGAATCGGAATCTTTAAACGGTTTCAGCTTTCTCCTAATTAACGTCATTAACAAGTATAAGGCTTACATTTCCGAAACCTGCAGCCACACCGACAAGACAAAGTACCATGATGATAAACAGCCAGTTTTTGCAAATATGAACGTTGGCGTGGATTTACGCGCACACGCTAAGATCAAATCTCTTTTTAATGAGGCTCTAGGGGTTGAGAATGAAACCTTTTGGTTATTACGGATCTTGAAAAGCTAAGCCACCAGCTTGGTCAGAGATATAAAATCAGCAAACGCTGATCTCGTGCAATTTGGCTGAACTCACATCCTCTAAACCAGGGGTGGGGAACCTTGGCCCTCATCCTGCAAGGTTTCCATGTTTCCCTGCGCAAACACCTGATTCAAATTAACTAGTGATTGTGCAGAACTTCATTGGCTGTTGGATCCATTTGATTTGAGTCAGGTGTTGTGAAGCAGGGTTGTATGGAAAACTTGGAGGACTGTGGCCCTCGAGGACCTGGGTTCCCCACCCCTGCTCTAAACCTAATAAAAGAGATTGGCTGCTCGACACACAAAACAATCAAAGAAGTCCACATCAACCATACACAAAAAATACATTATTTGGCCATTATTTCCAAGACTATATAATATACCAAACAATTGAAAGGTTTTTGAGTAAATACAAGTAAAAACTTCAAGCATTGCACAATAAGATACTGTTGCCTCTTGTGTAGTGATTCCACAAAGTTTTTAAATGCAAGATTTACTGAAATATCCTCGCCAGTTTTCCCTGCGGAGAATTTTCTGTTATATCTTGAACTTATGGTGACGGAGAGCTTGATATCGTTGGTGTTGGTGAGACTTTAACATGCAGATCAGCTGGTGGAAAAAAGCCATTGCTGGGTAGCAAGAAACTGGAACTTATGTGGCATCACAGATGTATCCAGAACTGTAGCCCTTGAGGAGGATTGGAAAAGTGCATGGCTTGTCCACCTGCACTTGTGAGGGTTGATGGTAGGCGTTAATTTTTGTTTTCGTTATGTCCCCCCGTCTCAATTTTTCGTGCAGCAGGGCCCAGCTCCACCTTACACACTCGCTGGGCAAATTTTAGCGAGCACAGGGTCTCTCCAACATTGCTCTCAAGAGAAGAAACCTACAGTAAAAAACAAATTGTACATGAGTATTGTTGATCATTGGTTATATTTTAAAATGGACATTACCCTGGCTGTTTTAGGTCACCATTGACTTCCATAGTATTTTTTTTTCGTACTATGGAAGTCAATGTTGACCCAAAACAGCCTGGTTACAAACCTTTTTCAAAATATCTTTGTGTTTGTCAAAATAAAGAAATTTATACCGATTTGCAACTACTAGAGGGTGAGTAAATGATGACACAGTTTTCATTTTTGGGTAAGCTATTCCTTTAATTGCCTTTTTAAACCCCACTTTTAACCCTGGGTAATTTTTCTCATTTGTCATTTTGAAAGGGGCTTGGCAGCACCAAGCTAACAGGGTTACAGTCTTTGTAAATCATTGTACCTGAACAACCATGGCAGTTTTGTTGCCTTTTCCCAGTGAGTCCTGCAGCAGGTAGGTGAGTCGTGAGTTCCTGAAGGGTATGTGAGTCTGGTGTGCCTTCAAGGCCTGGATCACATCTCCTAGGGCCAGCAGCGAGCGGTTGATATTCTGGGCTTCCTTCAGTCTCTCCCCCTCTGCCCCAGACTTCCACACCCTCTCAGAACCAGCCAAATCTACAAGATTCAGCTTGCCTGTAAAGTAGAGGTCAGAGATTATGGTCATTAAAGGATTGGCTAAAGGACTTTAATTAGGGAGGTATTTGTAACTCTTGAGAATTCTCGCACAACTCAAGCAATCTAAAGATCCAGAATCGTTGGGACCGACCTGTGGTTTTGGCTCCACTGGCGAGGTCTGTGCCCAGCACAGTCACAGTGAGCAAGGCATGAGATCGGGAGCTATGTTGGTTCATCTGCGTTCCAAATGTAATCCTGTTCCTTCGAGCTATGGCCAAAATCTGCAAAAAGTAACAACAGATGATTGGAGAGTGTTTTTTGGTGCACTCAGCATTATCTTGTCACATGAACTCACTTTCTTGATATGCTGGAAGCTTTTGACCTCCATGACCCTGAGTCCTGGCACATGAAGCTGACCCGTCCCATCAGGGTTGATCTTGATGTCAAGTTTCTCTCCATCCTTACTGAGCAGATCTCTGACATTAACAATAAAAAAATGCTAATGATTATTGCAACCAAAAATAAAACAAGATATTTCTATTCCTTCACTGAAAGTCCATTAAACCAAAAGTGTTGACACATCAAAAAGTACATAAAGAAACTGTAAAGGAAAGCATAAGCATTGTTCTTGCAACAAAGTACAGTTTAGCTTTCACTTACTATATTTGATGTGCTCTATGTATGTGTTCATCAGTGTTTAAATGTGAATAAATGACTTGAATAAACCACTTGATTCATATTTTACGAATCAAAATTTTGGAATATACTTTCAAAGCAAAGACAGTAATCTATTACGTCCCATAAAAATATCTATATTGGAGTTTTAGAGTTTGGAATAACAAGAATGCGAATAGTTAGTGATAAAATGTTCATTTTCAGGTGAACTAATCTTTAATATTCCTCATAAACATCAATTGAACGCCAGGTTATTTAATGATCTAAAAGCTCACTTTACTTAAATGCTTTTTACCATTTACTTTGCATTCAAGCGGCAACCACTATTGATTGTGGCATGATAAAGGGGTAAAATGCAATACCTCAGGACCTCGTTGTAAATTTCCACCGAGCTGACACTGACACTGTATGCCCACATGTCTTTTCTTTCCTCAATCTCATTGAACAGGTGTTTCAGGGCTCGTTGGTTGATGCCAGGGTTCTCAACAGTTCCCTGAGCAGACACGGATGGTTAATGAGACCTGACAGTCTTATTGAATAATTAATGGAAACAGATCATCTAGGTCAAAAGTATGAAATTGGAACCATGTGTTATGACAGGTATATCGTTACCTTACCTCCATAGTATAGGTCTTGCCAGATCCTGTCTGGCCATAAGCAAAGATGCAAACATGATATCCATCTATACAGGATGTGATGAGTGGCTCAATTTCCTGGAAAACCTGAGAGATAAAGACCAAGAATAGTCAAAAATACATATCAAATTTTATAGAATGTTAATATTGGCCAAGAAAATGACCATTTTAGTGACAGCGAGAGTTTTTCATGGGAATATGACTTTTACTCTGCTTACCTCTTCTTGAGTGGCCTGAGGGTGGAAGACTTTATCTAGCTCAAAGTTTTTAGCTTTTCCTTTGCTTAAAACTGTGAGTGCAGACTCATTATTGGGGTCTGTTGTCACAACTACTGCTTGGCCTTCTTCATGTTGATCTTCCTTCAGTACTGGCTTTACACGGCACAGCACACGGATATTACCTGGTGAAATAATAGTAAGAAAAAAAAAGTTTTGGTGTTGTTTTAGACAAAAATATAATGAAAGAATGGTGAATACTGTCTACCTTTAAGCTCAACCAGCTGCTCGTGGTACTTCCTGCGGAGAGCTACTTCCTTTCTATACTTTTCCAAAAGGTCTTTGTTGGCCTCTGACATTTCATTCAAAGCTGCCATAATCTGTCGTAAAATTACAAAATGATTCAGAAATGAAAAGCAAGAAATACAACGTGTCTATATCAACCGTTTATTTAGTAGTACCTGTTTCTTTGCTTCTTTGATAGCTGTTCCATAGAAGTCAGAAAAGTTGCGGACCTGGCTGCGAAGGCTGGCGTAATCGGTCTTCATGGTGCGTAATGTGGGAGGCAGAGCACTCAGGCGCTTCTGGAGGGCTGGAGATTCCACACATGAACATAAACTAAGCTAAATACATTGCTGCTATTAGAAATGTCAACAACGGGGGCGCTCATGAGCACACTCCCAAGACTGTAAAATAATATCAAGTATGCCATATCAGAAATCACCGAAAGCATTTTAGAGGAATAGTTCGCCAACAATATGAGCTGAAAGTGGTCTCATTCTCAGGCCATTCAACATGTAAAATAAGTTTGTTTTCTAATCAACAGATTTAGAGAAATTGAGCATTAAATCACTTGCTACCTAAAAGATCCTTTGTAAATGTCTCCAAATGTTCGGACGCAAAAACAAACTTAGATACATCTTGGAGGCTTGAGACATTTTCAACATATTTTGTATTTTTGTATTGTCTGTTCCTTTAAGAAACAGCCATGAACTATACAGTAAACTCACTTGTGAACTGATCCTGCAGACTCTGGAGGTGCTCCTGAGAGCAGTTAGCTGCCGCTTTTACAGCCTCTTCTTTCTTTTCCTCAAGATGTCCAATCTCCTTCAGCAGCTCCTCCCTTAACGTCCCAATCTCCCTCTCATATGCAGCAATCTGTGGAGCCACTACTTTTTAGAGGAGCTGAGGTTTTCTGCAGCGTTCTGACATGCACTGTATAATTCATGAGTTTTGTATTTGAGGTTACCAGCAACGAGGTCGTTGAGTTCTTTAGCTGCAGGTTTACGTTGTATGTACAATCATAAACACAAAAGGATAAAGCTGAAAAACCTTGTGTTGCAGACTGCAGCTGACTTCATCTGAATGTCTGATGTTCTCCTCCAACTGCCGGCATCGATCTCTCTGATTGCTTAGCTTCTCAGAAAGCTGTTCATTCTGTTGTCTGGCTTCAGATAGTTGGCGTAGAGTCGAAGGTGACTCTACTTCCACAGTTTGAGTAACATACTATGGGAATAAAAATACATTTGTATCAAGTTTGATGTGTTTTATTTTGGTTTTGTTTTTTAAAGGGGTCATATGATGATAAATTTGGTGAAATGCAGTTTTTATGCGGTTTAAGTGCATTGTCATTGGCTGAATACCACCAGTGCCTGATGGAAATGTTATGCCCCTTACCACAACGTGATGCTGTGTCCCGGCGCTATGACAGCAAAAGGATAAAACACATTACAAACTATGTATTTGTAGCATCTATTAGTGAATAACCAACGCTCTCTCCACCTTCAATACCACGACTGAGGTGAGGCCCCCGCAGCAATGGCTGCCCACTGCTCCGGGTGTGTGTTCACGGTGTGTGTGTGCGTTGTTGTTCACTTCTCACTGCTGTGTGTGTGCACTTGGATGGGTTAAATGCAGAGCAAAAATTCCTAGTATGGGAAACCATACCTGGCCACATGTCACGTCATCTTCCTTTCCTATCCTTGTTGAGTTGGAATTGCTCAACTGTGCACAGCCAGGATAGGTTTTAGAAATCAGACCTCTGTAAATGCACTGAACACTCTCTAATGTTTGTGCTGAACTGTTCTGTAACAGTGTTGTAAATACTACTTAACTACTGATTTCTAGTTCTAATTTCCTCTTTTGGAAACTAAACACAGTGTCTCGGCGAGAATAATAGTTCCGCCTTCTTAGTTTGTGTAAACATTTGTGAAAAATAAACCCACTCTGTGACGTAGAAAACTGGGGGTGTGTTTAAATGAGCCATTTTTGGGGTAGTGTGGACAAGTCCTAACTTTTATAAAGAATATCACTTTGGTTTTGAGACTTTAGTATTCGCAACTTTATGGATCTTACAGTATCTATGCACTACCAGCTTGTAACACTGTTAGGAAAACTTGAAATCATATGACCCCTTTAAGTTCATATTCTTGCATTTTTTCTTACTTTAACCACAGGCTCCTTGTTGCGTTCTTTGTCCAATTCGAGCCGCAGCTCTCTCACACTCTCCTCTCGTCTCCTGAGCTCTTCTGCTTTCCTCCAGTCGCTTTGCTCCCTCTGGTGCTCTAGATGTGACAGCTGCTCTGCCCGCTGCTGCAGTGAACTCTCCAGCTGCAGAACGCGACTGCGCAGGTTCTCGTTTTCCTGCGCGGTAAGACATTATGCTAATAATTTCATGCAGTTTCCACATTTATGGTTTCAGAAGGTCTAGTATTCAGGTTATTCTAAATGAGGGAGTGTGCGAACCTTGTAGTTTGCATTATATTTTATTTTTAAATGTGCTCTTTTGGAGCTTCACTTTGTTATTCCATTCATAACACTGTAAAAAAAAAGCAACTACATATTTGAGTTTACAGGACCTTTTAGCCACAAAAAAAAATACTTGAAACAACATAAAAGCCAGAATTCAGCAGAATTAATCAACTCACACGTAGTCCCAACTTGTCAAACATAGCTGTCTGAATAAAGAATTTGGTCAAAATGTTTATTTTAATATTGCAAAAATGTTAAGGATTTGTGAGTTGAATTATATGATTATTGTTTTGCTGTTTGCTGACTTTTTACATTAAAAAAATCTGTTTATCTGTATTTTGTTTTGATTGTCACATTTAGATAGATAGATACAGATAGATGGATAGATAGATTGATAAACAGATAGATAGAACGATAGATAGAACGATAGATAGAACGATAGATAGAACGATAGATAGATAGATAGATAGATAGATAG
>JAUMHP010000070.1:7523866-7534878 GCA_032361065.1 Enteromius trimaculatus
TAGATAGATAGATAGATAGATAGATAGATAGATAGATAGATAGATAGATAGATAGATAGATAGATAGATAGACAGGTTATGTTAAATTTAGGATTTACATAGACAACTGTCAGGAGTTTTAATGTCCTAGATGTATACCCCGTGCATTAAAAGCCAGTCTTACCTTGATGAGCACAGAGCTGGACTGGGATGGGATGACTGACAGCTGCTGCAGAAGACCCTGTGTCACTGTGAGGCTGTGTTTCAAACTCTCGTTCTCTGCTGATAAGCAAAGCACTCGTTTTTCTGAGTCTGTTACTCCCTGGTGAGGAAAAAAAAAACACCAAAAAAGTTACAGCTGGCCTGGAAAAAGTATCTGATGAAACAACCCAGATCAACTGCTGGTCATGAATCATTTTGAGTCTGTCTGGCCTGATTTTTAATGTGCTCAGTTTCGAATGCCGAGCACTGGAACAGATTCTTCCAAAAGCTTACCGATGCAACTCTTAGTTTAGACAGCTCCTCTTCTCTTTCTTCAATACAGCTCTTCAGCTCATCAATCTACAGGGAGAAAATCAATGCTGTCAGCTTAGCTAGTCTGGAAAGAAAAATGGGTGAAGGGGGTGAAACAGAATAAACAGATAAATGGATGAAATGTACAATCAACAGAGTTAAATACCTGGAAATTGGAAACCCAATTTACTTTAACAATCATTGGTGCGGTAGACAGAGAGGAATATGTAGAGATGTGCTATCATAAACACTGATTGTCACTGATTGTGAATACATTTGATGGGTTGAATGAGTGGACGACTGAATAGAATCAGTGACTGAATGAATAGAGGAAAAGTATAATGCTGAGCACCTGCTGCTGGAAAGCCTGTATGTTAGTATGGCGATCTTGTTCTCTCTGCTCGAGCTGGGAATGAAGTAATCGCAGCTCTCCTCTCAGCTGACTCTTCTCTACTTGCAGCCCGCAGAGAGACTGAACCAACTTATGCAGCCCAACTGGAGACGCTGCGGGAAGCATGCAGTCACCTACACACACACACACACACATCATGTTTAGTGGAATTTCAAAAGTGCAATGAAATAAAGGGTTTTTTTAAAGAAATTGCTAGTAAATTTCACAAAATAACAAAACAAAACAACAACAAAAAACAAGGAATTAGCAAATAAAGCACAGAATTAAGCCTTAAAATTAGCCCTAAATTTTGAAGTCAACAAAAGTAGCATTTTCTTTTAAAATGTACTGTCTTTAAGACTTAAAAAAAATAATTCTTTACAGTGTAAATAATATATAATACAATACTAATATTGGTTTTTTTTACTTAATCTAACATTTTGAATTGACTAAGTCTTTAAATAATCTAATTGCAGACTTTTTATTTACATAAAAAGGACTGCTTAACCGATATATAGATTTCTCAGTTGATAGATTTTTCAGATGATATTGGCTCAAACAGGCCTCCATACCCAAAGGCTTAAAGACAAGATTATATTGTTTTATAAATATGTTTTATGTAGATCACCCATGTTGCCCTTTTATATCAACACCACAAAGAAAATCATTCCTTCTGGATACCAACTGTATGAAATTGAGAACATCTGAAAAGTCTTGAGAAAAACTGCCAAGTAATATATAAGCAACAGCTGTATAAGCTGTTCTTCGGTTTGCCAAAATATCAAATCAAAGCCCAATAATTTAATATAAATAAATAATACAAAAAATGGCCTTTGCTAATCAACGACCTCAATAACTTATGCCTTGTGTTGTGCCTAAAGCTCAGCTTCAACCAGAATGACTTCAAAACAACCTCAACAACCCGAGTTTTGAACTCAAAGTCCCGTGCAAAGTGCCTGGCGGCCTAACTGCTCTGCAACATTTTATTTAGATTCCTGCCGTTAATTATTGATATGCCGAGTCAGAGATTCTGTCTCTTCCTGAGCTGTATACTAATTACTGAGGCAGGCGGTGTCAGATCTGCGCTGTTAGTCTCATGGAGGGAGCGAGTGGATATTTTGGAAGTCAATGGCTAATGTCAACCGTCTGGTTTCCAACATTCTTCAAAACGTCTTCTTCATGCTCAACAAAAGCAAGAAACAACCTGATGGTGAGAAACTGGTGACAGAATATTCATTTTTGAGTAAACTCATTAAGAAATCATAGATTCCAATAAACAATCTTTATTTTTAAAAGTGTACCATTTAAAGGTGTTTAAATTCTTTCCACTGTACACCAGATTTATATAGTATCTAGCAATGCTGCACGTGAGAGCACAAGCACTTGTAAGAGAAGCAGCTCTCACGATGTTTTATTCATCTCTGTGAGCCTCAGAGAAACAAGCCAAGTGCTGTAGACATGTGCCAGCCTAGCAGATGGGTATTTTTACTACATGGCTAATAAAAAAATATTGAGGTCTTGAGAGCAACAAACCACATGCATTTCCATATGACATGTAGCCATCTGATTAACATGAATCATATCTGTATTTCATGTGGTTAATGGATAAATTAAAACTTCTGCAGAAATCTGGGTTTCATGAAAAAATGGGCAAGATTTGTCTGGCTTTTAGCATATCCCAGTCAGCCCTGCTGTAAGACAATTATATACCACATTTTTCTTTGATTGAAACAGTTCTTCCAAACAACATATAAACTCATAATACTAGAAACAGTGCATGATTATTTTTCAGAGGGATCTTAAACCCATGAAATTGACATCATCTCCTTCTCAAGTCACAGCCGAGGGTAATTGCTAGTGAAGGGCTTGTCATGCTGTAATTATGCTGAACTCGAAAATCTGAGGAAAAATGAGCACCAAGATTTGTCAAAAAACATTGACCGACAAACAGAATCACCTCTAGTTATCTTTATAATTATCGTTCTTAGTATAAATGGGTCTTTAGCCACCAATTCACCAAAACATAAAATAACTGTGAATTTCCATGAGTGTGTTGGCTGATTTCTTCTTTAAAACACCTCTGGGCTTAATATAGCTCAGGACACCCTGATGGCATTAAGCATCATGTGCATTCACTGACTACAAAGAGAAGTACATCTGATATTAAATTAGTGCAAGAGACGTGCACTTTAAAACCACGCAATGTTTAATAGTGAGAGTCTGTCTGACAGAGGAACACCTGTGATGTCTGAGGACAAACAGACCACCAGAGAGTCCAGATGCCCGCTGTAGCTCTGAGGTCACTGCCAGATGCGCTTTCTAAAACCATCGGTCTGCTATTTTTGTCTTCATTGTTCCAATTAAGTTTAAGTACTATTTTTAGCTATCTATATCATGTGAACATGTGCTTGAGAAAATGCTTTTCTAGCCTAGATTTTGTGTCTTTTTTCCAGACAAAATATGGGGCAAGCGAAATAATCTTATTTCAAACAGAAAACAAGATTATTTTGTTTGTTTCAAGTAAAAGACCTTTCAGAAAAGCATTTTTTTGCAGTATAAGTGAATACTAAAAAAGTTAATGAATACGGTCCAAGGTTTTTTTGTGGAAATCAACAGAATCTTTGGCAGAGACTATGAACTAGACATAGTGATACCTTTAGACAGACCAAACAACAGTGCTGTAACATATTTATCATCCCCCAACAAATCAATATTTTGAGACAATATCAAGTGGCGTCTAATTTGAAATTCATAGTTATTCACACATTCTGTTATTTCTTCAGGTTCAAAAGGTCTCACCCTCATTTTCAGACGAAGGACTCTGCTGCTGAGCAATCACGTCCTCCAGGCTGTTAATCACACTGTTCTTGTCTCTGAGGCGCTGGCGGTAGGAGGCACGCAGGGCCTTCATTTTCCGCCGGTGCTGGACGCGGTGTCTGCGCAGCTGCACACGGTACTGATCCGCCTGCTGCTGCAGCTGTTGCAGGTGAGAATATTGCTCCAGGAAACTCAAGAGGTGAGACATCACAGACAGCAAAGGAGACTCTGTCACCTGAAAAATACACATTCGATAAATAAAAACTCTTTTTCCATGTTTAACTAGATTTCTGTGACCAGTGCACACAACACAGTTGCTAGTGATGTGTCTCATTAAGAAGACTGCGCCCTCCGGAGGTCAAATGTAGATGAATTATTGAATGAAGTCGTAATTTTTATTTTCTTTGCGTTCATATTCTTGTCACTTCATAACATTCAGATTGAACCACTGATTCTGTCTTTCATGCTTTTCTGGATCTTGACGATGTAATTTACTTGGCAGTCAATGGGACAGTCACAAGACTCCTGGTTTTCATCTAAAATGTCTTTCATTGTGTCAAAGAAGCTTTTACGGGTTTGGAGTGACATAGTGATTAATGACAAAAAATTCATTTTGGGGTGGAATATCCCTTTAAAGAAAAAAAGGAGGCAGATATACTGGAGATAATTTCTGGGTAAGTTGTAAACACCACATCTGTTTCGCAGCAGCATTTTTTCAAATTAACAGTTGTTTACGGTGACGCAAAAAATTGTGGGTTATCTGTAGCAGCCAAGGATACACCTCATGTATTCTTCCAGAGAAGAATATTCCAGAGAAAAAAGTTGTATTCGAAGGCCACATTCTAAGTGTCCTACTTGCTTTTTCATTTCATTTTATGTCAGTGCTTCTCAAGCACACTAGCCAGAAAGTTAGGGAGTTTACAGCAGTTTTTGCCATTTTAATGCTATGTTATGCTATATTTGCAGTTAGAGGTGTGAGAAACACCTCAATAGCGATCATAACCGGATGCTATTTGTCATATTTTAAAGTTTTTTAGTCTTTATGAAATTTCATAAAATAAAATTAATTTAAAAAAATGTAAAATAAAATTAATAATAATAAAAACTATGTGACTATTTTAAGAAAATCCTAATAAAACATAACAATATTGCTAAAACTTTAAAATTAAAATGAATTTAAAATGTACATTTTTACATCTTTGTGGTTACTTTCCCAAGAACACCATATCGATTTCTTCGATAATGAAAATGAGGCTTTAAGGCACGTACAATCCAATTAATGTTTTGCCTGATTTTAATTATTGAAAAAATTAACAACTATCTATTTGATGAGGTCCTCGACTTGGGTCCATCCTTCAGTGCAAGAATTTTTCATCATTTTATCAGATTTTCATTTTTTGAAACACAATAACACAGTTCCTCAAGCCACAAAATTTGAGGTATCATTCACAATCACAGAACAAACTGTGCAGGATGTCTGTCACAATTAATACATGCAATTAGTGGCCTTTTCAAAGCTTGCAAACCACCACTGCTATGAATTTATATCAATTTATAGGTCTTCACCTTTTCATTTGGTTCTGCTGGAGAATTAGTGGCTCTCCTCTTTTCTGCCTCTTGCTTGAAAGAAAGGAAAGCTGTTAATGGTGTTTTGGCAGGTAATCCGTGACCTTCATCAAACTCATCATCTTCATCACTGAGGGACGTCCCATCGCTATCACTACTGCTGCCTGCAATTCAAAAGGCAATTGTGGTGATATACTGAGCGCAAGGGGCAACACGTCATTGTATTTAGAACATCATGTAATTAAATAACATTATAGAAACAGTCTTACTCGAATCACTCAGACGTGCACACCCTCTTTTGCCCAACCTGGGGGTGTGGCTACCCTTCCCCTTGCTCTCCGTTTCCATGGAAACATGGCCAGGCTCCTGTCAGTTACAGAGGAAGACGAATGTGATTATTGGAAGGTGTTAAAGCCACCGTTGAGGACATACGATACGTGACTGGGGAAGTGTGCATTATTGAATTGTCACCTCAGTGAAACTGCCTCTAGTTTCTATATTGCCTATAATATTTTATATTGATTATATATATATATTTTTTTTCAATTTACTTTATTGTTTATGTAAAAATATGTACAAACACTAGTGTGCACAAATTTTATGCAGACGATAGAGAATGCATATTTTAGCACGTCTATCGGCGTCTGTCTGCTGTGGCCACACATACCTCTGGGGATTCTCCGCACGCCCCCTCGAGTGCTGCCTCCTCCTCCTCCTTTTTGAAAACGGTGTAGAAGATGTACACCAGCAGAGAATAGAAGGCATACATGTTTCCAGGGGTGCGGATGTCACAATGACAGCGGCTGGAAATAAATGCTTTGGCTTCACAGCATCCCTCTGCTCTTCTCACACTGCAATGCAATCAGACAAGTGTTACTACTGCACCAGAATCAAATCCAGCACAACAAACCCAGTCTGGATGACATTCCCATTGTCGTCGAGGCTCCAGAGAACGATGCTATTCCCAATATCGGTCTTACCATCTGCTTGAGGTTGATCCTCAGCAACTGCAGTCACTGCATTCTCATTCTACAGCTTTGAAGCTCTACATGATGATTCTGTGCCTGTTCTCCGGGATTTGGATGGCAACACCAGCTCTTGACTCCGCACATCTGTCCAACCTGCTATTCCTGGCTTCCTTTTCCCCCTCCTTCTTCTCCTCCTCTCTCAATATTCATCTCTCTCCTCCCCCTTCCTCTCTCTCTCTCCTCACCAGTGTTTGAATGTGCTCAGCGCAGAGCTGCCTTGCACTGCAGTGGTGGGGTGAAACTAATGGAGATTGATGAGAGAGGGGGAACAGGAAGTCAGGTGCTCAACAAAGCACTCCGATATCGCTAAATTCAAAATGACAGCCATAGAAAAGGATTACATGGTGATGACTCATGAGAACCAAAAGTATTTGTTACTATCTTAGTTTCTAACGCTGTAACATCGTGAATGAACATAAACGCCTAAAGCTTAAAGTCTGACGATTACATTTTGTGCGTGTAAAACAAAAGACTGTGGTGGTTACTAGATTTGTACCTTTTGTAAAGAAAATGTGAGAAGCTTTCGGGCTGCAAAACTTTTTTCAGCTAGGGTGTTGTGGTAGGTTGCCAAAGTGTTCGGAGTGGTTTTAGCATGTTGTTATATTATTTATGATAGATATTACTTCATTTATGTTATATGCTCACAGCAGCAGGAATAGCAGCATCACCAGCCCAGTCTCACGGCAATTTATACATATTTTACAAGGGTGATAATTCGTATAACCTCACTCGAATTGATTTTTGCTAAATCACATGTATTTTACTAATTGCCAATTCGTATGAATTTGTCAAATGCCCTAGACCTGACCTGGACCCTAAACTTATCCGTCACAACATACAACGCGACAAATCGTACAAAATTGAGGTTGTACGAATTTGCACCGATTTGCCACATCGTATGATTTGCTCATGAGACTGTGTTGGCATAGCAGGTCTATTTCACAAAGACCAAAATCATTAACACTGTCATGCACACTACCATGCTAAATCTACTAAAAGTTGTCATGATAGAAATACGTATAACATTGCGGCATGATGCAGGGTGTGCAGCGGAGTGAGGACGGTGAAGCGAATCTTAACGGACACAAAATTGGACTACTTTACACTATTGTTGCAGAATTTAGTTTGCCGGTTTAAGCGATCTCCCTGAAACGCAATTTCGACGGAGGGGGAAATGGGGAGAGGTGAAACCGTGTTCATATTTCGTGACACCTCTCAGAAGATTTCAGCATGGTAATGGATACAACAATGTTAACGTATTAGTTTTTGGTGGAACAGCTGTTATTTTTGTAGATTATTACTGCTGCAAAGCAAGTACAGGGACTGCTACAGCTACTGCTAATACATACGCCGATACATCGAGCATATAAGACATACTGCTGCACAAATAGCATAGGAAATAACCAGTAGCAGGTATGCTAATGTACTTACAGATAATTGTAGATGGTTGCTAAATAGATTGTTTCTTATGGTTGCTTGCTAGAGTGTTCTGTTGTTGCTAGGGTATTTTTAATGGTTGCTTAGTGTTTGCTTTGGTGATGTAACTAGTAAATAATTGTTTTCTAGGATCTTCTTGGTGGTTGTTTAAGTGTTTGCTGGAGGTTTCTATGTGGTTTGTGGGTGTTTGCTACAGTGTTCTGGTTGATTATAGGCATTTGGTACATGTAGGCAGCTGCTATATTGGATCCTTGTTGTTTGGTAGGGTGTTCTGGATGACTGTTTGGAGATAGGTGGTTGTTGGTTGTTTACAAGTCAAATTAGCCCACTTGCAAGGTTCTGTGACATTCTGGTGTCTATTTTATGTTTTAATGTATTTTATTAGTTTAATTGTCTGCTTGGTAAAAACAAGGCACATAGTATATCATTTGCTTTAAAGTTTAATACTGAGGGTCAGGAGTTTTTAAGTAAAAGCAATAATAATTTCACAGTCAATTGCATAAGCAAAACCACTTAAACATGCAGAAATAGGAGGGTTATTGCTACTATAATAAAGTTAATGGGACATTTATTGATACCATGCTCTGTCTACTGATATAATCGCTACCGACGTGACAGGGATCTGTCAGAATGAATAAAGTGCCTTATGCTTAGGCCTTTAGGATACTAAATGCAAACCATCATGGACCATCCTCACCGCGCTCATCTATTACGAGTGTCATAATATTGAAGAAATAGTCTAATTTTAAATATGGCTAATTTAAAATCATATCTCAGTGGAGACTTCCTAAAGCGATTTTACATTAGTGCACAAGCACTAAATATAGGCTTGCGATTCCCATGTGCCCCAAACACAGCATTAACAAGAAGCATCGGAATGATATTTAAAATAAAATCACATCCAGTGAAGTGAGCAAGAAATCATGTCTGTATTTGGTTCTCAGATATTTTATTCAACATGTTTCATATAATCCAGACCTCAAGACAAAATGTAGTGACTTTTTCACCAATCCTGCCAATTCAGGTTAAAAATAGATTTAAATACAATTTTATTGTAACAGCTGATGTTTCTTTTCTGTTCTTTGTTGTTTGAATCAACCTTTCCTCTGCATAAACATAATACTATGCATCTTTAAACCAGTGTTGTCAGAGATGAGATCACCAAAGAACTACATGTACCTGCAGTGACTAAACAAAATATCCTCTTTTGTATGAAGCAGGAGAAAGAATTTGGATGAATTTTCTTCATTTGTAAGTCACTTTGGATAAAAGCATCTGCTAAATGAATAAATGTAAATCTAATGCAAATTCATGCAGGTTTGAGTGAGTAAATTATGACAGAATTGTCGTTTTTGGGTGAATTATCCCTTAAGTTTTGACAATAATTATCTAATTTTACAAAAATAATAAATCACATAAATAACTGAATCTAAATGGATAAGTAAACTTATCATGCACATTTACAAAAGTGGTTTATAAAGACAGGACATGGCAACACTAGTTTAAACAGGGTCTCATTCTTTTAATACAAAGACTTCATTGTTGTAGAAGCTAAAACAATTTATTCATTGCTTGTTTTTTTCTAGCCCTCAGTGTCAGTGTTATAGATATAAGGTTTTGAAGCAAACTCTTATTTGATTACAAACACTTCAGTAACTACAGTACATTACAATATAATGTTAGCTTATTAAGACAGAAGGTCTTTAAGTGCAACAGTAACACACAGCGTGTAAGCCTGATAATAATCTTACTACAAAAGTAGTATTTTGTGGTTCTCGGTTGTCTTTCGAAACCCCGGCTTTAGTCAGTTCCAGCCTTTTAAATCAAACAGGTATTTATTAAGGGCCTTCCCAGTGGTCCAGCATCCTAATGCCATGATTACTTTTAGGATCCAGCTGAGAAGTCCTTCTGTTGGCATCACAAGGGAACCCAAAGACCCAGATCTGATCCTTGGGGAAACTAGTAAAGGCAGACTGAGGGCAGCACTCCCTACTGCCCCTGCTGCATTTTCAGCAAACGCACACACTATCAATGAACAGGAGAGGGTGGAAAAAGCCAGGCAGCGTGACATAATGAACAACCCATCTGACGATAACCAGTCAGAGAGCATTATGAAAAAAGTAGAGCCAATCAGGAGGATACGAGCAGTGATGTGGTCCTCACTTAGCCACAAGAAGTCAAAAGTAATAAGAGCAGGACCAAATGATTCACCTGCCCACTCTACATCGTTCTGGAGGGATTTGATAGCTTGGTTACTGGGAGAAAAGGCCGAAAGGACAGATGAAAAGCCAATCAGGAAGAAGCCCACTGATGAGGCTCTGTGGTCCTGCGAACAGAGAAATAAATGGCATAAAAGTGCATATGGATTTTACTGAAAGTTCAAGACACTGGGATGTTTACCTTGAATATCCGATAAGCAGCATGCAGTGATGAGACAGACAAAATCACACAACACATGGCTGTGGTAAACTCTGTTAGAAAATCCATCAATGCCCTGAGAAGAGATAAAAACAACTGCAATTATAAGTGTGCACTACACTACAAACATGACGTTTAAGAATAAGACTAGTGCAATACAAATGACCACAATGCAATAGAAATCACAATGAAAACATGGAATAGTTTTGCATTGACAGATACAAACTCTCACTGGATAATGCCACATACTTGCAGGTAAAAAAAAAAGCTATAATTGAAACGAAAAATGCACCATGTATAAAAATATAGTATCTAATACGACTACAAATTAAGCTAACAGTTACTAATGTCTTAACTGTAGCGAATAGGATTGTCACACCATACCTGAACGGTGAAGTCTTTCATTGTGCAGCGTGTAATAGCGCAAACATAGCAACAACAAAACGCCAAGCTACACTAGTATTCAAATAAAAGTTGTTGTGATTTTGCTAAAAGAGGAAAAATGACAAAAACGTTGCTCAGCTTGTGCTGGCTGTTTATAAACAGCTCGAGCGAGCACAGGAAGTGTGCTCTTCTGCGTTCAGCGGGTAGAGGGTGTGTTGCACCCTCTCGCGGAAGAGAGACAGTGGTGCAGCACAGTAATTTTCCCCACGGATTTAACTCTGCACAGCTACAGTAAATGAACCAGGCAATTCTTCACACGTGCAAGGGCTGAATGTACGACGGTGCTTTAGTGCCACCAAAAAACAAAAACAAAAACAAAAAAACTACAAAAAATAAAGTCGTAATGTTACGAGATTAAAGTCGAAACTACGAGAATAAAGTCGAAATGTTACGAGATTAAAGTCGGAATACTACGAGAA
>JAUMHP010000070.1:7534978-7548770 GCA_032361065.1 Enteromius trimaculatus
CGTTATTGTAACCCCTCTACGTTTTGCACTTTGGACCAACGTAGTCAGGGTACGTTTTTATATGAGACTGGGTTGTCCAAAAAGTTGGCATCTTGATTATGCAGTTTTGGCTAAATTTTAAGGAATGTTTGTACCTGAAGCAATCTCAGAATGCACAAAGTTCAGCTAAGACATAAGAATTTATGCTCAAACTTTCACACATTTGGGTCTCACTCTTATGTTAACATATTTAACGTCATGCCAAATAAAAAGCAAAATAATTGACAAAATTTGTTTCATATTTTATTTTATGAGTGTGAAGTTTGATGGGTCTAAAACAAAAAAAATTTTTCCTCAAAAAAGCCTCACAGTCGATTTCATTAGTCAACTTAACCACACAATTATCTGTGAAGAGCAGTTCAGAGTCAGATCTTAGAGAAATCACGACAAACTGTATACGTCACCAGAGATGACAAACTTAAATTTAAATTATCCGTGAAGAATTCCATCACTGTAATTTCGTTGATGCTTACCTGCTGTTTCGTATGGCTCTGTGAGGCACAGCGAGGGGAGCAACAGGTCGAAGTCTTAACATCTCATTGATCAGAGCGCACAGATACGGCAGTCTGTGTCGGTCCGTGTACTGAGGGTACCGCACATCCAGCACATCACACAGCTCCTTGTACACTTTATTCTGAACCTGGATGGCAATGGAAGCATGGTTCACTTTTGTTGAATGTTTCTTTATACACTTGTAGATATGCGGCCTTCATGAAACCAGTTTCAGTGGCTACCCAAATAAACTAGTTTTTGAAAACTGTTTTTTTGGGGGGTTCAAGAAAATGGACATTATGCTTTAGTTGTGTCACAAACTCTGGATCAAACCCTGAGTTGACTTTATAGTATGGTTCCTCAAATCCTGCCCTGGAGGGCCAATGCCCTGCAACCTTTAACTCTATTATCTCTAGTCAAACATACTGTACCTGTGCAGGCTGTACTAGATCTCTAGAAAATCACTGGTAAGTTAATCAGGGTTTAAGCTTATAACAACATGCAGTGTTACATATAATTGAGGCTGAGAAAAAACACAACGCTGCAGGCAACAGGTAGCTTAGTTTAGCTTTATTCCAAGTTAGTATCTAGAATTTAAACCGTTCCTAGTTCCTGTGGTGCAAAAATTCCAAAAAAAGCAGGTACTTCTGCCAATAGTTCTAGGGGCCTGAAAATGGTCCTCCCATGTGGAAGCCTCTAATGACTAGGATTGAGCACCCGTACTTGAAGGAAGACACCTATTACAGAAAAAAAGTACCTCAGGTCTGTGTAAAAGGAAGGCCACAGTCCAGTTGAGCATGGAAGCAGTAGTTTCTGTCCCTCCAATCAGCAGATCCACTGTGGTCATGTGCACATGAGTGTCTGTCAAAGTCTATGAAGAGAAGACAATACATGCATTTATTTTTAGTTTTAACAACATTGGATAATATGTAATGCAATATATAGACTTTTAATAAAAAGATTACAAGGGACAAATTATTTTATTCTTTTCAGTTTTAGAAACCCTGGCCTGACATGTCCACGCAATGTTTCATTGCTCCTCACCATCTGATTGGCTCCCCCTTGTGGGGGTTCCAAACTCTGCAGAAGTGAGGAAGTCACTGTGCCACCTTCTTTATTGTCACTTTTCTGCACACATCACACAATGGCACTTGATCAGATGTGTTTTGCAAATGTAGTTTTCTGTTTGATCAGTACTTGCATCATTTGACCATTCTTACCTTGAACTCCTCAATGTGTTTCCCTATCAGCTCATCGCGTTTGGCTACCTCTTTCATGAGGCGAGAGAATGGAGGGTTGGGTAATTTCTGTGATGGAAAAAATCTTTAAAAAGACTGCAGATGAAATGGTTCTTGGGTCAAATTAATTCTAAAACCCAGCTACTTTGGGATTAAAATCAAATGTGTTACCCTGAGCAGAGGGAGGGAGTCCAGCGCTGAGATCCAAGGTGAACCCCAGAGAGACACAATCTCGTTCAGACAGTCTTGCAGCTTCTGCAGATCTGCTGAACTCTTATCATACTGTCACAAGGTAAAAAGTATGAAAGACACTGTCAGAATACTCCATCTGCCATCATTGTTTCAACCATAACAAGCCGCGAGAATACC
Organism: Enteromius trimaculatus; assembly: GCA_032361065.1. NCBI lineage: Eukaryota > Metazoa > Chordata > Actinopteri > Cypriniformes > Cyprinidae > Enteromius > Enteromius trimaculatus. The sequence goes on from JAUMHP010000070.1 coordinate 7,537,117, forward strand.
TTTTGTATGGAAATTAAACAAAAATAACTTTATTCAACAATTCGGCACTGTGAAGTCTCTATGGTGCCATTTGGAGAGTATCCAAGCCCCTCCCTCAGAAATTTGCAATGGGCTCTGATTGGTTAGCTGGCAGATGTTGTGATTGGCGAAAACATCTCTAGTGCGTGTCTAAACATACTTCGTCATCTATATTGCTAATTTTTTTGCTAATTTGAGGCGAATTAGATGCTGAAGTAAAATTAGTGAAAAGGATCACGTAGAACCTGTGCAGACACGGATCTTAATGGTAAGTTTGTTTGCTGGTGTCTCATACTTTTAGATAGGCTATTTGTATTTGTAAATGTTTTTTGCTTTTGTTAGCTTTTAATATATGGTTTTATAATGATTAAAGCTTTAATGCAGTATGCCAACCGCATGCACGTCCATGTAGCTTCTTAAAGCTATGTGAAAATAAGGATATAAATGGAACAGTTCATTTGAACTGAGCTGATCTGAGAGAGAGAGAGAGAGAGAGATGCAGAGCAGGGTGACGCGAGGTACAGGACTGAGAACCACTGCTTTAGAACACTGATTTTGAAACTTATGAATCCATTAGAATCATTAGAAGAAAGTATCGCGATTCATATACGACTAGGTTTTTTTGTGCATCCCTAGTTTTTCCTGTTCTCTAAAGCAGCGCAGCATGGCCACATCCCCATCGTTGTGTGTTCCCGGGGGCATTTTGTAGGCATTAAACTGCCAGAATTATAAAAAACCTAAATCTTTATTTGCATTGAATTTCCAGTGATGTAACTTTGCAGATATTGTTCCAACAGCAACATTGCACACTAAATAACGTTAAAAAATTAAATCCCAATTTAACCACTTCAGAGACATCAGAGCCAGCGGCAAATGTCTGAAGGACTAGCCGAGCTGGGGCTGCTATCATTGAGACAATTGAGAACCGAACGCCTGCTAATCGCATACAGTTCATGTTTCCGAAATCAGCAACTCACATTTTCAAATGTGTGTTGTCTTTATGAATTAACTACAGATATGAGTTTTAAACAAATACATACTTTTAAAATAAACTATAAACTTTAAAATACTTCAAAACTTAAAAAAACAACAACATTTTTTTAACACAATAACAGTAATATTTAAAAAAAATTATGTGAATAAATGGTGGTGGAAATACTATGCTGTGTGAACTCAACCAATCAGCATGTTCAGTGCCCAAGTCCTACCAGCAAATTTTTACCCAGAACTTAATTTTGATCCTAGTTCCTACAGTGGAAACACACCGAGCACTGCCCCAAAGTTTTTGTGGTGGAAACGGGCTTAAGAGCATATTGCGGAAAATAACATTTAAACATCATTTACACTTTTGCCAAAGGTTAGTGTTGTGATGACATTACTCGCAGCCACAGTAAAATCTTCAGATAAATCCACTGCTTTCCCACTGTAGTTCTGCAACACCTGTTTCAAAAGCACAAGGGATGAAATTAAGTTCATCCCAACAAAACCATTCATTCTTACATTCATTCTTAAGACAAACAATGCCTTTGAGGGCTTAGCTAATGCTAGGCGGTTAGTCTTAGTTTTAAGGCTGGAATACACTATACAACCTTTGCCCAGAGTTTTGTCAAGATTAGTTAATGACATACCCCTTTTTTCATTCATTTCTAAAACAAACATTATCTTTACAGATAGCTAAGATAGCTAGATACCAAAGTAAGTGTGTGTTTGTGTCAGAGGCCGCTTGTCATTTCTGTCACAACTGTGCATTCACATTTTCATTTTCCTCTAACCTTGAGTCTGTGAACTGGAGATCACTCAGTGTCCATCATGATAAAAGATGTAACAGTATGTGTGTCTTTCCCTATACCTGGCAGAGATGATGTGCTTGCTTTTCTACGACAGAGTGCAGGGAATCCGTTGCACAGCGATGCAGAGCACTGTGGGCCACACGCCTGTGAGCCTTCCATCTCTCACTGAAATCCCCCAGAGAAATGCTTTGCCCTCCTTTTGACACTATATCGCCTAAGAGTGAGGTACAAGAAGAAGCACAAATGAGATATGATATATAGACAGTCCTTTTAAACATGCTGGGGAGTTGACAGAACTAAATTACCGGTATATGAATGAGGCCTCCCAGCAAAGTCAGACCATTTTTTAACCAGAGCCTCACGGATGGTCTCAGTATTATTTAATATCACCATAGCTGCAAAAAACAATAAAAGACATGAAAAGATTGTAATGATGTAATGGAGGCGAATATTACAATAGCTGTCACACAAGTCCATTGTATATTTCTCAAGGTAGGTTTTATATATTTATCTAAAAAGTAAAAAAAAGAAATAACTATGCACACTCTAAAAACGATGGGCAAAATATGGACAAATCCTGCAATTGGGTTGGGCAACTTTTTTGTGATAGTCCACTTTAGATATTCGACTTACAGTAGGTAACTTTGCAACTACATGTCAACTAGTAGTCATTAGAGAATTAGTAGACTGTCTGCTTAATAACTTCTAACACTTTATTTTGATGGGTCCACAACACACTACATACTGACTATCAGAAACTTTGCAAGTATATGTCAAATTACTCTTCTAACCCCAAACCTACCCCAATAGTCTAATCTGAGAGTTAGTAGACGTCTAGTTGTGAATTGATGAAAATTTGTTGACATTTGTAGTTACAAAGTTATAGTTAGTAGAAAATGGACTATCGAAATAAAGTGTAACCTTGGGTTGTTTAGACTCAATGGTTACTGCCTAGAACATTTAAACCAACTGTTGGTTGAAAACAACTCAGCATTTCTTAGAGTGTACATTTACAAAAGATGACTTCATATCACCATTTGCAATGAGTTTTACTATCATGAAAATGGAATAAAAAGAATAGTTACTTGTGTTGCCGCAGTTGAGTCGATAGATATTTCCGTAACGAAGTGCCAGTAAAGTCAGGTGGATGGGTAGATGTTCTTTGGCCAGATCCAGCATGTTGCCCAGGAAAGGGAGTGAGGGAGGACCAGGAAGTGATGGAGAGAGAGTGCCAATAAAGGGCTTAGAAAGGGAACGCAGAAGTTTGGAAGCAGTCACTAAGTGGAATAAAACACACATATTAACCTGGAGAGCTGACGAAGATCACAAACAATTTCTTCAATTTTCTGGTATCAATGAGCATATTTTTAGATTATTTCAACTTCTTACCTTCTTGTTTTATGCTTGCTTCGGCATCTTCATCACATGGCCTGTTAGTGTGTCTACAGAGCTGGACCACAAGCATTGACAAAATGAAGAGTAACAGCACCACACTCACCGAGATACACATGCTGTTGATTCTTTACTGAAAACTTTCGGAATGCTTTTCTTTTACTTTCCCCCCCTCCTTTTATTATCTTCCTTCTCCAACCCCTCTCCAGCCCACATGATTAAGTGCTGTATGTCAGTTTATCCTCTCATCAAGGTTGGGTAGATATTATCCTGACCTTCATCTCAATGCTACACTCAAACCAAGAAGAATGAACCTCTAAGGTTACGATTTGATGAATGATATTACCAAATCCCCATTGGCTTTATAACCAACAAAGTTTGTATTTCGTGGAAAAAAGGAAGTGAACTCTAACACTAAGTTACTGTGCATGCTATTGTACAACCTTTACTGCTGAGCTCCATGCTGATATATTGCCTCAAGGCACTGGATGGAAAGGCCCCATTCATTGCAAATAAAGCAGTGATTCAGCATATGCTCAGGAATGTAGTGAAGTACACTTGCCACCCTGAAAAACCAATCAAAGAAGTATAGTGTCAGGTATGGCGGAATCTTGTCTATAGCCAAGCCACAATCTATGCCTTCAGCCCTGCGCAGGAATGGAGCTACTGTTAAACCAGTCTGCTTAAACTGCCATTTTTGCTGAATTTAGATATTTGTAAAAGGATTTGCCTGTAAAGCAAAGTCACGGTGGAATAATTCCCTGATAGTTTCATGTCCACTAATGCATAGAATCAGTATATTAACATAAATCCATATACCGTCACATGCAAAAACTTTCTTAAAATGTGGTTTTAATTAAATTTTATATTATATACATTTATAAAAAATATAACAGCACAGACGTTTAGTAAATATAATGAAATTATAAATATATAAAGAAATATTAAAAATAATTCACAGTACTCACTTCTGAATCTAGGACTGGTTAGTACTTTGTTTTTATTGGTTTTGTCTACATGACTACAAAATCAAAAATCACAATTTCATACAGAGGGAACCAGTCATATGTAAAGGTAAAAAAAGTACAAATAGATCAAGACAGTGCAGTTATTCCAGTAGCAGAAATGTTAGTATCAATGCTGGACCTCCATTAACACAAGTACATCGACACATGCATAATATCAACATAACATAATAAAAAACGTTAAAAAAAATTGATTGGTTGGAGGTTGTTTGCATTTTCACTTTGCAAAGCTTGTTTTGTATGCATGTTGTTAACCTATATACAATACTGAAGTAGCAGTGTGTAGAAGTTCGTACAGTGTATTTGCACTTTGTGCACTATTCACTCTGTAGATTTAACCTTGGGTTGTTGTGATCGTTTGACTGATATAGGATGGTCGAAGCTTCATCTCAGTAAATGGTAGAGATGCATCTTTGCCCTTCCAATCTATCCACACCACACCCTACAAGACAAGAAAAAAAAAAAGACTGTGACTTAAGCCCTATTGGTGTCACTGTAATGGCTACAGTTGATGGTCTTAATATTGTATTTTAAACCAAAGATAAACCTCTATTGTATGAGCTACAAAAACAGCTGATACAGTACCTTGTTGTCTGAGTAGGAGGCATAGAGGCCATTCAGGTTTGCCTTGTAGCAATTTTTATACCACCAGCCTCCCAAGTAGGCCTTAGCACAGTGGATGCTAAGAGTGTTTGGGTCTTTGTCTTTGGTGGAGAATGGACGGCGGTTGTGATATTTCATGGAATCACCTGCAAAATGACAAAATGTAGCCAGAGCGTCTGATTGTCTTTCTTGATACAGTTTATTTTCATGTAAAGTATTTTTTTTTTTCTTACCTGCAGTGCCAAAATATCCAGACAGCTCGATGGCATAATGGTTAGCCTCTGAGCTAATGTTGAAATTGGCATAATGAGCAAAGGCCGTGTCATTTCCTGAACGCAGGTCAATCCGCAGGCTCATTGGAGTATGACTGGTGAGAGTGTGAAGGATGTCATTTCCTGTGGAGAGAGCGCACAAAATGTAATTTAAAGTCCGCTGTTAAACTTATATTCTTTAGGTGGGAACCTGGAAAATAGAACATATGTGTAGCCTATACATATACATATGTATATTGGTTTCTAAACCAACAAAAATAAATAAAACAGTGACTGTGGAAATACTCACCCAGCCAGAATTCCTTACTCAGGGAACCAAAGCCTTTACTGTAGTCTCTCCAGCTCCTGAAGAAATCAGTAGATCCATCCATTCTCCTCTGGAAAACCTACATTTGTAAAAAAAAAATACATTTTTAAAAACCATATACGTAGTCATATATCTGTTAAGTTCACAATAAGCGGAGTGACCATATAGATAAAAATACATAAGATTAGAACAACATTTGTCTTTCTGTGTGCAAAATACATTGCACATTACACAAGTTTCATTGTGATTTAAATAAAGGGTAACCATACATTTTAAATTTACTAAATTGCAACTTTATCGCTACAAATGTGTACCAATATATTTAAATACAAGCTTGTTAAAATGCCGGATTTTAGTTTATTATAAATGGTTGTCTCTACATTTAACAGTGCAATTAAACTATTTAAAGACTGAAAATTAATAGAAAAATAATGACATTTATATAAATGTAAATACACACTTACTGTAAGTTTAAGTAATAAACTATAATGCATTATAATAATGAACATGTAATGTGTGTTTAAAAACATAACATTAAATTTGTACTTAAATACATTCTTATAAATTCCAGTGTTTTGTGACACACTATCATGACACAAAATATAAAATTATGATTTACACATAAAATATGTCATGCTTCAATACCACAGTTTCATGTTGAAAGCTGCGGGTGTACAATATAGGTATCAAACCAGGCTTTTGTTTCTTACTGTCCAGCCTCCTCCATTAGTCTCCATGTCACAGTAGACCCAGACTGGCTCTCCATCTTTCCCTTCAGGGTAAATCTCAGCCTCTCCTGACTCCTTCATCCCGTTGACCTGTACCTCTGAGCAGTCTGTGGGGTATGGGTGGGGGAGCTGGGCTACAGTGAAAGAATAAAGAAAACCAAATCCATAAAAGATAGAATGCAACCCTGGGTAAAATTGAGTTACTTATGAAACAGAACATTACACACCACTAGTAAATTCAGCAAAGACAAAACTGATGTACTGTCCGTCTCTTTCTCCCTCTATTTTTACAGTATAGTTTGAAAAGGCTGCCAGTCCAGTCAGCTCATAACGCGTCACAGATGGATTTAAAATCACCTCCTGTTAATACAAAGCAGGGGGCAGTAAAATTGCGGGAAGGCTGCTAAATTTGTCTCGGGTGCTATTGAGTTATTGATATAATCACCTTGACTTCCTCGTTCAGTTGGTATGTCAGCCTATAACTTTTGAAAGGAACACGGGGAGCCCTCCATGAAATTACAGCTGAGCAAAAGGTCACCTCATCGGGAGTCACAACCTGAAGTTTCAATCCTAGAAAACATACCGGCAAATATCCGAAAAAAGAGAATAAAAACTAGATGACAAGGGCAGCTTCTGTTGAGAATATCCAATCCGATGTCACGGAAACTCATTTTATGAGGTGGCATATTTGTACAAATTCATACAACCTCATAAAAAAATTCATTTAGAGAAATCATACAAAATCGTATGAGTGAGGTCATAGGAATTAACCACCTCGTAAAATACGTACAAATTGGTCGTGAGATAGCGTTGGACTATTGAACAAAAATAGTAATAAATAATCAGCTGTTCTGCTCATCACTCTATTTCATCATACCAAATGTAACCACATAACAAATAAAACTAAGGATATTAAAGATTTTTGTATTTTATTAGGCTTATATTAGCTGATATTGATTTTATTATAAACCATTTAGTTATTGTTAGTCTCAACACCAAAATCTAAAATAATTTTATGTTACGTATATAGTGTTGTGGGACATTTTGTTTACTCAGGGGTAAGTAAACAGACTTTTACGCACCACTTCCCGTTGTGAAGGTTGTGGATACTGGGCTACTCTGGAGCCGGTTGACTTGACTTTTGATTTTCACCATGTATAAAGAAGATCTATGGAGTCCTCTGAGTTGGTGCTCCACAGTACTGCCAGATAATGTCACTGTAATAGTCACATTAGGAGCTAGAAAGCAAAACAATCTTGAATAAGCAATGATGTTTTAGTGTAGAACCAGCTATTTAATAAACCTGACTGCACTTACATTTTGTAGTTCCATAACTGAGTATATAGCTGTCCACTTTAGCTTGTGATGGTTTCCATACCAGCAGAGCTTTAGTGTCTGTGATGTTCACCACCTTTAGTTCAGTAGGAGAATCCGGCACTAGGATTTATAGAAATGTGAAAGAGACATCAGTGACTCCAAAACATCAGCTTCAACCATAACACCAAATAAAAAATAAAATAAAAAAAGCATTGTTCACACCTGTTGTGACGGAGGCTGCAACTGACTCGCTTTCAAGTGTCTCCAGAACTGAGCTCACAGTAATGTCATAGGTGGAGCCAGCAGAGAGCTTAGACAGGAGAACATGGGACAGCTGGGAGTCAACTGACATGGAACCACTTTCACCTATAGTAGAAATTACCGAAATCAACGTGTATTTTGAGGGAGCACACAGTAGCACTTAATACTCATAGCAGAAAAGCAGGATAACTCGAAGACATCTACATTACCAGTGACAACGTTGGTGTAAATGACTTTAAATTCTGCAACTATGCTTTTAGGTTTTGTCCATGACACTGAGAAGGAAGTCTCTGTTATATTGCTGAAGATCAAGTCAGTGGGCGGTTCAGGGCCTGGAAGCACAGTCAAAGAAATCAGTTTAAACTGAAGTCAGTGACATTAAAAATATCACCACAAATGTGTGTTTTAGAGTTCTGAGACATTTATAGTCCTGTGTAAATATGCCATATTATCCAAGTATTCAATTGGTGCATTCAGTCTTAAAATGATTTAATGGTGAATTTTGAATATCACCATTCACCGATACAGTTCACATCATTAATTTTAGCTGTGGAAATTCTATGTTAAGTTGACAGCCAAAGAAAATCTATGGCTGTTTTGTGCTCCTTATGTCACTGAACCCATACCTAGTATTTATGATTAAAATAGAGTAAGTGGTCCTTGCCAATATCAATATTTAAAATGCACAAGGTACTGTATTCCATGCACTCATTTGAGATTTAAGCATGCTTAAGTGCTGCCAGCACACCGCAGGGAAGTAAATGCTCTTCAGTGGTGTTTATTGCAGTGGACCAAAGCAGGAAGTATGGGAAACCTACCTGTGGATAATGTAAGGCGGTGAATTTTGGATCGTAGGCCAAGACCAGAGCCAAACAAGGAAACCGAATACTGCGTTTGAGGTTGAAGGCCTTTAAAATGATACGACCGTGCTGAACCAGCAAGAACTTGGTAAAACTTTTTTACAGTCTTTCCTTCAGGTTTGCCACTTTGGACTTTGGTTGATGTTCTGTTTAAACTCGCCCTTTGGACATCTGTTACATTCACAGCCACTGCTCCATCCTGAAATTTCTCGGAATCTTCATTTCCTCCTCTGATTTCCCTTCTTGATATAGTGAAGTTCTTGAACGTGTCTCGGGGAGCTTCCCAAGACATAATGAATCCAGTAGAAGTGATATTGTGAACCTCAACTGATGCAATGACTGACGATCTGCTGAGAGTTTTATTAAAATGTTTTGTATTTGTTCTGGATTCAAAACTTGTCCCATCAGACTTCTTTACTGGAAGAGTTTTTGTTACATTGCTGTGCAATAGCTTGTCTTTTCCAGTAGATGTAACGTTAATAGTCTTGCTTTCTTTTGCTTGATCAGTTGTAATAGTGACTTTTATTTTGGACGTAGTTGAAATCGATGACTCTTTGGTGCCTGTAAACACATTCTCTGAAACTTTTGAGGTACCATTAACCTTCTTTCCAGACCTCTGAGTTGTGTTCTGAAAGACAGGCTTATCTTTAAGATAATTTTTCTTTGACTTTTCATTTAGATCAGTTTGTAATTGTTTCTTTACATCTAGTTTTATAATTGTTGTTTGGCCTTTTTTTACTTGCTCTTGACGTCTTCTATCTTCATGGTTTAGCAGAACTTGCCCAATGGTCTTAATAATTTTGTCTCTCTTTGTGGTATTGGACTGGGCTTTACCTGGAGACACGGTTGGACTTGGCTTCACTATTGGCTTGTCTGTGGTGTTTGTCTTTGGGTCATTTGTGTCTGTCTTTTTCACGAATAAGGTCTTTTCTGGCTTCACATGTTTTGTATCAGGTTTGGTAGTGGGGCTCTTCATAATCAGTGTTTTAACATTTACTGTAATCTTGTCAACAGCTGGAGAAATAATTTAGAGAGAGATGTAAAAAAAAATCGTAATTTAATAGTTTAGGCCCAAATGAAACACAGTTTAGTATGTGTTGTATTCTCATATGCCTTACTTACCTTTACTGCAGTCTAGGCCTGTATAACCAGTCTGACACACACACTTTCCCTTCACACACTTCCCTTTTTTGTTGCAGTTAGGGGGGCAAGTTTGGCCACTGCAGTCTGGGCCACTAAAGCCCTGGAAACAAACACACTTTCTGTCTTCACACTTGCCCTGGCCACTACAGTTTTTAGGGCATTGCTCTTCTGTACACTGAACACCTGAAGATAGATGATACAGTGTGTGAATTAAAAACAGTTGCGTACACAATTTGGATTGCTAATGCTTGTTTTACCATTCCCCAGTGCCACTGTAATGGCTAACTAAAAAATATATTTATTAGTGAATAACTTCACTTACACATTTTTTTAATCACTGCCATCTCCTTCTCAAGAAACTCAACTCTGTCCCTCAGTGTGGTCATCTCAGTTTCACAGCTTCCTGAGCAGGCTCCTTGAACCAGGTTGATGTGATGAGTCATAACCAGAGGAGATCCAGGATTCAAACTAAGATTGGTTTCTCGTACTTTGGTTACGTTACCCGAGTCTGTCTGAGACTGCTGAGGAGCGCAACCCTCAGTGATGACTAATTTAACTGGTGAACTCTCTGCAGGTTTGTTTTTAGTTAGATTCTGGACTCTATCGGCTCTATCGGCTACCACAGGCTTTGTGGTAGATGCAACTGTCTGACTGACATTGCTAGTTTCTGAGGAAGTAGATTCAACTTTAATTTTCATTTTGGTGTTTAATGATGTAGTTACTGTCTTCAGTGGATCAACATTTTTGGATGTTGATTTTTGTTTCTTGCCGAGTGTGCTTTCATCCGCATCAAGCTTTGAGGTAGATGGGATAGTCTGATTGATACTACTAGTTTCTGAGGAACTCTGGTGAGTCTGGTTTTTCACTTTGGTATGCACTAATGTAGTTAGTGTCGAGGAAGTAGAATGAGGTTGGTCTTTAATTTTGGTCTTTTGTAAGGTATTTGCTGGTGTCTTAGCAGTAACATTAACACTGTCGACTGTTGACTTGGTAGTAGAGTTTTTCTTTTCACTAACTGTGTTTTGTACACTTTGCACAGGTTTATGGATGATTTCCACACCAGGCTTTGTGGATGATGGGAGAGTCTGATTCCCTCTACTAGTTGTTGAGGAAGTAGATGGAGTTTGGTCTTTATTTTTGCCCTTTAATAATGTAGTTGCTGGTTTCTCAGCTTTAACATTAATACTATCGACTGTTGACTTGGTAGTAGAGTTTTTCTTTTCACTAACTGTGTTTTGTACACTCTGCACAGGTCTCTTGATGGTTTCCACACCAGGCTTTGTGGATGATGGGAGAGTCGGATTCCCTTTACTAGTTGTTGAGGAAGTGGATGGAGATTGGTCTTTAATTTTGGTCTTTTGTAAGGTATTTGCTTGTGTCTTAGCAGTAACATTAACATTATCAAATGCTGACTTGGTAGTAGAGTTTTTCTTTTCACTAACTGTGTTTTGTACACTTTGCACAGGTTTCTGGATGGTTTCCACACCAGGCTTTGTGGATGATGGGAGAGTCTGATTCCCTCTACTAGTTGTTGAGGAAGCTGATTGAGTTTTATCTTTCATTTTGTTTTTTAATAATGTAGTTGCTGGTTTTTCTGCATTAACATTAACACTATCGACTTTTGACTTGGTAGTAGAGTTTATATTTTCACTTACTGTGTTTTGTACACTTTGCGCAGGTTTATGGATGGTTTCCACACCAGGCTTTGTGGATGATGGGAGAGTCTGATTGACTCTGCTAGTTGTTGAGGAAGCTGATTGAGTTTTATCTTTCATTTTGTTTTTTAATAATGTAGTTGCTGATTTCTCAGCATTAATATTAACACTATCGACTGTTGACTTGGTAGTAGAGTTTTTATTTCCACTAACTGTGTTTTGTACACTCTGCACAGGTCTCTTGATGGTTTCCACACCAGGCTTTGTGGATGATGGGAGAGTC
>JAUMHP010000070.1:7557744-7574995 GCA_032361065.1 Enteromius trimaculatus
AAGAAAAGGATATTTAATACTACTTGACTAAACTTGTCATGTTGACATTTTTGTGTGATCTACGGTGTCAGCTGCTTAAATTTCAATTTAAACCAATTGAATAAACCAATGGAGTAACAAAAAGTTTTATAACATCAGATACTTTCAAATTTACTTCAAAGTTCTTCAGATTAAAGAATCAAACATGTTTGCATTTGCCTGATAATTATGCAAATGTAATTACAGATTCCAAGTCTTTGATCATTGATTTTATAACTTTAATTAAGAGGTTCAATTCTCATCTTATCTCAGTCAGTTTATCACAAGCCTCATTTCTCCATCCCTAGTTATCTTGGCACAGCATTTTCTGCTTATTGCAGTGCCTTCTGAGCGAAGTGTATGATTTTTCGCGCTGAGTGGGTGATACAACCCACCGTTCAGTGGAGTTTTTAGCCATTCCATATGGATTTGGTGACGTGCTGCCCTTTCAGCCTCCTCTTCAGAGGAGTGTGTGTGATGTTACACGTACACCCCCCCATCCACTGCTCGCCTGCAGATGTTACCGAGTTTACCGTGAGCACAGAAGCCCCTCTCACGTTCTCAAATGCCAAGCGAAATGAGTCTTCAAAAAATAAATACACCTATGCTGGGAAGCTGAATCACTCCACTATAAGGAATCACGTCTCAAAGACTGGAGTGGCATGAAACTCAGCAAGAGGATGTGAAAGAGGCCTCAAAAGTGTGTTTTTGTAAACCTACATTGATGTGTGTTGATTTATCTGTGTGTGTGGTCACTGAGTTGTCCCTTAAAGACATAGAGTGACTCTAATACGTGAAAGGAAAAAGATTTGGTGGTTGTTATTGTGAGTGATATATAGATAATGACTCTAAATGTTATAGAAGCACATATATTTTAAAACAGATTAAAGTTACCATCATTGGTAGCATAAAAAGACAGGAAAGTGTACAATTCAGGATAAATGTAGATTCTTTTTCTGCTGCAGTGAGATGTTGAGTAATTAAATTCCCCCAAAATTGCAGTTCAGACTACATGTTGCATCCATTAATTTGGTATTCTTTCACAAAATCTTTCAGTTCCTTGCAGTAAAGCCTGTTGACTGATGCTTTGCATATTGTGGGAGATAGCTTCTCCTCAACCCATGTTTTTGAGTCCAATAGGTACTGCAAGCTGAGAGAGAGAGAGAAAGAGATCATGTCTGTTAGATTCAGGCCATCTATTATCAAATATTATCATCATACTATTTGAATATATTTTTTTATGTCATTTATTTCTGTCATGGGAATTATGAATTATGAATCATTACTCTAGTCTACAGTCACACAACGACCTATTTTGAAATCGTTCAAATATGCTGACTTGGTGCTCCAGAGGCATTTCTTGTTAAAAACATTTGTGCAGTTGGGCTCATTAATATATCTGTGCAAACAGTGATGCAAAATTATAGCATTTGTGACCTGTGCTGGCAATATGAGTCACACTAAGCAAATTTTCATTCTCCATTAAAAAACTGCATTATTTCCTCCACTTACTTTCCTAATATTAATTACTATATAATTGACTGGAAAATGAAAACATGTAAATGTTCTTACTTTCCGTTTAAGTCTTTGGTAGGGCCGTCATTACCCATGACGAGGTACGTCTTGCCCTCTTTTAGCTCACCCTTGCAGTGCTTTCTCTTGGCAAAGACCCGTATGCTGTTTGCGCTCACGCTCACGTCTCCCGCTGAGGGTCAGAGGTTAAACTCTTAATTAAATCAGCACAGTGTCCTCTATGTAAAATGACTACAATGCATTATATTTAACACTAAACTATACTAAATCTTACAATAGCGGAGGACCACGGACACATTTGCTGAATACAACATAAAAGCGCTCTCTTCAGTAACTGAATCCACAGTGATTTCATATGCTGTCGGGAAAAAATGAATAATAAAGGGTGAGATCAGGCTCAGTCACAATTTCTGAGTAATTTATATTTTCTTAGAGTCTGTTAGTGTTTGTATAAATATGGAATCACAAACCATAGTCAATGTTGGTGTAAAAACAAGCATATTCAAATCTGCTCTTTTTGGTGATTTTCATGTCAATCGTTTTCTTTTCTGTGAAACAACCTCCTGATGAAACAGACATTATTATATTTTATGATGTGTAATATTCTTCAATAAATGATTATGCTTATGCTGCATCCAAAATCACATACTGCTTAAGTAGGTATTGAGCTGTGTCTCAACTTTTCCAAATAGGACGCCTCCTCTCCCAGAGACTCATGGGATAGGAAAGCGTCCATGGTATGCCTATTATAGAATTCGGCCGGAAGCAGTAGGTCATCCGGGTACTTCTCGCCTACTGAATTTCAAATGCTGTAAATTCGGACATACTACTCGCCTCGCATACTGTTTTTCGCGCACTATATAGTAGGGAAGTAAGCGATTTCGGACGCAGCGTTAGTGTAGATATGTGTAGATATGCTGTTTTTATATGGGTTTGTTTGTTCGAATGATAAATGATTTACTGGGAACCTACTTTCTGCACATTGACACACATCATCTGTGCACAGGAGAGAAACTTCCTTGCTCCTCTTGGGGGCGCTGTACAGCACTGAACATCTCCTGTCTGTAAAAATGATGAGTACTGAGTATTGTGATTAAGAAAACAAATTTTCTCATACAAAAAAGAAATTATGGAATGGCTTGCCTGGCTCATAGTAGTCATAAAAGGTCGCAGGAGCTGGTTGAACTAAACCAATTGCCACACTTTGCTTGGCTCCAAATGCTATACAGGCCTCACCTTCGTCTATCTGAGGGGTGACAGAGAGACAGCTTCAACTATAGTATTTTGTAAGTAAAAGAGTTATGATTAACTATGACTGCGTGCTTGTGTTTGTGCTCATTTCACCTCATTGAAGTACAACAGCACTCTTCCTCGTGTGAGCTCATAGTGGGAAATATACTTGTCCACCAGATCTTTTAGCTGTTGGAGAGAATGTTAGAGAAACAGCATAAACATTGGAGTAAAGCAAAATGATGAAAGACTCATCATAATATACAGATACAGATTCCCAAAATGAAAATTCTGCTATTAGTTAGACACTCTCATGTCGTTCCAAACCCGTAAGAACTTAATTCATTTATATTTGGAACATAAATTAAGATACTTTTGATATTCGAGAGCTTTCTCACCCTCCAAAGCAAGGGTACCAAGTCGATCAAGGCACAGAACTGTAGTAAAGACATTGTGATATCAGTAGTTGAAGAATTGTTGAATATAGTCGTTATTTTTCTTTATTTGTGAACAAAAGGTATTGTTGTAGCTTTGTAAAATTACATTTGAAATTATTTGAACGGTCTACTGTTCTGGCCCTTGAATGTGGTAGTTGTGTTACTGTCTATGCAGGGTCAGAAAGTCCTTGGATTTCATCAAAAATATCTTCATTTGTGTAAGAAGATGGACGAAGGCCTTAGAGGTTTGGAATGAAAATGACGGTGAGTAATTCATGACAGAATTTTCAGTTTTGGGAGAACTATCCCTTTAAAATAGAGAATAAAGTCTAGGATTGCACATTTTATATAATAATAAATACTTTGAATGTAATTCCTTATTTATTTAAAAAAAAAAAAAAAACATTGGATAGGTTTATGGCAGACATTTTCTAGATCTGTAGTGATTGCATCGAAGCCGCTAAGTAGAGTGATATCAGCAATGGCCATTCCAGAGAGGTTCCTTCCCTGTGTGTGACTGAGAAAAGACAGTGTGTGAGAATGGACCGCTGATCCCGATAACCTCCAGAACAGCAGATTATGATTAAGATGACAGATGTTTGTTAGAACTACATTCTCTCTCACCTGACACACACTGTATAGACTACTTCATCTTGTGTGTTTTGTGTAGTGTCTCTTTTTTGTCTCTTGCGAGCATCAAACCACTCGATTGCTGACCGAGGAAGCTCTTCCTCCTCCTTCCTCTCTTCATCTTGTTCATAGTCCTCATAGTAATTGTACGTTTGTTGAACATAACCTTATATATATATATATATTAAGAATAATTACATATAATTTAGCATATTTAAAGAAATAAGGTATGAATTACATGGATAAGGTTAAAAGTGTTGTTATATTAGGCCTGAATTATGGAATGGATAGTTCACAACTCACTTGTGTATTCCACTTTTCCCACTACAGTCACATTTATAGATAAGTCAGCGCAGTTGGAGTCTTCCTTATGAGCATAATAAGCCTTTGCCACCTACAATAACAAAAAAGAATGATAATAGAAGAATAATACTATTGCACTGGAAAAATGTTACCTTGGAGTTATATTTGTTAAAATTCTTACTTTCATTTTAATTTTTCCTTTACCGGAAAGGTTTACATCTATTCCCATTCCCACTAGTCTCTGAAAAGACAGCACAAATACACAGATCAGAAGGAGAAAATATTCACAAGCTAAGTTAACTTAAGATATTATGAAACACCGCTGATAAGAACCGTTAACTTAGAGTGCCACCTGGATGACATCAGGCCACATTACAGTAGCTCCTAAGTGTTCTCATCTCAATGCATATGACCCCCCTATTTGTGTGTGTGTGCAGGTTTATGTGGTTTATGAGGACACAATATTGTATAATTTGTACAATGACATGGCTATGAAATAGGTATTACATTTTCAGTGTCCCCGTAATTCAAAAGGCTTAAAAAACATCCTACAGTAAATGGTGTTTTTCTGAAAATCTAAAAAAGCCTGTCGTTTTCTGTAAGGGGTAGGTTTTGGTGTAGGGTACCAATACCTCATACAGTTTGTACAGTATAAAAACCATTACGCCTATGGAGATTCCCTATAAATGATAAAAACCAACACGAGTGTGTGTGTGTGTGTCATGCATGCCACAGTAGATTTAGGACAGAACTTCAACATCAATCCTCATTCTCTTAAGCTATCTTTCAGTGTTTTGTGTCACTGCCCCAGTTATTTAACAATTCTACATTTATTTTCATTTAAAAAGAATAATAAGTAAGGTATAATACTTACAGTCTTTCCGCACAGGATTTCCAATAAATATAAATGTGTTATATAGCTCATAAAAAGCCTATAATTGCAGTACTGTCATTCATAATTCTGTCACATTCTGTTTACCTTTAATTCTGTTTCCACTTTTTCATTTTTGTCCAAAGTCAGCTTTTCTATCTCAGACCTCCCTTGAACAGAGAACTGTGCATTGATTGTAGTGAAGGGGGCTTCAGGTATACTCAGTGCGTACTCTGATAGGGCTTCCAAAGCCACAATAGTGTCCTAAAAGTGTATTTGAATAGTACGGCATAGTGTTATCATTTATTAAATATTGCTTGGAATTACTGTAAAAGACATATAGCTACTATTCAGTCTCATTAGACCCACCTGTGTTGATTTAAAACCTCCTTCATAGTTCTCTTGTGAAGACAAGAAGCATGCGGCAGCATTTGCTGTTAATACGTCATTCTGTGCAAGTGCAGTCAGAAGAGCATATGCGGTTGTCTCTACTGTTATTGCCACTCCGGTGGGCACACGGGAAGTTTTTGTCTCTTTTACCAATCGCATATTGTCATCATCTTGCCAAACAAGACACTCTCCCACTGATGAATTAAATTGAGCAGGAGACAGAAAGATATTATAAGTGTTTTCAACACTTCAGTAAAGTTGTTAATATGTGGTAAGATACCTGGTTTTGCAAGACTTCTGAGTTTCTTCCAGGCTGACAGTGATTGAGTTCGCTCAGTGAGGCAGACGGACAAACAGTACGCTGTTATGGCTAACGCATAAGGTCTTTTAAGATCATCGACCCGGTCAAGAAGGAAGTCGGTGGCAAGAGAGATGCTACTTTTCTAGGGAGCATAAAAAGACAGAGTTAGTTTTCCTTTATTTGTTAACCCTCATAAAATGCATGAAACGTGTATTTTGACACTACATAGATAGTTTTAGAAAAACTATTTTTGGCACCTATGGTGTTCCATATATTCCACGTAACAATTTTTATTGATTTCTTCCTGGTCAAAACAGACCCGAATGGCTTACATTCTTTCAGTAGTCCCAATCTTTTTCTTTTTCTTCATATTTTGAAACCTAAGGCTGATGAAACATGGGGCACCTTTTTTTAAGCAATGTTGCTTGGACACTTTTCCATTCAGAATGGGTAACAAATTTCTATCCGGATAATTTAGATTGGTCTTGGGACTGAAGTTTCCCGAAGTTGCTCAGCTCAAAAAGTTGCCCTGTGTATCATCAGTTCAGAATCTTCACAGTAGTTTACAGAGCCCATAAGTGGACATTAGGTTTACTTTATTACTTTGTCATGTGTTTATGTAGATACTTGTGTTCCCTGGTACTTTGTTTTCTTTTCATTTATGAAATACTCCTACATTTACAGTACATCACCCATTACTGCATGTGTTCCTTTGCTTCCCACTTAACAGTGTTCTTAGTGTCTCTGTAAATTGTGATAGTTTGTGATGCCAGTGTAACTGATGCAATGACTGGTTCTTACCACTTTAGTTTCTTCTTTATCCAGGAAAGGGAGGGAGCGATAAAGAGCTATCGTGATAAATGCTGTTAAAGAGGCATCTTGCTCAACTCCTCCAATACCTCCCTAAAAGAGAAAACGCTGAACATCAGCACATTTATTTCAGGAATGCTTGATGTGATGTTTGACAACGTTTTGCAAAACTCTTTGGTGTACTAACAAATGATGGAAAGCACTTAGACCTGCATTTCCCTGTGATAGACTGGATTAGCATCGGTGAAGGACCCATCAGAGTTCTGTGTTTCAATCAGATATGTCACTGCGTCGCGGATGTCCTCCTGTGAAATCATCTTCTCTGTTGTTCCTTGCTGTTCAAGAGTTTCTATCTGTCGTTCAGCCACGAGAGACAACACTTTCACCACCAGCGCAGTCAGCCTACGAGAAGTGGGAACCCATCTAATACTTTTAAATGTTTGGGATCCTAAATCTAAACATTTTATTGGATGTGCAGCACAAAACAAATCCCATATGTATGACTCTGAATATTGTTGGCATTTTTACCAGGTACTTGTAGGATGTTTTAGCCAAGCTCCATAGGATCCATCAGGTTTTTTGAATGTTAAAATCCGTTCATAGGCTGCCAGAATAGAGTGTGAGTTAGAGCAGGGTGTCACCAGACAAAATCAATTTGTTTTAAATCATTGGCCTTTGGTCAGGAAAGACTAAATATGAATTAATAGTAAGGCCAATGAGGCTGTGGAGGATTTTTGGTGCTGATCGTTTAAGAGAAATTCACCCAAAAATATAAATGTTATCATTTTCTCACTTTTACTTCATTCTAAGCACATATGACTTTCCTACTTCTGTGAAAAGTAAATTTTAAAGGGTGTTTTTCATTCTTTTACCTTGTTATTTATTCACCAGAATAAAAAGTATCTCTAACACTAAATCACATGACAAAAACAAACAAACATCTAAATAGCATAGTTTCTGAAAAACACCCCCACAGCCTTATTTTGTTTCACTTTGATTTGAATTGAAAAGAAACATCTACCCTGCTCTATAGGAATTATTTGACATTTTCTTATGTGGCATGGAGATACACTAAACCTTGCTCAATGAAATTCAGTGCTTTGTCTCTGGATCCTGCTTCCAGTTCCAGCCAGCGCTGACTTTTGTCTAGGTAGCGTATAGATAAGGCAGTAGGAGACATAAAGATCATTGTCTGCTCTCCACAGCCTTTAGGAGACCGGATCAGATTTTCCACTTTGGATGATGAGAGTAAAGGAACAGCAGTGGACTTAGCAAATACTTCTTCTGCATCCAGAATAAAAAAGAGAACATCACAATTAATATTGGGCTTGACCATAACCAATTAAGTGAAATGATGGTTTGTAAGCTTTAAATGCTGCTTTGGACCTTCTAGTTTGACAAACAGGTTGACATTTGTTTCAGGAACAGTGTTGTTCGGGAAAAATCCATTGATAAACAAGATTCGGTCACTTCTACCTGATGAGCAAAGTTCAGGTTTTTATACATGGTGAGGTTACAGTTTTTGTAAGATATGAATATGAAGTAAATTAAACGGGCAATTAAATGACAGCTAACAATCTCACCATCCAGATTAATAAAATAAGTCAGCTCTTCTCTCATTTCCACTCCTTCATTCTGACACATGAGAAGAAAGACTTTAGATAGATATAAGAATTACTGAAAGGATATGAGATCATTTTCCAAGTCCCCTTACCTTGACCAGGAGCATCTTTTCAATGGCATCCACTCTTATTTCTTCATCGTCTTCAACTTCATAAAGTTCAATAGTGATAGGGATTTCACCTATTTTCATGGGAACAGCAGGGAAAGTCACAGTTTGAGATGACTGTGGCTCTAGACTGATCTGGACAGCAGAGGAGGAAGATGCTGATCCCGGTGAACAAAGACCATCCACTTGTTGCATTCGTGCGACGAGCTAACCAGGAAAGTGATGAATGATATATTAATATACTGTATTAAAGTGTATATTATTACACACAATGTTATGATTACCTTAAATTAACTAGTAATTTAATAAACAATATGATATGACTGAATCAACCTGACTACACCAGTAATTTTTAAAAGACTGGCAGAAATATATTACTTGAGATAAATTTTAATTATTATAAATATGAATTTATAATGAATAAGTAAATTATTTTTATCACACGGCTTCGTGGAATACTGATTGGTCAGTCCAAGGTTTGTTATTCTCAGATAACAACCAGTAAAACTAATAACACAGGCTTATCCGGGTACTAAAAATCATCTTGATCATTAGTAATTAATAGTTGCAGACAGTTTGGCGTCATCTTGTGGCTTAAACAATGCTTAACCATGAGCTAAAATGGAGGACTTCAACAATTAATTTCAACATGTACTGTTTTCAGCAGCAAATAAAAGATGACTCAAATGACTCCCCGGTTAAAACAATTATTTATTATTGTATTATATTATTTGTTGTTTTATTATTTACTTTTGGGGCAAGAAGCCGTGTAATAAGCGGGATAATGTACAGCAGGTTGTTATCACAGAATAAAGCCCTTTAGTCTTATACTGTACATCAGCCCTCTGCGAAAGCCTGTCGGGCTTTACTCTGCGATAACAACCTGCTGGCTTTACATTATCCCTTACTTAATGCATTAGAAAATGTGTATTTACTGCGTAGTTATTATTACAAGTTGTATTTCTGAAGAACAAAAAATGGAAAAAATGAATTCAAACAAACCTTCCTTTCCATCTTGCCATAATTAAATATCACTGCAACTATAGACAGTTGCTCAAAGCGTTTAACCGAATAGGGAAGCCTCAAGGAAATAAACAATGACTTAAATACAGTAAGATCAATTGGCTCCGCCACACAAAAACCTGCAAACATTAAAAGCAAAATGTTTAGTACTTTGGTGGATTTAAGTTACATTTCACAGCAGTGAGAGGGAAAATTACCATGTGATGAAGAAAAACTGAGAGACTGGATCTCCCATGTTGTGATAGAGTGTGGTAAATTGATTTTGTGCCTGGAAGAAAGACTTGTGCAATTAAACCATTATTCAAGACCTTTGTAAATCTTAACATTGTTATAAAGAAAATCCAATGGGAACTTTTACATTTTAATACTTGTATGTGTATTTCATTGTAAAATTTACATGGAATTGACTAAATTCTTATATTACTGTATGTGTGAGCAAATGTTCCTTTATGCTTTTAATATTTTATGCACATAAACAATTGTATATGCCTACTCCGTAATTACAGGCAGACAACCTACTACTCACCTAACTTTTTCTTTCACATCAATCTGCTTAAACTCAAAGCTTGGAGGGAAATATCGCCGAACTGATTCCGTCCCCAAGTCTAAGAAATCATCCACTTCATTTGAATGAACCGCTGTGAGAATAAAACGATGGCGAATAATTTGTGGAAGAAAAAATCCAACGACTTCGTTGCACTGATTACTGACTTGTGCATGATAGCTTTTTATTAAGATGTTAATACTCACTTCTACCATGCCCTGTACTTTGGTCCTCTTTCCTCTTTTTGTCTCTTAGCTGGGTTGCAAACTCACAGCACTCTTGGAAGACTTCCACACATTCTTTGCTTTCTGTTTTGCTTACTCTTTTCGCTCGTTCCTTACAACTAAACCTCATAGGAATCAGGGTGAAGCCATGGCGACAACATTTCTGCAGCTCTGCTTTCTTAAATACAGCTTCTACGCAACAAAAGGGATGAGCAGGAAAAACTGACAGTAATTGGACATCTCCAAGAGCAAAACAAGTTCAAAGCTAGTGTGAGGTTCTAAATCTGATCATAATGCATGGCTAAAAAAGTCTGAAATGCCTCCATATTGACAAGTGAAATATATAAATACTGAGTGCACCTTTAACTTATGAAAACATAAGCTTTGAGAATTGATGCAAAAAGTAAACAATTATACTGACAATACTTTACCTTTTCTAGCCATTTCTGCTGGAATATCTATAAAACGTTTGTTGCGTCTAAAACCAGACTCGCAGCTGAAACCTAGACGCACAATGAATTTGGAAATATTATTTGCTTATTGTAACAGCTCTTTCATGTACAGATGGTGAGCCCAATAAAATGAGTCTGTTTCTTTCTTGAGCATTATTTGGTACCTTTTCTCATCATTGAACGGAATGAGGTTGAGTGAGAGATGAAGGCCAGGCCAGCATCATTAAAAACAGCAGCTGCGTTCTCTCCACCACCATATGAACACCCCAGATCGTAAGACTGCATGGAGGTGAACACCTTCACACAGGAAAATAGGATATAGTAAAGAACTTAATAGCAGATCTAAAAATTCTGCAACGCTTCTTTTAAAGGTGTCGGTAATACAGAGTAATTACAGAGTAATTAGTAAGTACTTAGCAGTAGCTGTTGTACATAAAACAAAATGTACTTACCATGTAACTAAGTTATGAAACAGTTTGTTTACTCATATATACAATTTACTCATATAAGTACATTTTGTTTCATATATAAGTACAATGGCTACTACTGAGTACCTAATTAGGTAATTACTCTGTATTATGACACGTTAAAATAAAGTGTTACCAAACATTCAATATGCATTTTTTCTTATATGTCTGTTTGGTATAAGCTTTTGACAGAAAAACACACCTGTTTTGGAGTGAGTTTGTTTTGAACACCCAGGGCGTAAATGGCTTTGTCCACAACTAGTAAGGCCACTTTTGCTTTTTTCTGCTCTCCTACGTCGATGACAAGCTCAGCGGTATCATCTGGTTGATATTTATGATTTTCATGCAGTTTGATCTCAAGCTAAATAGGAGATGGGACAGCATTTTTATTTTTACTATACTATAAAACTGTATTACAAAAACTATACAAAATGTGAAAAGCTTTTTGGCATATACCTTTCCCTCGCACCTATCTTCTACATCTATCCATACTGAGTTTGCAATGACGTTCCCATTTGTGTCATAGTAATAGGCGATCACTCTGAAGGACGGGATCATCTCTGGAGTGATAGGGATGCGTGTTTTTACTATAGAACCTGATGTAACAGAACTCACTGATCTCAGCATGCCTCTACTGAGAATCTGAAGAGACACACGTCTATTAGACATTACTTCAAAACCGTTAATTAATTAGTTAATTAATGAGTATTTTTTCCCCAGTAAAATATCTAAACATCCTTAAAAACCAAGATAAACCTGTTAGAGAAGCAAGTGTGTGTAACATTACAACCTCATCTCACGGCAGTTCGTACATATTTTACGAGGTGGCTAATTCCTACAAATTTGTACGACCTCACTCGTACAAATTCATACGATTTATTCTAATGTATGTATGTATGTATTGTATGAGTTGCCAATTCGTATGAATTTGTACGAATGACGTAAACCCAACCCCGCCCCTAAACCTACCCGTCACAGGGTTTTAGACCAATCGTACAAAATCGAACGAGTGAAGTCGTACGAATTAGTACGAATTAGCACGAATTTGGCACCTCATATGAACATGCACAAATTGGTCGTGAGAGTGTGTTGGACATTATTGTTTTTAGAGAATACACTTTGTTAAGCAAAACAAATTGTGAGATTTATAAATGAAAATACAATAAAATAATAAAGATGCTTCACCAGATGTAATGTAAATTCACTTCAAAATTGCAATACGTTACTTACTATATAATATATTTGCCCATCTTCTGGACTGCCAACGACATAAAATGTAACATCCAGTGACTCTTCTGGTGACAGGACTTTATTAGTCACAGTAATATGCAGGAAGCTGTTTGTTGAGGATTTCACTGGGCGCACTTCTTTTGTTGTCTTGAAACCATCCGCTGTTGCCTGTTGAAATTAATAGGTCAGAAATATTCAGCTTGCACAAGAGACTTGAAAGTGCTTGTAAAAGTAGACTCGTCTGACTCCGCCCACACAAACATTCCATGCTGAAACATAATAATTAATTGAAACTAAATGCACTGCCTTTCCAGCAGTCTAAAACAGGCCTTGTACTGTAGGTATTGAAAATGCTTTATTTTTGGAATGTATTAACCTGCACTGAAACTGAAGGTGGTGTTCCTTCCAAGTTAAAAATCTGAAATGCAACTCCATCTTTATTAGTTTTAACAACTTTATCCTTTTCTGTTGTGCTTGAAACATGTAAATTCACTTGAACACCTTCGGCTGGGGAACCATTTGGGTAATGGACTGTGACCTAGCCAAAAACAGAAACCACTGTTATCAAAATCATCAAAAATAGGTTAATTAAATCAAGCATTACTGCAAGCATGATTCTTTTTGACAGTATCATTATGATGCACTGTAGTAAGAGATTTGACTTTATCGAATGGTGATTTCTTTACCAAAACTTCGAAGGGGAATTTGGGTGTGTAGAACGATCTTGTCCGAGACAGATCCACTTTGTACCGGCTCAAAACAATGGGAAGGAAAGCTTCTGATTCCTGTACCTCACCACCTTATAAGAAGTGCATTTTATTTTAGGAACAATCTTTTCAGCTATGAAGTGTTGTGCATTTTAGCTATCTAATGGTTGCTATTAAATTAAAATAGTTTTAATTACTTAAAATATCCGTGACTGTGACAGCAATGTAGAATTGGGCGTGAGTTGCTGCTAATTCTTCTAATGATGAATTCAGTTTTTTACTGAGGTCTAAGATTTCAACTAAAATCTCAGCTTGGCCTTCTTTCACCTGAAAAAAGGGAAGACACAATTATAAAGAGTGATCAATGGAATCTTTTAATGTACTTATTTGTCTCGGAGACGCAAGAAGTGACATTTTCTACTCACAGATCCAGTTTTCTCCAGTCCCTTGACATATTCAATTTCTCCAGCATTATTCTCGGACTCATCCTTTTTTATCCCAAACCGGCAGTGGAAACCACCATTAATGGTTTTGCCGTATGTGTATCTTTCAAATAATAATAAAAAAAAAAAACATGTTTATGTCAAATTTTGTAATTCCATACGTATATGTTTAAAACATATAACCCCAATTCCAGAGAAGTTGGAATGCTTTACAAAATGTAATAAAATCAAGAATCTATGATCAGTCATGAAAAGGAGAATCAGACAATGATGATCACAGACTGCTGAGCATCTGAAGTCTTGTTTCAAGCGAGATTGGACAAAAAATTTGCAAAACTGGTATGCTCAATTCCTGAACAATAGAAATGTAATCACAAGGAAGGTTGATGTGACATAGTTTTAGAGATGCCTCTTTCCCAACATTTTTGGAGTGTGTTGCACCCATCAAAATGAAAAAAAAAGATATACATTTACGTTGGTCAGTGAAAACATTGGAAATCTTTTCTTTGTACTCTTGCCACTTAAATAAAATTTAAAGAGAATGAAAAAATCACAGATTCTTTATTGTATTACATTTGTCCCAACTTGGGGTTGTAATAGAGGTTTGAAATAATGTAAGGATGGATAAATAATGACAAAGTCCTGCTTTTGGGGTGAACTATCGTTTTAAGACCATTATTTGATCTGAATGTGAACTTACAAGGCTTTAATGGTGAATATGTATGTCTCAGCATTCACAAGCAGAAATGTTTTCTCTGAATGAATAGAAACCTCAAAGCTGGGAAGAACTGAAAAAAATGTGTGGTATTTAGATGCAATACAATATCTATAAATAAAGAGATCATTCTTTTTATAGATATTTACAATATTACGAATATACCTGAAAGTTCATATCTAATTGTTTATTTTGACTTACCAAACTTCTGGACCTTGAATTCACGCACTGCAGCATTTTTCTCGTCACCTTTGTAGTGTGCTGTGATCTTCCATACACCAGGTCTAGAGAGATTAATTTTAAAAAGTCTGATATGGACTGAAATACAGCAGATTCACAGTGTCATCATAGAAAATAATCATAGGAAATAATATTTATTTCCATAAACATCACGTTTATGCTACAAGGTTTTGATATTGACTTCATATTGAGATTGAGATTGGCTTACTTTGCGATATCAGGGATGTGGTATTCCTTGGACAGAACGCCACCTGTAACTTTGTATGGTGATTTCTTTATCTTGTTCCCGTCAGCATTCTGGGGATGCAGATAAAGGTCAGATACTGTAGGTTAGACAAGACACTCCAGTTTCTAGATTTGTTCAATAAAAGATGGAAAAAATTGAAGCTGATTTATTTTCACAGTGTTCTTGTTACATGTAGTAATAATAGTAAAAGATACGTAATTACATGCAGCTACAGTATCCTTAAACCAAAGCAATAAAATAAATGTAACCATACATTCTTACTTACGTATATATAGACAAAAACTATCTCTGATTTTGGTCGCATGGAGTGGTCGAAAGTGAAGATCCTGAACAAAACTGGGAGACACACATAACTAGGTTAAATACAACACAGTAAAACGCACACAATGGACCTTTGACATGCTGAACTCATTTTATGTGAGAGGCTAAATAGAAATGTTTTCATCATTCACACCACAGGGCTTTTTAAACTAGATAAGAATTGTGGATCAGCTTTTTAGAAATTGTCATGAGTTAAATTACCTTATACACTTTTACTTAAACATTAATTAACATGCATTTATTTTTATCTTATTTTTTCAACGACTCCCAAACAATTAATTCAATTATTCATTTTGCAAAACTCCTTTGGTGATTGATCAATTTCATTTAAATCAGTGTTTGTGAGCTTTTAACGCTACAAAAGAGACACCAAGTGGCAATGAATGAATTTGCGTTTTCATTCAGACCAAAATACCAACAAGTGGGAGTGCAGTATGCTAATGTTTTATTTTTACATCAACACGATAGGCTTGGGGCTCGTTTTAAAGCCTGATTCATTTCAATAATTTAGAGTCTTCTCTTTGTTTTGAGAAACAATAACTTTATACACGGTGCGCTTTCAGATTTAAAACTTTGCAGGATGTAGGGGAGAGCGTGTTATTCCATTAAGTTAGTGATGTAATTCACATGGACTATATAACTTTGACAAGTTCGTACCTACTGGTAATTAATATAATGTGATGCGTGTTTGGTGTGCTGTCCGGGAAGAAGTCTCAGGGCTTGGCAGACTCCCGACCCCTAGGGTTATCAACCCTCCTGGATGCGGGGAGCAAACAGCTCACCACCTGGTCCGAACCTCGCATGCTACCCAAAAAGCCAATTGGAGGATAGCAGCCAAACAAAATGTGCCCCCCAAAAGATATTGCGTTACTAGCTAAGGAATGTGGAATGTAAATGTGTGAGAAAAAAAAGTGTTCCCAGACCCAGGCTGGAGCCATCCACAGGGTGGGTGCAAGAGCTCCGACTTTTGCGGTCTGCTGTCATAAGGTGGGTGTGAGTGAGCGTCTCTTGCTAGAGCGGTCCATTCAGTGGCTGCAATACACCAGTTTGAGCTGTCCTACTGTCGAAGCAGAGTGTGAAATACGACCGTCTCTGGCAGGAGTCATCCATCTAGTGGGTGCAAGAGCTCCTACTTTTGCAGTCCTCATGCTAAGACAGAGGGTGCATTGTGAGAGTCCCTAGCAGGAGCGGTCCATGTGGTGGGTGCAATGCTCCTGTTTGGGCTGTGGGGTAGTGAAGCCACTGTGGTGGCAGGTTAGTTAGGGAAGCCACAGAGGTGGCGGGGCTGAATACTGGGGCCACTGCGGTGGCTGGGGAAGGGGAATAATCGATGAGGTAGGGTATTTGGTAATTATTTGTAAGAATCCAGTAAATTGCTTCGGAAAGCATATAGAAAATCTTGGGGCTGCTCTTACAGCCAAAGGTGAGGTGGACTGCGAAATAGAATTTTGCCCGAAACTTTTTCAGTGGCGATGCTGATCGGACTGACGTGAAATATATTAAAAGGAGGGTTAGAAAAGGGGCCGATCATGAAATCAGCTTCCAACTCCTTTTAATCAGGAGATCAACGTTTTTGGGTTCAGTCTTGGCAGACTGGAGGTTAGGGCAGATGTGGGTTTGGGATGGAAGTCAGCTGACGCCTGGATGGAAACCTTGCTTTAGGCCTGATAAGAGATAATCAGGGAAGTTAGGATCAGAGTGATGCAATAAACCAACTGCCAAGAGAGAAACATTGACGGAAGTCGATTAAATTTAATTGATTTTTAATATTAATTGATTTGGAGATGAAGCAGATATATCTGCCGTGGGCTCCTTCACAGAAGTTGCATACATGGAGGAATCTACAAAGTGAGGAGTGAGAGATGGATCAGCAGACCACTCAAGTTATATTGTAGCATCTGGTGAAAGGTCTTCCGGTGAAGTTTGAGGTCGAGGGCTCCCCAGTATGGGCACTGGTTCCATTGGGAAACACAGAAGGCACATTTAGTGGAGAAGAGCTTAACCTGTGAGGAAAAACTGAACAGATGATTTCAGAGTAACAGTTGAAAGCAATGACAAATTCGGAAAGAGATAAAATACGGAATGGATTGTTGCTGGCGTGTTTAGAGTAAATTCGCAGCAATCCACTTGGCAGTCTGCCGATACGGGAGAGGAGGGAGAAAAGATCAATGTCCGCACCTGCGAGAATTTGCGTTCTGATGGAGGAGGAAACAGGGGTGGGTTCCAAGGCGAGGGGGTTAGAAGGCATGGGGAGAGGGTTGGTGGTATACAAAGTGAATGGTGGATGGGTAAGAGAGAAGGTAGGAGGAATGGAGGGAGATGGGGCTGGGATTGTAGATAGGGGCTATGAGGGGCTGAGGGGGGGGGGGGGGGGGGATGAGGAGAA
>JAUMHP010000070.1:7586962-7607703 GCA_032361065.1 Enteromius trimaculatus
AGTCAATTATTCCTTACTTAATCTCAATTGGCTGTATGTGACCAAATGTTTAGCAACAATAACGTTGTTCTGCGATCAACCATGGAGCTGTTCAGTGACCCCCACCCCCCCACACTTACTATTTATAAATAGTAATAAAATAATTCTCATTTGTATCTTTCTTTACTACGTACCTTCAGCTTGTTCAAGCGGTCACCCACTGGCAGCTTGTCTACTTCCTGTAGGAAATCATCTACAGCAGATAAGAGAGAACCACGGGCCTCATCCCTGCTGTTCACCAGTGGTTCTACTTCTGCAATCTGTCAGAACACACATACTCTTTTTAACCCCTAGCTCTTAACGCATTGTGTTTCCTGCTGGAACATCAGTGAGCGCTAGAACCTTCTGTAATAGTTGTATGCGAGTCCCTGTGTTGTCCTCAGTTTGAAAAGATGGATCTCAAAATCATACAATCAAAGGGTCCAAATACACAAAAATCAGAATTTGTAGAAGCTGAAGGATTTTTCTGAAGAACAGCGAGCAGTTCAGGACAAACAAGGATCTTATGAACAACCATCACAAAATCTAAAAACGGTCATGGATCAAGCAGGAAATGACAGACAGTATTTAGATTCAAGGGTATGTAAACTTTTGAACGGGGTCCTTTTTATAAACTCATTTTTTATTTTGTCTTGTGGAGTATGTAAACATTTATTATATTAAATAGCTCATTCAGGATCGTACTAAATAAAATCACATTCTGCAAGGGGTATGTAAACTTATGAGCACAACTGCCTGAAGCCAAAACACCAACTCTCTCTATACAGTTTACAACACCGGTCTTTTTAAGAAAAACTGTTTTTGATGAAATTCATCTGTATGTAATCTTATTTAAATAATTCATTGATCAGAACAATTTTACTCACGTTTTGTCCGCCTCTTAGATTCTCCAAGGTTTGATCATAAGCTTTCCACGCAAGCTCCAGCCTCTCTGAGCTCAACGGCATTAAGATCCTGTGGTTCGTGATGACGGTGATGGAATCTAAAAGCTGATCTTCATCAGTGGAGCATGGATTACTCTCCCTGAGGTTCAAATCAACAATTTTAAGTCAGAAACATCAAGTCAGAAGTAGAGGAAGACAGGACGAAAAAAAGAACTTGCCTCAGTTTCCTCAAAGAATCCACTTTCTTAGCCAGCTGAGATATTCTGTTTACAACTGTTGTAGGATGATAACATTCAGTGTCCTTCGTCTTATAACTCTCCTTCAGTGTCTGTAAAGCACAAATGTTTATCCTGCATTACAAAACAAAGCTATTATCTGTGAATGTATGAGACTCCTCTATAGGTTAATAACTACAGTAAAAGAACAACAAAGTGCAGTAAACCGTAGCATTATTTGCACTACAAACCAGCATTTGTAGTTACAATAATGCATTAATAGTACCAGTTCGCAATATCGAGACGCAAAACAAGCTGTTTTGTACACTGAACAATCAACACCTCAATGTGTGAACCAGTTCAGCTCACCTGGAGCTCTAATTTGGCCTCCTCAAGCTGCTGCCCCAGGAGAGATGCATGCTGCTGGATGACACTTCCGTCCTCTTTTAGTTTCTTGATCTCCATGTCCTTATCATTTATCACCTCTCTCATCCTCTGGGTACACAAAACAGCACAGCGGTCACAGATTATCTCAGGCATGTTCTCACATGTTACAAGGGTTTTTACATGTACTGTACATGTAGGATATAAACAAGTGTGATTTCTTACATCATGAGAATCCTTCAGAAATCAGTATATTATGCTAATTTGGTGCACAAAAAAACCCTTATTTTTTCCAATGTTAAAAATTTTTTTTCAAGAACTTCTGATGAATAACAAGTTCAAAAGAACAGCATACATTTAAAGGAAATCTTCAGTAATGTGAGAAATATCTTTACTCCAACGTTTGATCAAGTTCTTGAGCATTTATTCCTTAAAAAAAGAACATTTTGCACTGACCCCCAAACTTGTGAACACTATTACTTATTTTAAAATGTGTCCGTATTTTACACATTAGTACTATCTATTCTATAAAAAAGTTGAAATATCTTTCTATACTCTCTTGGAATATATTTAATGCTGAGAAAATTTGTTTAAATCAGTGGTTTTATATTTGTCATCAACAATGTTTCCTAAACTGCACTATAACGCACAGATGTGCATTTCAATGGTAAAACATTTGAGATAGTGAGAAATTGCCACCTGTAGTTCAGACTCAGTTTCATTCAGCACTTCTTGAGTATCCTGAAAGCACAACTGCTGTCCATTTACATCGGTCTTTGAGGCCTTGGTCTCAGTAAGAGGTTCTTGACCAGCATTCAGTTTCTCTACAGCCTGGAGAGGAATGGCAGTTTCCTGCTCCCTAAAATGTGGTAAAAACATGGATTCATAGATCAGAACATCAAGAGATCTTCATGAAGATTATTGAATATTTGCATCCCGCTGTCATGATTACAGAGAATATATAATTGTTATCCTTTAAAGCAGTGGTCTTAAACTCAATTCCTGGAGGGCAGCTCTGCAGAATTTGGCTCCAAATTACACCTGCTTTCTAGTGATCCTAAAGACCTTAGCCTTCTAGGAACTGTATTTAAGACCAATGCTTTAAGGCAACAGTCATTAACTTGATCCTGGAGGGCAGGGAAGTTTCAAGTATATCTAGTAAGACCTCAATTAGCTGCTTCAGGTGTGTTTGATTAAGGTTGGAGCTAATCAGAAATTTTCTCATAATTTACTCACCTTTATGTTGTTTCAAACATAACATATGTGGGGTTTTTTTCTCCAAAATATCTATTATATTTTGAAGAATGTTGGTAACTAAAGGGTTCCAATATTCTTCATGATCTTCCTTTGTATTCCACAAAATGCATACAGGTTTGGAACATGAGGGTAATTAAATTATGACAGTTATCATTTTAGCACTGACTATCTTTCACAAAGAGAGGTAAATCTATATTATTGTCTGCAACTTACTTAATAATTTGAGGTTTCTGGTCTGAGAATATTGGACGCAATTTGGGCATGCATCCCAGTGGAGAGCCAAGTGTGTTCAGCTGCCCCGGGGCGTTTCTGGTGGGCCACAGTCCTGTGGGCTCCTGCAGTTTTACTGAGGAAAGGGGGTTCTCCCTGTTTCCAGGAAGACTGACTTTGGCGAACTTTAATTTCAACAGTTCCTCACCAATGTCAAGGTTCCCCTGGAAGGCTTCAACCAGGATGGTTCCATCAAAGCAAACCGACTTTTTATGGATGCGCAACTTTTTTCCATGAATCATATTCTGAAGGAAGGACTTCCCCTAGTGACAACACAGTTGTATGAGAGTCAAAGAAAATCATTTAATGGTAATCACATATCAGATGCATTTAAAATCACATTCATAGACGATAGACACCTGTGAACAAATTGGGGATCCTTGCTCCCTTGACGCATGAAAGCCCCAAAACTTGTACTTTTTTGCAAGCCCAGTTGTCTGCA
Organism: Enteromius trimaculatus; assembly: GCA_032361065.1. Lineage (NCBI taxonomy): Eukaryota > Metazoa > Chordata > Actinopteri > Cypriniformes > Cyprinidae > Enteromius > Enteromius trimaculatus. The sequence continues at coordinate 7,590,454 of JAUMHP010000070.1, forward strand.
GTTCTTCTGGGAGTTCAACTAAATCAGACCGACTGACAATCTCTGTATTTCCAAAGTCAATGTACAAAATGTAGAACTGAAAAAAAAGACAAAGCATCAGTGTTAAAATAAACAGTTCTATTCATAAAGTTGTCATTCATTATTCCTCAAAGTTACTATGTTCACTATAATAAAAATCAAGAAACGTAAAAGTCTTTATTTAGGACTTATAAATAAAATCATGTTTTTAACAGCTTTTTATGCACCTTGTCTTCTGTTTGATGTTGCACAGTACATCTGTACCAGCACTTGTCCTCTGAATATCGTGCCCCATAGACCTACAGAGAAGATGGAGAAGAGTCAGATCTAACCTTTTTGACCTTTCCTATTTGACCATATTTGACTTGCCTTGTGTGAATTTGGTCTTCCCAGGAGTATAGGTGCGCTGGGGCATTTTTCTGTCAGCATATCATTTATCTTCTCATTTACTTTGTCTGTCACATTCTGATGAAACAAACAACAAAACATTAAAAGAAACACACTACATATTACCGTACATAAATATACTACAAATAAAAACCAGCAACTTCCAAATAAATGCTGTAGCAGTTTACAGTTTTGACTTAATAAACAAACAATAACAATCAATTCAATCTGACATCAAAGGAACAGTCACTTGTGGACTTGGTAAACAGTAAACATCAAAGCTAGGTTTACCAACCTGAGCCCAAAACGTGATGGCATCCACAACATGAGTGACAACCACCAGTTCCACTGTATTAATATAAAAACAATAAGCGAAGTTTAATGAACAAACATTAGCTAGCTCGTAAGTAACTTTACTAGCACCACGAGGAACTTACTTTTTTCCGGCTGAATCGGGGACTGATCCATGAGATTTGCCTAGAGTCAACAAAACGGCAGCTATTACAGAAGTTTTAGTTTACCGCGGATTTCTACTGATATCAGGTCATATTAGTTTTGTTTTGAATATGAAGTCGTTTTACCAACACGTAGCGACTTGCTACTAAATGTCCCTTAGTCCACAGATCGATCACAAACGGTCTGTTCTGTAAACTTTTTGTGTTTAACGAGAAATATACTGGTTACAATGCTTCTCGGTTTTAATAATGTGGACTGTCATCAACGTTGTCTTGTGCCGTTAACTTGGCTTTAGTGTTTAACGTTAGTCGTTCGAAGTAAATGAACCATGTAAGTTACGGGTTGTTTGAATGCTAATATTGCCACTGCATATTTTAATTTTAACTACAGCCGAACAATTTATTTAGGTAAATGTAAAACAATAATTCCGAACCAGAATTTTTTTTTTTTAAATAAAATAAAATCTTTGTATAAGTGTCGTCCGTTAGCAAATAACTCGGATCTTTTCAATGAATCACTTGAATCGATCTGAACTAACCGATGACGAATCATGTGATCCGAGCAACTTCACAAAACAACTGAACACCGAATAGACATGAATTGAGACACATGGAATTAAACAGGCAATATTCGCAAAAATATGGCTTAAACTATCTATTTGAGAATACTAATTAAATAAAATTAGTAGCTGATTAAATATCAAAATAAGGTTGTTCCTGTAAGTATAATATAACATAACATAATTTAATATAATTCTACTATAGATCAGTGGTTATAATGCTTATTTTGATAAATGTTTGCTTGTTTTTAGATCAGTTTCATAGGCCACAAAGTATATGATAATAGCCTCATCAAGATTTAATTTTTTTTTTTTAATGCATTTTGTCAGCAAAATATGAGTAGGGCCTATTCAAGTCATACAAGTTTGGAATGACATTAAGGAGAATAATAAATTTAGTTTTAGGGGCAATTACATCGAACTCTTCTCTCGCAGTTTGCAGAAACATAAAACTCAAAACTAAACTGGCAATACTTTTTATATATATAATGTCAAACTATTTTACTTTTTTTCATAATAGTAATATTAGATGAGCTAAGCAAGCATTATAATACAGATTTTTAACCATTTCCATTTTGAACCTTTTTTATGTTTTTTTCTAGCGTGGGCAGCAGCAGAAGTCGGGGGCTTTTGGTCCTTTGAGCCCACTTCCTCTTACACCTGAGCAACAGCAAGGTGGTGATTTTTTATTTATTTCTTTATTTTTTTACAGAAATGGCAAGTTTATTGTTTTGCGTAGATTAATTTACATTTCTGTAACATGCATCTGCTATTGAGCAAAATACTGTTCCAGATGTTACTGCAGAGCTGATTGGTTAATATTGTATATGAATGTTTTATCAATGAACTGTAAGGACAAGCATAAAATAATTCTCTTTTGAGAGTGTTCATAACTATGTATGTGTCCACCCCCAGATTCATCCTCCTTCAGTGTGGCCATCGTGAAGCAGGGAGATGACACAGATTTTTGGTGCAGCAAGCCGGTTTCTGAGATGTCTGTGGGTGTTGACAATAGTCACCCAGTTCCACTTTCTCTTAACAAACCGAAAGAAGAGGCTGATCTTTACTCTGGAAATGGCAAGTGATTTCAAACACTGTTATATGAATTTATTGTAAGCATACCAATATGAATTACTTACTGATAACCAGAGAAGTGGGGCATTTTGTGACAATATTCAATTATTCAATTAATGAAAATAATTTAAGAAGTAGCCAAGTTTAAAGATGCACCAATTTTAAAACATGTTTAAAACACTGATGTTAACATTTATTTTATAAAACCCATAAGTTTACATTTAATTATGCCCTGAAATTCAAGATAAATTTGGAATGTTATTAAGCCTAAATGTTTATGTGTAATAAATTTTATGTTTAATCAAATAAAATGTTTCTAATGCTGCAGTTCGTAATATTGATATTTTCTCATTTAACACAAAAATAGCCATTTAAATGATATTTTCTGGATATTTTCACAGTCAAATTTATATAGCAATTAATTGTGTTTAATTAGATTAATTAATCGAAACATTGTGTAATTAATTAGATTACAAAGTTGAATCATCTGACAGCCCTACTGTAATATATAAAACTAAAAACTCCATTTAACAACAGAATAAATATAAAATAGCCTAAATTTAATATCCAGCTGTACAATGTTCATGTTTTTTAATATTGTGATACTTGAGTTATTTAGAAAATATTTAGAATAAGTCCATAAATCATAATAATACTGGCAGTATGAATCAATGGCAAAAAAAGAGCTGTTTTGGACTGTTTTCCCTTTAAAGTGATGTGCATTGTTTTCCTCCTGAATCAGACAACCTTTTTTCAGCATTATGGTATTATAAATAAAAGGCCTGTGTTTTAGCTAGGTTTAATGTTAAAATTTTAATGATTTATTTTCGGGGGAACATATCATGCAACCAAAAAATTATATAATTGTATAACATTAAATATTGTAAACCATAAAATATAACAAATAAAACCATTACAATAATAATAATAAAACCTTACTAACAATATTTCCAAAATATTCCAATTGAGCTATAAAAAAATGTAGTATTTTCAGGAAATTGGACTTTAGGGGATAGAAAACTTATTCAATAAACATGATATGTGTTTTAAATGTATTACCATGAATACAAAGTGGTCAGTTTTTGACCTGTACCACCTCAAAATGGTACAAAATGATTTTTTTTTTTATAATTAGTATTAATATTATTATATTTGACACCATTCTGAAGCCTAGAGAGTGAAGATGTTTCTTTCAGTTTAATGACAAATTTATAATGGTGCTGGAAATATTTACATTTTATTTCTTACTCTTTTGTGTGTGTGTGTGTGTGTGTGAGAGAGAGAGATTTTATATTTAATTTAATCCAAACCTTCATTTCATGGTGAAATAAGTGTAGAGAATCTATGAAAGGCTGAAACAAATAATAAGTGATTTTCAGGTGCCGTTAGTTACATCAGACCACAAGGAGGTGCAAGATCTCTCCAAAACCCAAGCATTATCTGATCAGTGGCATTGCAGTGTCCATAAGTAAAGTCCAATATTGAAAAGTGAGAATTTTTGTCCATAAAACCAAGAAATAAGCAAAGTTTTCAAAATGCGGAGAATCTAAAGTGTTCACTAATCTGAAGTGTACTCAATTTTATTATTTGCATGCCTCATTTCTACAGAAGGTCATGTTTTTGCATTCATTTGATCATTCTCAAAAAGGTTTAACATTTAAGTACATAAATATAACTTGCATTGATATGCTGATAAATAATTGTGTTGTAGAAACTTAATTAGAAAAATGCTAAATAGAAGCTTTTTTAAGGTTCAAAAGAGTTTGGGCTCCTCTTGTATGCATCTGAGGAGTTCCAGGCAAAAGAGCCGAGCGATTACCTGAGAATAAGCGAAGGATGAAGAGAGGTGCAGACATGCCATTTTAACAGTTTTGCTGGTCCAGACCAGAGTGTGAACAGTGGCTCTGATGTTCATTTATATAACCTTCGGCCTCCAAAGTGCGCAAGCCAGGGTCTCACCTGATCTTGGCGGCTGACATGGATGTGTGAAGACAGGGATGGAGGCAGGAGACGGGCGCTTTATGGCTCCACGGCCCTATGGTCTACAAAGAGACACTTGTATTGCTGGCCTCTTATGTTTGCTGGCAGTGTTAGACAGGTTTTCAGTCACGTCTGCAAGATTTGCAACGTGCTGACATAAATGTTCTGGTGTATGTGTGTGAACATAATTTACGGTAATAAAGCCAGCGATCAGCAAGTCATTGTGGGTTGTTCTTTCCTCAAGCGTAAGCTGTCTCAAACAAACATTACGGAAATTGATGAGCAGAGGCCCAAAAGTGTTAAGACCAACACAAACTCACTTCAGAACTATTTGATAGCTATATATTGATAGCTAATTTGTATGAATTCCCGATATCTCTTTGGTATGTTTTTATACGATCTGCTTTCAACACGCTGACTTTAAGGTTTAGAAAGGACCTTGATGCTTTTTTAAGGTTCTGATTGGCTGTATTGTGTTATGTCACACTTTATTCTGACGTTCGTTGCATACAAAATACATCATGCAGGAGGAAGTATATTATATTAGTAATATATTGCTACAAATATGCTTGTGCTTTTTAAAATTTCAATCAAGAATGAATCAAATTCAAAATGATTCAAAGCACTCAACAACATCTGGTTAAAGCCTTGTTAATGAAACAAGCAAAAACCCAGTAAAATGTGTTTCATAATATTTTTTTGTGACTTTTTATCACATTTAATTGTAAAAGTGACTCAACATTTTATACTGGCTCATTTATAAGTTCACTAATCAGCTGTAGGAAGCCTCATTTACTAAAATCAAGTCACTTTGACTTCTCAAAGCACTAAAACTTTTGGAGCTTTTTAACTGGTGTTTCATATCATTTGCTGTGATGTTTTTTTCCCACACTTTGATTTTATATTTTGTTTGCACATATTTTTTGGGGCAATTGTATATTGTTTAACTGCTCATATATATGGAAAAAGGGGTAAGAAAGAGCAATGGGCATACAGAGAGAGAGAGAGAGAGAGGGAAACCAGATGGGAATTTTGAATTTGGGTCTGTGTATGTGTGTCTTAGAGAAAGGGAGCCTCTTATTCTCTCTCAGCGGGAGCTTGGCCTAAACTCCGGCCTAGTCTCGTCTGCCCAGCAGGAGACTTTCCTGAGCGGACTGCCCAAGGGAGGGGCACCTGCCCCTGCCACAAACACTGCAGCACAGGCAAGGGAGTGTGAGGATGGAAAGACACTCAGGATTCCAGGAACAGGAACATGTGTTGGATTTATGAAGCACACAGGTAACACAAAACGATGCAGTGAAAAAAACGAAAACTATTTCCCCCCATACGTACCTCTGAGGTCTGTCTTCAGCCGCTTCCTGCTGCCTCCTTTCAAATGAAACGTTTCTCTGACACAGTCGCAGTGGTTATTGTTGGAAACCTCAACTATACCAGCTCTTGGTGACTACCAATATAAACTGACAGCTTATGGATTTGCTGCCCTCTCTCATGGCAATATTTTCCACTGTTTGGGTTTGCTGGATACTAGCATATGTTTGAAGTTTATCACATGCTCAATCATTCAGACCCTCTTGAGAGAGAACAACGGAGAGAGGGTCCGACCCCAGACTCCTCTAGCTGAACTTGAATATCGTCATTAAACTATGAGGCTCAGAACATTGCCCAAAAGACTTATAGTATCCTGTTAAATGCTATTAGAATAATCTATCAACCCTGCAGCCTAAATATGAAGGACAAATCTGCTCATTTACTCATTCTGAGTCTGACTCCATATTATTTCCTTTCTTTTGCGAAACACAAAATGTTATGTTTGGCAAAATATTCAAGCTTCTCTTTTCCAGTTTTGCCATTGATTCATACTGCCAATCTCCAAAAATGCAATATAACCTCACAGGAGTTGTCCATATGATTAATGTACTATATTACAAGCCATATGGTCACTTTGTGTGGAAAAACTGACCCAATTTTAAGCCAGTATCCACTAATAATCTTCCCCATCACTAAACATTGAAAATTAAAAAAAGCCTGATCTCGCACGTCCTGATTTTGCTGAGTTCGACGTGGAACCTGGAACAACATTTTACTTCAAAATTTTAGTTTTGACTATATCTCTACATCTAAACCTAACCTTACCCATGAGTAATGAGTAATCATATTGAATGATAGATGACTGACACTGATGTACAGTACAAGCACCAAACACTGATTACTTCCCAAAAACTATAAACTGGTTCTCCAAATCTGATTGGTTAATCACAATGTTGTTCCAGAGTCAACAAAGATGGTGACCCAGTAAGATGTCAAACTCAAATTAGGTTCTGCGCCCGAGATCCCCTGCTGAAAAAACATAGCATATGCTGGTTAAGTAGGTTTTGAAGCTGGGATGCTAGTTTAAACTGGTCATTTGCTGGTTTATGCTGGTCGTGTGCTGACAAAGATCCAGCTTAAACCAGCATCCCAGTTTCAAAACCCCCCTATGCTGTTTTTTTTTAGCAGGGGAACGTGTGTGTAAATAGTACGGCAAATAAAAACAAACATGTGCATGTCATAGGCAATTGTGTCAAGTTTTTTTATTTGCCGTATGTATACACTATTTTAATAGTACTTTTTTTTTTACTTGACAGTATAAATCCGTTTCACTTGTTTGGAAGACAGAAGTTCAGACATGCACAGCAGGTAATACAAGGTTGCAGCAATATGGGGTGAGTAAATGGTAAACTATCATTTAATAATCTGTTCAAAAAAATAACTGTATAAAATACGGACGACAAACCTGTTTATCACAGGTGCAATGTGTATTGAGAGGAAATCATTTATGACTTTCAACAGCCACACTATGAGGTAGGAACATATTACATATTACTCCTTCAATGTGCTCTGATGTTCTTCAGGTAAATGGAAACACATGCACAAGGAAAATGAAAGAGCAGGGAGGTGCACACATCAGGTCCTCATGGAGTCCCATGGCGTCCTTCCAGACTACACCGTACAGACTGGGTGTATGTGTTAGAGCACATCAGTGTTGTATAAAAATTGTGATGATTATTAGTTTATGTATACACATTGTCTATCTCACATACAGTATTTATTTGTGTCTTAAAAAATACCTTCCATAACTGCCAAGTCCCAAAATGATCTGCATGGAGCTAAGGACACCCCCATGACTCAGACACGCAGAAACGTCTGCAATCTTTTCAACAACATTTGTTCATGTGCGTCACCGAGCAGCAGGCAACCGCAAACCAATGCAGTGCTGCCATTCAACATTACGCATGAATTATACACACATTGCAAATACGAGGTTAGTCTGTAGTTGTCTATAGTGATGGCAATAAGTCACAACAAACAGCATTAGCATGAAGGTCAAGGGCAAGGCATACACACACATTTGTGGGTCAGTTTCAGAAAGTGCAAAAAGCTGATACAGACTCAATAAGGCTCACATTATCCAACGAAAACACAGTCACATCCAAGCACTGCAGTGCAATACACACACAACCCCATGCAAGACCCACAAAAAACTGAATGCTAGCAAAAGCATAGTCCGGGCCAATGCAGACACATAAATAAATGCTTCCTGAATGAAAACCATATTTCATTTTATTTCATTTGCAGTCTCAATCTCCCCCTCTCTCTTATTCTTTTCTGTGTTTTTCTCTTTGTTTCTTATTCATTTCTCTCACATTCCCGGTCTTTTCACTGAAAAAAAATCACTCATCTGCTATTGTAATAAGGACTGTATTGCTTTACAGTGTTTTGTTTCTGCAGTATCATTTAGGCAGCTCTTCAGGTCAGGAAAGCTTCTAAAGCTTCCCAGAGGACTCACTTAGTTCATAAACCATTCTGCTGGTGTTCTTACATAGAATATTTCTTTATTGCATAATATGATAAGCACCAGATTTCATTTATAGATTATTTCAGGCAAGCTTCCGTGTGCAAAGCAATGCATTATTTAACAGGAACACATAATACAGATTTTTTTTTGAATACATTAAGATTCCATTTTTTCTCTGTTGTCCATTAACATGCAGGAAAAGGGATGTAAATGCAACAAATGTGTGAAGATGTGCTATTGGGGAAAAAAGTATATTTTTTAAAGTGGTTCGAAGAATTTAAAATTTCATTTACAATGACATTCAATTAATTAAAAAAAATCAGTTAGAATAAAAAAAAGACAAATTATTTATATAAGGTGCCAATAAATACACAAAATCAGGACTATAATAGATCTGTTGGCTAAAAAATAGGCTTTAGTTGAGTATAATAAAGTACCTCATGGAGAACATAATGTCTTATTGGAGAATGAGAGATTGTGTGTCTTGGCTTCATGACAGAAGTGATTTATCCTCCTCAACAGAGCAAACTCTGACACGTCCTTTAGCTTTGAGCCAAATCTATACTATGTAATTTCTCCTTTGCACTTAGACTAATAAACCAATTTGGTAGTTAAATGGTTCACACCTGTTGTTAGACCATCCTGAGGCGATTCATCCTGACAAAGCTTGTTTGTCCCTTTCAAGTTGCCCCATAAAACAGATGTTTCACACGTTTTAGTCCACTAATATTTATCAGCAGTTTGACCAGAATTGTTTGGTTTCTGCTTCAAAGGCGACGAACCATAAACACTTTCATAAGAATTCATCACTTAGTATTTCGTCTTGGATTGCAGGGAACTTAATACACAATGCTGGTCAGATTCTTTATAATCATACATGTAGTCCAGGGAGCAGAGAACGCACACCATCATTGCCTTAGATTACAGAATATTACTATTTGCACAGCACATATGTATTAAAGCTATAATCTTTAAGCCCTTAAAAGTTTAGTTCACCCTAAAAGGAGAATTCTGTCATTAATTACTCAACGTCATGTTCCAAACCCGTAAGACTTTCATTCGTCTTCGGAACACAAATGAAGATATTTTTGATGAAATCGTAGCGCTATCTGACCCTCCACAGACAGCAACACAACTGATATGGAGGGTCCAACATAGTCTCAAGACTAATTTGGAAAATTCATGCTAATTCATAGAAATTTGTACGACCTCACAGATTTGTCTAAACCCCAATGACGAGTAGGTTTAGATAAACGGATTTATAAGGTTTCGAACGACATGAGGGTGAGTAATAAATGACAGAAATTTTATTTTCTAACCCTTTAAGCACCAAAATTAGTAATATGTTGCATTAAAGATGCATTGGTCATGGGGTGCATGATGGACAGAATAGTGTGCAGCTGTTATTGTTGTTCAGAGCTGCCCTTGTGGCACAGTGGGGCACTTATGGTCTTCCTGCTGGTCCGTCTGCGCTTGCCCGTCAGCAGCGTGTAGAAGAATGGATTCACACACGAGTTCCCGTAAGTCAACCCTGTAAGGATGCGATTAATGGTCACCTGTGTGCCCACCGGCACCACGCGCAGAACCTCAGGCCTGTACAATGGTAGAAGCTGCCAGATCCAGAACGGAAGGAAGCAAGCCCAAAAGGTCAGCACAATCCCTAAAATGAGGAGCAGGACTTTGGGGCGAGGTGCACGGGGTGGGTAGGCGTTGCTCCCTCCGACCCAAGCTGGTTGCGTCTGAGATACCCAGTAGAGTCTCCCTAAAGCCGCGTACAAAGCTCCGATGGCCAGTCCTGGTCCTAGGATGCTGGTGCAGAAGAGCACGCTGAGGTAGGCTTTGGAACTCTGCTCATCCCAGGCAGGGACGCACAACTTGCCTTCCTGGTTCTCTCCGTTTTCCAGGTGCAAGGTGATCATCATGGGCAAACTGAGAGCCACGGCAAAACCCCAGGCCAAAGCCACTCTCAGGAGTCCAGAGGAAGGTGTGGACGAGGCTGCCAACGGATCAGCCACAGCTCGATACCGATCGAGGCTCATAGCAGTGAGGGTGAAGATGCTTGCATGCATGGTGAGCAAGTCCAGACTGAGCAGGAGCCGACAGCCTAGTTCACCGAAGGCCCAGTCAGATGCCAGGCTGTCGTACACGATGAAGGGGGCGGTGGAGAGGTACACCAGGTCTGCCAAAGCCAGACTCAGAACCTGCAGGTGGAGGGAAGAGGACGAAGAGGACGAGGTGGGGGAGGAGGAGGGAGAGAAAGAAGGGGAGGAGGTGCCGAGGCAGGAGTAACAACAGGCAGGAGCGCTACGCCGCCTTCTTGACATCCTACGGCGGCGAATGAGAAGCCCCAGGGTGTAGAGGTTGCCCAGAATGCCCAGCAGAGAAAGGAGAGACAGGAAAAAGCAGAAGAGAGCCGTGGAGGCTATGCTTGGGGACGGGGAGAGAGAGGGAGAGGACGAGGGAAGGGATATGTTAGTGAGAAAGGGGAAGGTGTATGAAGGGGAAGGGGAGAAAGAAAAGGAAGTAGAGCCAGAGACGTCCATTTATCCTGGACAGCAAGATGAGTTCCAAGATGAGTTCCCGTCCACTGAGAGAAGGAGGCCAATGGTAACTTCAGGGTGTTTTAGAGTAACTAGTACTGAGCCCAGGTTATCAGGGAGTCCAAATTAGAAGGGGAGAACTGTGAGCGGACTGCTTTAATGGGTGAAGTAAAAGAGAGAAAGAAAAAAGAGAAATTGTGATTTAATAACACTTTTTAAACACTTTTTGCCTTTATACATTTTTGTTGACATCTCTTAAGGTAGTTTAGGTCTGACAAGTCTGTCAGTATTAGACAAAAGTAGCATGTTTATCAGAATGTGTTAACAGGCGGTTTGGAACAATGTCCTGTTGGCTTGAGGCATATTTCAAATATAATTCGTTAATATTTATTATTATAGTCTTTTTTTTGCAAAAACAACAACAACAAAAACAACAAACTGCGTGCACAAAATAATGAATACAATAGGCCTATTCACAGAAAAAAAGACGACGAATAGCAATCAATAGGCTACTGCTCCAGTTTTTGTTTTTGTTTTGAAAGTTCACAGAAATACATTAATCATTAAAACAGCAAATAAGGGTTAGCCTAATATAAAACTAGAATAATATTATTATAAATTATATAATAGGCTATATTAATTTATATATTAATATTTTTATTAATATTACTACTACAGTTATCGGTCAAATCCTAGACATGCGAAGTGTGCGACAAAGTTTCTCACAAACTGACGAAATTCCTTCCTGAAAAATAATAACGAGAAACCCTTGACTGAACTGAATATAAAGAGTTTATTTGCAAAAACAGATAACTCCGTTTTTATGAAATTCCATAAATCATGTTTTTTGTTTCTTTTCTTTATCATGTTTTTATTGTTTTACTGTGCTAGTTAACTGTATTATTACTTATTATTTGTTATTATTTAAACAAAAAAAAACTTAACTGCAGTTTGACTGATGAAAGCAGGATAAAAAAAAAATGATTGATGATTTTTGAACAAAAAGATTTAGGTTATCTGTTTTTGCAAATTGACTATTTTAAAATTTCATGCAGACGTCATAAAGCGGCAAGGTTCTTAAGAATTCTATTCTTCAACGTTATGACGGGTATGAGGATCAAAGCCCTGCCGGGGGGCGCGCGGACACTTGCGGGAAGAATGTAGGTGGCACATGGTGACCCTGAGAGAGACGGGTTACGAGCTGCTGTTGAGATGACGCACTGGCACAGCACCCCTCTACCGGGCTGCTTTAAATAACACCTTTCTTAATAGACTGACACAAAGTTGCTAAACAGAGTTAATTCATTTATTAATTCAGTACAAATAAGTTTTAGATAATCACGAGATTAGCAGCAAGGCAATTTAATAAACAAAGCAATGATACTGTTAGTAATAAAAAAAAGAAGAAGAATTTTATGATTTTTATGATAACAGTGCCAAATGAGTCTAGTTAGTAATTTTAGTTCATGCAATTTATTGTTTTTATAATATATAAATGTGGAACACGGCAGGCCTATGTCTGCATTGAATTATAAAGGGGAGATCGGGGAACATTATCAGTAAAAATGAGCTGGAGGGGTGACATCACTCATTCATGAGGTGACAGCAGTATTGCGTGTAAAACATTTAAACGATTTACAGAGGGGAAGACTATATTGAGGTGAGAATGTTTATTGTTAATAAATGGCAAAGCAGGCACGCATAGACCATCATATTTATCACAGCGTCATCTTGTCTCTATTTTATATATGCTAGCCTAGCATTCACACACAAGCCCTTCACCTGTTAAAAAATATAGAAATATCACATCTGACCAGACAGGGAGGACTGTAACACTTTTCATACTTCTCTAACGTTACCTACTGTAATGAGAAACTGAACAAAATGGTATAGTGTAGGCCAGTTCACACAAATATTTGTTATGTTAGCATGTTTTATGCCTATTTCTCTATTTGCTTCCATGTTTTATAACCTACGCATTAGTTATTCGTTTTATTTGAATTAAGTGATTAGTTTGAACAAGTACAATTTATAAGCACAATAAATGTATAGCTATAGCTACGTGTAAAACAGCTGTGCTTTCTGTAAAACCCGAGGGAAAGATTGTAAAAACAGCACTCTTTGTACTTGACGTGGTTTTTATGCAACATGATTTTATATGAATTCGTTGTAGATTTCTAAATTGCGCTGCAGACAAATGTGGCGATATCAAAGTTTAAAAAATGAAAAAATAAAATAAATAAATAAATAACCGCATCACTTCAGATGTTAAAGCAAAATGTGTCACAACACTTTCCGGTCTTCCCTTGTGTTTATTATAAAATAAAAGGCTCATAGACAAGACCGTTGAGATTGTCATTTGTTGTTCTGAAATAATTTCTATAAGAAATAAGACTTTAATACATACAAAAGTTAGACAAGTTTCTTTTTTCGTGTAATTTTTGTGCAACAGACAAACGAAATTTATTTCACTAATATGCTAATGCAGCAGCCTACATAAACGTTATTTGTTAATAATCCGAAAATCATCTTACCCTTAATTGTGTATTCAGAGATGGCATGTTCCATACATCCACCTATATCCATACTTAAAGAGACGAAAATCCCACTCTAGAATATCCTAATTAAATTCTGTCTTTACAAGGTATAAATCAAGAAGCCCAGCGAGATGTTGATGTTCCTCTAAGGACAGACTTAAAGAAACTTTAGGATGGTGTAGAATATCTCTGAGTCACAGCCAGTCCACTCCTCTCGTCTCACTCTTATGTTGTCTGAAGCAAATGAAGGGAGGGATGAGAAGAAGCTGTGCTGAAAGACTGGAGAAAGAAGGGTGTCTTTAATAAAGACCCACACACTATTATGAATGGCTTTGGATGGAGACAATTGATCTTCATTGGCAGAGGACTGAATGTGATTTGATGTTTAGTCTATAACCCTGACTGGTTTGTGGTGTTATCATTAACTTCTCTTCTGTGATTAGATACCTTCAGCTTATTCTTAACCAACGCTTTTATGAGCGAAAAGTCGGTGCTTTGGGGCAGTATTTACCAGTGCCAAAAGCAATACAGTCAGTACACCAAAGGAAAAACACTTGTACATGTCAGAGAACAATATTTATGTCCACCATCCATCAAAGTTATTTGGGTTTGGGAGCATGCAAGAAACATCTGAGGTAGTGTTTATGAGAGAACTGTAAGAATTACAACAACAAACATGAAAAGGTACATAAAAGATTTCAGTTATACAGGTACTCGGAGGACAAATGAACATATTATTAAGCCCATTATTTGAGGCTGAACTGAATCATGCGTGAAAAATGTTGGATGGGATTTTGATACGCGTCACAATCCAAACCACAGCTGAGGCAGTGAAAACCATTTAATCATTTGAAATATGGTATCGCTCCCTAACGACCATACAGGAATACATAACCATTAATGGACACAAAACGTTTCAATGGAAAGACATTTTCACCTCCTTAGTCACGCAAAAGTTAAAATGATGCATGGTGTGGATATCTTGCATTTCTGATCAGACTGGAGTATGCTGCCCTGCAGAACTTGAATGGATTCTTAAAGGGATAGTACACCAAAAAATGCTGATTTATTCATTTTAAACCTTTATAGCTTATTATTCTTGAATGCAACACAGAAGGATATAATATTAGTGTTTTTGTCTGTACAGTGAAAGTCAATGGGGTCTAATTATTAATTTCACAATTTAGATTGAATGATGTTTATACCATAGTTTGAAGCAACTTCATGTCATATTTTTATATGAAAATAAGCTAAAAAACATTTAAACTGAAAAACTTTTATTGCTTTTCTACAGTGCTAAGCCTCTAAAGTAGACAATTCATTAGATTAGTTTCTTCTTTAAATGATAAAAAATATATATATATAAGCATGGTATTATAATGTTAAAATAAAACTATAATTACAACGATGGAAAACCCCTAAAAATAACCTGAAGAAAGAAAAAACACAACTTAAGCACTCAAAATAACGATTTTTCCATAATCCATAATTGTAAATGCAATTAGAAATTTGATTAATTGTGTAGCCCCAGAGTGATCCATCGCATGCAAAATGTTCAAAATCTGTCAGACATGAGTGTATATTGCATAAATATCATGGATATGGAATGTCTGCTAATTTGGCAAATAGAAAAACTTCTGGAAACTTTACCAAATTTTTGGGAATTATCAGATATTTTCCATCCCTTGTGATTGTAGTGAAATGAGAATCACAATCTTGCCAATCAATCAAGTTTGGAAGCAAACACGGTGTTTGACCAGCACAATCACTACCGTTTTTGACCAAGGAGGAACGTCGCAACCCTAAACAGCGGCGGCTACAGCAGTACTGTATAAATACATTTATATTTGTACAGTACATTTATCTGTAAAATGTGTTACATGTAAACTGAAACTTCACAGTTGCTTGTTATGGGAGGGCAATAGGAAGAGCAATTGTAAGAATGTGTGATGGTGGTGCTAGCGGAAGACAATAGAGTGTGTAAAAATGGATAAGCAATGGTCAACTTTCAGTTGACATGTAACTGTGTAAGAAACAGTTTTTTAATGTACTACAGTATTGAGTTTTCAATACATTCTTACCTCCTACTGTTAAAATGCTTCACGTGATACACAGTCACAGTCATTAGAATATTAGTAGACTTACTTGCTTAATATCTTTTAACAATTTATTTTGATGGGCCACAACATACTGGCTATGAGAAACTTTGCAAGTATATGTCGACTTATTCTACTAACCCTAAACCTAATAGTCTACCCTGAGAGTTAGTAGACATGTAGTTGCAAATGAATAAGAATTTGTAGTTACAAAGTTACTTATAGTTAGTAGAATGTCTAAAGAATGTCAAAATAAAGTGTAGCCAAAATTGGAGACAAATACAATATAACGATATAATGATTTCATACGATATAGCAAATATGGAATGGAATTGCATATAATGAAATGTACAAATAAAATGAAATAAAATTTGCATCTAATTCCAATATGGGCCCTTTAGGTAAGGTGTGCCTTTTGAAAAGGTACTATTCCAGAGACTATTCCATCTTTAGTACCTTTTTTTTTCTGAGAATATGTGGGAAAAAAATCTTTTGTACTCTACAGAAGACTGAAAGTCCTGCATGTTTGGAATGACATGAGGATGAATAAATTATGACAGAATATTCATTTTTGGGTAAACTATCCCTTTGAACTTTTGTTAAACCAAGAAGGGGGAAAAAATAGGGAAAGTAATACCTGAGCTCCCTACAGTTTTGATTATGGTGACTGGTTTTCCATTGTTTTTATATAGTTTTGGTGTAAACCACCAAAAAACAAAACAAAACAGTGAGGTCAGAATAATCCACACAAACACCAAAATCACATTAAATTCTGTAAGTAAAATAAAGTTAAAACTTTAAAATGTCAATTTAAAAAAAGATTTAATTAAAAAGCAAAAAAGTTAAAGTTAGTATTTTATTTTATTTTATTTTATTACATTACATTACATTACTGTATCCCATGACCAAGATTTATTAGAGAATATTTATTAATGTTAAAGTGCTCCTGAAGTTGAGGGGCTCTACTGGTTTCTAGATCTTTGAAGCACTCGAGAGGTTGGGTCAGAGGACATGTTCTTTCCTGTAAAATGAAAATGACTCATAAGATGAAAGCAGTCCAGTGTAAAGCAACAACCGGCATAAATTATTGTCCAGTGAGAAAGAAAGAGTAATAGAGTGAGAGAAAGAGACAGACACAGAGCAAAAGTTATAACCCTGTCTCCTCATGAGCTACTGACACCAAATTCAGCGTAGCACCGCGTGCCAACACACATCTACACGAGGCCAACACACACATATCTGCACATCCACCGCACTCCCGCCAACACACACACCGCAGACACACTTCAACTTAACACCACCTTTGAACACCCGATACAGTCAACACTCAAACACATTTAATCAATGAAGTAAGAGGAGTATGTGTGAAGCTGACCGCAAAAAACCAGCAGCCAACTGGATCATTACAGCAGTCTGTGGAGCTTCTGCTTAATCAATTAACTGTTCGGTATTTTTCAATGCACTTATTTTGTGACCACAGTTAAATACCTGAAGGCATTTGAGTCACAAAGACTGGACTACCATCAGACTGCTGAAATAAAATTATAGAGCTTAGAGTGTCAGGGCACTTTTCTTCAGTCTGAAATAGATATTGTGACATTAAATTCATTGGATACTTTTAATACTGTACTGTGTTGTCAAGTTGAATTGTTAGTTGTTCAGTGATGTGAAAATATAGTGGTAATTATGATTTAAATTAAAATTATTTCTTATTTAAAGTAATTGCATTATGAGAAATGAAGCTTTGTTATTTATTTATTTTTTCATT
>JAUMHP010000070.1:7652880-7681154 GCA_032361065.1 Enteromius trimaculatus
GTTTGCTATTAATTAGATTAGTTACTCTGTAATATTGCAGCACCCTGTAAAAGTTGAATCAACTTACAGCTGTAATAAATAATACTTACAGTATATTTATTTATTATTTATATTTATATTTGAACTTTCCATTCATTAAAAAAGATCTCTAAATCTGAAAACTGAAGACTGGAGCACTGCCAAAAATTCAGCTTTGCCATCAAAAGAATCCATTATTTTTTAAATAAATACTAAATAATAGAAATCCTTGGTTTTGGTAAAAATAAGGTCCTTTTTCCAAAAGCAGTTAAAAGAGTTGCTGACGAAAGGCTTGTGAACGAAAGTGTAATTAATTGCTCCAAACCCATCACAACTTCTTCTCTACATCACATTCACAAGTCCCACGCTACCTTTTTTCCCTCTGTAAATATCCTGTTCCACTCTGAAATTTGCCTCATTACTAATATGGTCTTTTATGCTCAGTTAATGCGTTTTAATTGTTTTTTTGTGACTCATTGCAGGACAAATACAATTACTTTTACTTCCACAATGCTGTACAATAGAAACATTAATTTTTATGTGTGTGTGTAGGCTGATTTTGCAGTGGAGGCTTTGGCGAAGGCCACATATGAGCGTCTGTTCCGCTGGCTGGTGCACCGGATCAACAGAGCCCTGGACCGCAGACAGCGTCAGGGGGCCTCCTTCATCGGGATCCTGGACATCGCTGGATTTGAGATCTTCCAGGTGAGCGAGTTCTGACAGTCTTAATAATTGTTTATTATACAGCTGATAAATATTAATCTCTCTCTTTGTCTCTGTCTCTTTCTCTCAACAGCTGAACTCATTCGAACAGTTATGCATCAACTACACTAATGAGAAACTACAGCAGCTGTTCAATCACACCATGTTTGTACTGGAGCAAGAGGAGTACCAACGAGAGGGCATCGAGTGGAACTTCATCGACTTCGGTCTGGATCTGCAGCCCTGTATCGACCTCATTGAGAGACCGGTCAGTGTGTGTGTGTGTGTGTGTGTGTGTAAATCTTAATTCACATCAGATAGAACCACCTACAGTAATTTGACATGCAGTGTCTTTATAGTGTTTCTGACTGCTTTGCTCCACAGGCTCATCCTCCTGGTGTCCTGGCGTTGTTGGATGAGGAGTGTTGGTTTCCGAGGGCAACTGATCGCTCATTTGTGGACAAGCTGTCAGCTGAGCAGGGTTCACACTCAAAGTTCATGCGACCGCGGCAGCTCAAAGAAGAGGCCGACTTCTCCATTATACATTATGCTGGCAAGGTCAGATTTTTTTTTAACACACTGTATTCTCCACTTCTCGTTTTTTCTAGTCAACATGAAGTAATAATACTGTCTTACTCTGTCAGGTGGACTATAAGGCAGATGAGTGGCTGATAAAGAACATGGATCCATTAAATGATAACGTTGCATCTCTGCTGCATCAGTCATCTGATCCTTTCATCTCTGAGCTGTGGAGGGAGGGTGAGTAAAATAAAATATAATAAAATAAAGCAATAATTAATATATGAAGTATTTAAACAAATAACCAGTAGAACTTATTATTATTATTATTAACATCAACAACATTCTGAACATTCTGTGAATGGGAGTCTATGGGAGTTTTAATCTTCATTTTTATGAAAACTGCAAGTCGGTCAGTTACAAAAGATATAGCACACCCCGTGAGACCAGTCTGAAGATATGTTTTGAGTCTGTAGAGTTAAAGCTTTCTAAAGCCAACTTAATAAATGGTTAATAATGCATTTTTTAAAATTCTATTACTAATGTTTAACACAGAAACAAATAAATAATAATAGTTTTTTTGTTGTTGGTATTATTATTAATTTCCCTAAATGTCAGAAGAAAATAAATAAATAATGTATTAATATTATTTCCCAAAATTTCACATTCAAAAAGCAATAAAACTATAGCTGCTACTGCTACTACTAATAACTAACAATAACAATAATCATTTGTTTGTTTAATAAATAATGTCTAAGGTTACGTACTGTAGGTAACCCACGTTCCCTGAAGGAGGGAATGGAGATGTTACATATGGGAACTCGCATGAGAGACCAATCGCCTTCGAGTAATGAGAAAAGGTCAATGAATATTGGCGTGCAATTAATTACAGCCAGGTGCACCTTATCACAGCGTGAGTATAAGAGGGCACAGATCTAATGCACTTGCAGGTTTTCGCTGAGGAGCCTAATCAGAGTCAGCGTTACGGGAAACGCAGCCTTCTGGCTGACTGTGGGAAAAGGTCCTGAAGACTACTGGCGAAGGAAATCCAGTAGGAGCACAGTCAGACTGACTCCGCTTTAATTCCGACTGCGGGGCAGGAGAAATCGGTTCGCCTTGGCCTCGGGGAACCACTGAGAAGCACAGCAGCAAGCCAACACCAGCCGGTCTCCCGCTACCTGCTCGTCTGATTTAAGACACGGGAGGAAACAGCCTCCTTGCATAGGTCATAGAACCTGGCGAAGGTGTTGGGTGTCGCAGAGCCTGCAGCCCTACAGATGTCTGCTAGAGAGGCACCGTGCACCAACGCAGACGTGGAGGCAACTCTCCTTGTGGAGTGGGCTCTCAGACCTAGGGGGCACGGCTCTCCCTGGTATAGATAGGACAGGGAGATGGCATCCATCACCCAATGGGCCAACCTCTGTTTGGAGACAGCATTCCCTTTCTGCTGACCTCCAAAGCAGACAAAGAGCTGCTGAGAGCTCCTGGGGCAGAGCTTGCAGGTTCACTATTTCGGAAGGGTGTGGTAGGAACCCTGGGCATGTAGCCGGGCCAGAGTCTCAGGATAACGTGAGAATCAGCCAGGCACTTCTCGTCGACAGAGAAGGCTTGTAAGTCCCCTACCCTCTTGATGGAGGCCAGAGCAATCAGGAGTGCTGTCTTCAGCGACAGGTATTTTATCTCGACTGATGCTAGGGGCTCAAAGGGAGCTTGCTGCAGGCCAGTTAGGGCGACACTTTTAGAGTCAAAGGGGACAGCCTGCGCTCCAACTTCTCCTGCAGAAAGGAAAGCACCACTGTGATCGCACATCTCTGAGGGTCCTCTCCACGAGAGCAGCACAAGTCGACAAGCAGACCCCATCTCAGAGCATAGGCCTGCCTTGTCAAGGGAGCTCTAGACTGAGAGATGCTGTTAATCACGGCTGCTGGCAAGCCGGAGAGGTCTGCTGCGTCCCGTCCAGGAGCCAGACGTGCAGGTTTCTAATTGGTTCCCACTTTTTTGGGAACAGAAATGCTGTATAACGGCAGTTTTGCCAGACTAACATTCCTCGCGAAATAAAATGTAGCATCACAGGAAGTAGGGGCGGGCCCAGGCTACCTGGTTTGCCCAGGGAGGATATCTCGCAGCATGCTGTGCATTCAGTTTAGAGATCACTTGCTGGAATGCAAAGGCTGGCTTGTCTCACAGCCTTTAAAAAGATTACCAGCCCGCGGGGTTCACCAATCAGCCGCCCAGTCTCGCTGATGGTGATGAGAGAGCATGAAGTCGCAGGAACTCTTTTTTTTTTCCCTTTCCTCTTTCCTTCGACACTCGAACAATGGCATCCATTGCAGCGAGGCTCCGAAGCGAAAAGCTACAAGTGCATTACATCCGTGCCCTCTTATACTCACGCTGTGATAAGGTGCACCTGGCTGTAATTAAATGCACGTCAATATTCATTGGCCTTTTCTCATTACTCAAAGGCGACTGGTCTCTCATGCAAGTTCCCATATGTAACGTCGGAGTGACTCGACTAAAGGGGAACAAAAAAATATAAATGTTATTAATATTACAACAGCAATGACATTAAGTAAATAAATTGAAGAAAAAAGACCTTATACAAGTCAGTCTTATACAACTGCCAATAAGCCTGCTGGCCGTACATTATCCCTTACATATGTTTAGTATACATTATACTGTATATATTATGTAAGTACTGAGTAATATTAATTCACTACATGTACTTAAATGGTTAACGTTTTATATACCAAACAAACTTTAAAATGGCTTAATTAAAGCGTTTTCAGTTCAATCAAAGAGATGATATTTAATTGTGTTATTAATTATTGTTTGATAATCCAGTATTAATAATTCATTTTTCATTCTATTACTAATATATAATATTGCAATCTACAATAGACTAACACTTTGCTTTCTCTTCTCTTCTCTTCTCTTCTCTTCTCTTCTCTTCTCTTCTCTTCTCTTCTCTTCTCTTCTCTCCTCTCCTCTCCTCTCCTCTCCTCTCCTCAGATATTCAAACTCTTCCTCGCGTGTACTTCTTTGACTCTTATGCCACACTGCAAACCAATGGCACTGACAGCAGTAGGTTTTTCTGCTCTTCCTCGTAATCTCTCCATCAGTTCATCTAGCTGTTGATTAACATTTCACTCTTTCTTTCATCTCTCTTTCATAGCATCAGATTGTGATGTGATGTGTGGGTTGCTGTTTTCCTCTGTAGTTTAGTAGAATGTGTAGTTCTAGAATAGTTTAGTTTAGTTTAACATTAGATAGTTATGATTTGCTTGTCTCTAGTTTATTCTTCATAAAGAATTTTTCTCAATGTTTGTTTAATGCACAAAGACTTTTTTATCTGTTTGAAAAAAGTCTCAGAACAAATTCCTTTTTTCAAAAATGTTTTGGTTCTTGTACGGTATGAACAGCACTAATATAGAGCCATAGTGCTGTTTGAACCTGCCATGCACATGCTGATTCTGTATAATGACATCTCTGTTTTGTGCTTGTCAGTGGAGAGGATTGTGGGTCTGGATCAGGTGTCATCTGGAGAGAGCAGTGGGCCAGTGAGTTTTGGGGCTGCTGGGCTCAAGACAAAGAAAGGCATGTTTCGCACGGTGGGACAGCTCTACAAAGAGTCCCTCACTAAACTGATGGCCACCCTCCGCAACACCAACCCCAACTTCCTGCGCTGCATCATCCCCAACCATGAGAAGAGGGTAAATGTTATGCATGATGATTTAGGTTAGATTTGCTGTCATCTGACACTCGGTGAATGTAAAAATTGTTATCAAATCTCATTGTATATTGTGTAGCATTTAAAATATATGTTTTTAGTTTATTTATTTATTTTTTACTGTAAACTTGTATTGAATTTAATATTGGTCATTTTATGGTTTTAATATTGGAGCATCCCTAATTTTTTGTTCTTTACATTGTGCCAGGCAGGGAAGTTGAGTCCTCATCTGGTTCTGGATCAGCTAAGGTGTAACGGGGTGCTGGAGGGGATCAGGATCTGCAGACAGGGCTTCCCGAACCGCATCCCATTCCAGGAGTTCAGACAGAGGTGTGTGTACTAACCATATCATGAGGGGAAAAAAACTGTACCCAGAAGTGAGCTAAATCAGGCAAAACCTCCTTTTGGGGACACCAATATTTATAAAAATATAATAATTAGGGGTAGGTTATTCATAACCAGCTGTTCGTAAAACAATAGAAACTTATGAAATTCCTCCATTTACATTAGCAAAGCAAGTAAACATGTTGGAGTAACACTACATTGTCATCTTATATATAAAAATAAATTAGGTAGGGATAATACAAATATTATGAAAATATTGTAATTAATATACTGATTGATGCGCAAGAAACATTTTAGGATTATAAATTAAAAGTTTAAAACAGGTATAGTTTACATCCTGTACATAAAAAATCTTATATTGTCTTGCTCTTGTTTCTCAGGTATGAGATCTTGACTCCAAATGCTATTCCCCGAACCTTTATGGATGGCAAACAAGCGTGTGAGCTAATGGTAAGTGATGCCATTTAAAAGTACAACTTTTCTGAGTTCACAATATTGATTTGCGAGAGGATATTATACGCTAGCGTTTCTGATCAATAAATGTGAACATCACAAATGCTTTAAAAACAATGGTGTTTAAGGAGTTTAATCAGTACATTTTATCTTTATTTACAGATCAGTGCTCTGGAGCTGGACAAGAACCTTTTCCGGGTGGGACAGAGCAAGGTGTTCTTCCGGGCTGGAGTTTTGGCTCACCTGGAGGAAGAACGAGACTTGAAGATCACTGACACTATCATCCACTTCCAGAGCGTGGCTCGTGGATATCTTGCCAGAAGGTAATCATCTGCGTGTGTGTTTGTGTGTGGTTGATGTGTAATATGAGTATGTTTGACCTGACCTGTTCTTTCAGGGCATTTCATAAGAAGCAGCAGCAGCTCAGCGCTCTGCGTGTGATGCAGAGGAACTGTGCTGCGTACCTGAAGCTCAGAAACTGGCAGTGGTGGAGACTCTTCACCAAGGTAACACACAGCACTACATAATCATTTTATATAAAAAACTAAGTAGAGCTAATGATGAACTTTAAAGTAATGTGGTTAGATGAAATGTTTTTTTAAAGACTTTTATTTTGGATGCGATTAACCGCGATTAACCATTTGACAGCACTAAGTAATATGCTCTCTTATTGCATGTTTATACACAAGGTTTGACATTGATAAGATTATTGAAGGTTTTTGAGTCTATTATGTTCTTCAAGGCTGCATTTATTTGATCAAACACAGTAAATAATAAAATAATAATTTATTATTATTAAATTATAATTAAAAGTAACTGTTTTCTATTAAGCAACATTTTTAGCAGCTGTTACTAATTTTGTTACTAATACTAATTTGATGCGCAAGAAACTTTGTATTATCACAGCTTTTTCAGGATTCTTTGTAAAAAAATGACAAGTTTAAAATAACAATGTTTATATGATGTTTTTTTGTAACAATTAACATTTAACAAAATAGTATTATTACTAAACAAAACAATGCTGATTAATTTAAGAAATTAAAAGGAAAAAATAACAGAAGCCAAATATTCATTATAAAAATAAATAAATAATAAAAAATTAAATATAAAAATGTATTCATATTTATTGTTATTTGCTGAATTAAATATAAATGTTATTCAAAATAAAATATAAATTTAGTATTTAAAAATCACATTGCATTAACGTAAATAAAGTACTTCATGTGATAACATAAATTTAGATTATTTAAATAATAACAATAACAATAAATAATAACAACAAAACCGAATCAGCCTACATAAAATAGGTTACAACACACCTAAAAAAGAAGAAGAAGGGAAAAAAAGAGTTTACTTAAACCTTGCGGATTGCTTTTTAGAGTGCTGTAGAGTGAGTGTCTTTTGTGTTTATTTGCCTTGTGACCTCTTGTCCAGGTGAAGCCCTTGCTGCAGGTGACTCGTCAGGATGAAGAGATTCAAGCTCGGGAAGCACAGCTTCAGAAAGCCAAAGACAAGCTGAGTAAACTAGAGCTTGACTTTTCTGAACTGGACAGAAAAAACCAACAGGTAGCTTTATTTCCTTGTTTCCCTCTTTTTTGTTGAGCATGTTAGCAAACCAAAACAAGGAAGTGTTCATTTGTTTGATTTCCACATTCATCTTGATGTCCTCTCTGAAAGCTGATGGAGGAGAAGTCAGTGCTGACTGACCAGCTGCAGGCGGAGGCCGAGTTATTCGCAGAGGCAGAGGAAATGAGAGCGCGGTTGGCCAATCGCAAACAGGAGCTTGAAGATGTGTTGGGGGAGCTTGAGAGCCGATTGGAGGAGGAAGAGGAGAGGACCCTTCAGATGACCAATGAGAAGAAGCGAATACAGCAACATGTGCAGGTGAGCAGGATGGGAGTTTTTGATGTCCGCTATTGAATATCTTCTGTCATCATCACTGTCTGTTTCTCTCAGGATCTGGAGGAACAGCTAGAGGAGGAAGAGGGGACACGTCAGCGCCTCCAGCTGGAGAAAGTCACGCTGGAGAGCAAAGTTAAGAGTCTGGAGGCCGAGACGCTGTCTGTGGGAGAGCAGAGAGACAGATTCAGCAAGGTAGTTAAAAACAAGAGGACTGTCGTTTGAATGCATCTACAATGGTACAGAGGTTGATGATTTTTTCTGTCTTTCACTTTCTCAGGAGAAAAAACAGCTGGAAGAGAGACTGAATGAAGTGACAGATCAACTCACAGAAGAAGAGGAGAAGGTGAAGAGTCTTAACAAGCTGAAAAACAAACAGGAAGCTGTCATCGCTGATTTAGAAGGTAGCACTTGTGTTAATTATGCATCGAAAAACATCGCATTGGTTTTGTTGAATTTGGACTGTGTTTCTAACATTTCAAGATTGCTTTTCCTAAATTTTGGCAGAAGCGCAATTATGGAATGTTTGAGATCATTATGTTTTGTTTTGGGTTTTTTCTTTTAAATCAAAGTTTAGTCAAAAGTAACTTCTTTTTTTAGAAATAACAGCTAATGGGTTGGATTAGAATGAGGTTATTTTAAAGGTTATTTTATAGAATGAGTATATAACAACAGAAATAACAAAAGAATTGTATTTTGGGGTAGATAAATGTCTCTTCCTTTCTCTTAGAGCGTCTGAAAAGGGAAGAGCAGGGCCGTCTGGAACAGGAGAAGTGGAAGAGACGGATGGAAGGAGAGGCAGTGGAGGCCCAAGAGCAGCTGTCTGACCTGAGCTTACTCGTCACTGAGCTGAGAGGCAGCCTGAGCCAAAGAGAAAAAGAGATCACCACACTACAGACACGGTACATACACAAACAGAAGTCTGCCTTATAGAGAATCCTCGTAGCACAGCCTTTAGGAAGTAATAATGTAAAGTAACTATGACATCTCTTACACTTTCTCTCTCTCAGGCTGGAAGAAGAGGGGGCACGTCGTGCAGAGGCTCAGAGATCCCTAAGAGAGGCCATGTCTCAGGTCTCTGAGCTCAAAGAGGAGGTGGACAATGAAAAAGGAATGAGGGAGAGAGCTGAGAAACAGAGGAGAGATCTGGGAGAGGAGTTAGAGGCTCTGAGGACAGAGTTAGAAGATACATTGGACACTACAGCTGCTCAGCAAGAGCTCAGGTGTGTGCCGTTTTAAAAATTATTTACTGAAAATCTTTACATACTATTGAAAAGGCATAAACTATAGAACAAAATGAATTAGTTTGATATTAAATAGTCACTAAACAGTCAACTAGTTAAAAAATCACTTAAATTATTGTGAAAAAAGAAAAAAAATTAAATATTTGTACAGAAGGACTTAGTGTAATGTTTTTGGATACTTGAGTTAATGTTAATTGCAAATAAATGAGATGCATGATAGTTTAATAGTTATACAATTATTATACAATTCTATAACAAATTTCAATATATATATTAAACTACAATACACTTTCATCTCATTTCTAAAATGTACAGTAGCTTGTATTTAAGTATATGTGTAAATGAAGATTTTTCATGATAAAGTTGCATTTAAATATAGTAACTTCAAATGGAGTATTGAATAACACACTATAGTTTCTTTACACTACTTTACTCGTAGACAGGTATTTTGGACAGCTTTATTTATTCAGATCCTAAGCATTTATGTTTGTTTAGGTCTCGTCGTGAGGCTGAATTAGGAGAGCTTCAGAGATGTTTAGAGGAGGAGACCCGTCGTCATGAAGCCCAGCTTTCAGAGCTCCGCATTAAACACACCGCTGCCATAGACTCCCTACAGGAGCAGCTGGACAACGCCAAGAGAGTGCGTCTTAGCGTTTACCTCAAATGCAACTTGTTTACAAGCTGTTGTTACACTGGGAAGTCAGGTTTGTATTCGTAAGTTGCCGGCATTTGATGTGTGTGTATGTTCACAGTCCCGTCAGTCTCTGGAGAAGGCGAAGGCCGTTCTGGAGGAGGAGCGCATGAACTTGAGTGCTGAGCTGAAGACTTTACAGGGAGGGAAGATGGAGAGCGAGAGGGGCAGAAAGAGAGCAGAAGGACAGTTACAGGAACTCAACGCACGCCTCGCACAGGCTGAGAGAGAAAGAGAGGAGCGAGAGGAGCGCCTTTGTAAACTCCAGGTAGAAATGAGCATTTTGTCACTACTTTCACAGTGTGTACACAAGACTATTTAACATCAGAGTTCAATATCTTGGTTTATGGAAGATAAACAGTTTTTGGCACCAGGGGTGCACCAGGGAACAGCTTCCAAGCCTACCTAACAAAGGTAGTCTGGGGTACGATTCATGTAAAAGGTGTGTTTTAGACTAATTTTTGTAGGTGAAATCCAAATATTTGTTTCAATAGGATGCTATGAAACTGGGAAGTTTTGCAGATTTTGCAGTGGGATAAAGTTATGTGGGCTAAGTTAAGTTCAAGTAAATTGGCTGCATTGATCAACAAATGATGTTTCATAACGAATTTCAGGAGGAACACGCACAAACGATTGCAGCTGCCGCCATTTTCATCATTACTAATTATCCTATCAGAACCCCTGTCCTGCTCGCATCCTCTCTCTATCTACGTTTTTGACTCCCAACGCCTTCCCCTTACAGCCACCAGAGCCAGGGCCGGACCAAAGGAGAAGCCCAAACTCCTTTTTCCCTTTCAGTTCACGATTACCGCAACCATTTCTGCTACTTTCGCCCGGTTAGCAACGCATCGCCACTTCCTCTGGCCTCCACTTCATCCCGCGGGGGGCAGGCTGGGCTCCGAGCACCAGTCAACCCTGCCTCCTAGGGCTCGGAGTACACCGGGCTACCTGCCTGTTCCCCGGACAGTCTGCCAAACAAGCATATTTTTATCGATCGCTGAGGAAAGTGAGAACTAGTGAAATAGCTGCTTGGCTTGAAATGTGTGTGAGATATGCTAGAGAAAAGAGCTTTTTATCCACAAAATTTAACAGAAATCCTTTCTCTTCTGAAAAATGTAGCTTAAGCTGGTAGTATTTTTTGCTACATTTGTAGCATGGTTTCTATTTGGTCCGAACTAGTCATTGGCTGGTCCAAACTGTTAATTGGCTAATTGACTGACCATGAATTGTTACAAATGAACCAGTTAATAAACCAATTTTGAAATAATACTAATTCTGAAATCTCTCCCTCTCAGTCGGAGCTTGAGTCTCTGTCCAGTTCCTTATCCTCATCTGATTCCAAATCTCACCGCCTGAATAAAGAGGTCAGCAGTCTGGAGAGCCAACTACATGATGTGCAGGTAACTTGTGTGTGTGTTTTTGCCAGTGTGTATTAATTTACTCTTTCAGCTACGTATAAATAGCCTCATGGTACTCAACTGAACTGCTTTTGAGGAATCACTTTTGATATAGTTTGATGGTTGGAAATCCTCCAGAGGTTCTCTGCACACTCTGATTGTTGTTCTATTTAAAAGCAGATCTTAGAAACTGGTGTCCCTCTGAGACTGTGAATATGATGGCCTGTTAAATATGTGTGTGTGTCCACTATTTTCTAGGAGCTACTGCAGGAAGAGACACGGCAGAAGTTGGCGCTTGGCTCACGTGTACGTGCTCTAGAGGAAGAGAAAGCTGGATTGATGGAGAGACTAGAGGAGGAGGAGGAGAAGACCAGAGAACTTACACGCCAGATTCAGAACCACACACAACAGGTACACATCTACTTTTCACCCACCTAAAAACCTGTTGTTGTATCTTTACTCTGTTTTATTATGATTATATTTATGTGTCCATGCAGCTGTCTGATCTAAAGAGGCAGACGGAGGAAGTGAATTCAGCGGTGGAGGCCGGGGAGGAGGCCAGGAGGAAGATGCAGAGAGAGCTGGAGAATGCCATACAGAGAGAGAGAGCCAAAGAAGAAGAGAAAGAACGCATAGAGAGACAGAAAGAACGGCTGAGAGAAGAGATAGAGGACATGACAATTGCTTTGCAGAGAGAAAGACAGAACTGCACTGCTCTGGAGAAACGACAGAAGAAATTTGATCAGGTACAATAGGAAACACAGAGAGGGATGGATGGATAGATAGATGTTAGAATGACTGGATGGTTGGATGGAAGGATTGACTGGATAAACAGATGGACTAACTGGTGAATCAAAGGGATGGATGGATGGATGGATGGATGGATGGTTTGTAAAAAGAGATGAATGGAATGATGAATGGATTGAATAGTGGATGGAATGATCAACTGATAGGATGGTGGAGGTATGGATTGTTTGACTTGATAAATGGATGCATCAATAGATTCACTTGGATGGCTAAAGGGATGGATGGAATGAGGGATGGATGGGCTCGTTGATAAATGAATGTTAGATATATTGAATGGTGGATGGAGGGAAGATAAATGGATGGATGGATAGATTGAATGGTGGATGGATGGATGATAAATGGATGGATGGATTTACTGATGGATAGATGAAATGATGGATAGAATGAATAGACGGATGGATGATAAATGGAATAATGGATAGATTAAACTGTGGATGGATGATAAATGGATGGATGGAATGATGGATAGAATGAATGGATGTATGGATGATAAATGGAATGATTTATAGATTGAATGGTGGATGGATGATAAATTGATGGATGGATGGATGGATGGATGGATAGAATGAATGGTGGATGGATAATAAATGGATGGATGGATGGAGGGAATGTTGGATGGATGGATGGATGGGTAGAATAAATGGATTAATGGATGGATGGAATGATGGAATGGATGAATGGATTGACTGGTGGAAGGATGGACGGACAGATTGTCTGGCTGATGATGAATAGATAGTTGATAGTTGACTGTGGTAAAAACTAAAAAGCCTTGAAAATGAGAAGTGCAGCTCACCCTTTGACCTTTAACCTTTAGTGTTTGGCAGAGGAGAAAGCAGTCAGTGCTCGGCTGCTGGAGGAACGTGACCGTGCGGAAGCAGAGAGTCGAGAGAAGGAGACGCGTTTCCTGTCTCTCTCAAGGGCTTTACAGGAAGCAACAGAGCAGAGAGATGAGCTGGAGAGAACCAATAAACAGCTCCGTCTGGAGATGGAGCAGCTCGTCAATGCCCAAGATGACGTGGGCAAAAATGTAAAGCTTGCACTCATAATATATAATAAAATTTATTTTTCAGTATTTATTTATAGCGTAGTAATAACAAGAGCTTATTCAGTTCTAAAATAATTCTGTTTCTCTTTCTTTTTGTTTCTCTTTGTCATGCCTCAGGTTCATGAGCTAGAACGTTCTCGGCGGGCTTTGGAAACAGAAGCCCAGTCTCTGAAAGAACAGACTCAGGAGCTGGAGGATGAGCTGTCAGAGGCCGAGAACGCTCGCCTCAGACTGGAAGTCACCCTTCAGGCTCTTAGAGCTCAGTTTGAGAGAGAGATCAGCACTAAAGAGGAGAAAGGGGAGGAAAAGAGGAGAGCTCTCAACAAACAGGTAACTGCCTTCAGCAGAACAAAGAAGTGAAGATAAGATATAACATTTGAAAAGAACTGATTTTGACCTCCTTTTCTCTCCTGCTCTATATTTGTTTCTTCTATCACTTGTTCAGGTGCGAGAACTTGAAACGATGCTTGAAGAGGAGAAGACTCAGAGAGCTCAGGCACTGACTGTCAAAAAACAACTGGAGACAGAGCTGCAGGAGGCGGAGGCTCAGGTGGAAGCAGCCAATCGGGGCAGAGAGGAGGCACTTAGACAGATGAAACGTCTCCAGGTTCGTTAGTCTAATTAATTGTTAAAAAAACACAATAAATGATAAAAACTACCAGGTCTCATGACATAAACATACCTGGGCACACTTTTTAGCAAGACAAGAAGTACGTAGCAATAAGTACATCAGTGCAGTTTCCAAAAGAAATGAACACCAGAGGCAGTAAAACTATTATTCCTTTTCACACAAATTTAGATTAATAAAGCATAATTTTCACACAATTACTTGAAAATATCATGTTATGACTTCAAAACAATATTAATATGCTGGGATATTTGAAAATTGATGCTTTTGATCGTTAGCATCACACATTTCCTGCTTCACATTTATGGGTATTTTAAAGATAGTAGGTTTACCCGGTAGCTCACGTGATATGGCGTTGCGATGGAAAGCAGCAGTTCTTGTAATTATGGTCCGACAAAACGACAACTTAAAAGGAAGTTGAAATAGCACGGTTGCATCAACAAATGCATTCAGTTTTGCATCCTGTGTGTTTTTCAGACTCAGATGAAGGAGCTTATTCGTGAGCTTGATGAGACCAAGTTGGCTCGAGACGAGATTGTTGCCCAGTCCAAGGACAGCGAGAAACGATTGCAGACGCTGGAAGCAGAACTATTACAGCTGACAGAGGTGTGTTACTCTGCCTTGGTAACCCAGAACATGTTTTAACTGTGGGTCTCACCAATTCTTTTTTTGGTCTTTCATTCTCTCAGGAGCTGGCTGTTTCTGATAGGCAGAAGAGACAGGCCCAGCAGGAAAGAGACGAACTGGCAGATGAAATCGTCAACAGTACAACTGGAAAGTCAGTATCAGTACTTGTGTTGAGGTCCACTGATGATGATGAAATTACATGTTCCCTGCCTTACTGTGCACAATCATAGATCCACATTATTGAACACCAGGCCTGTTTATTATAAAAGTAAATAGGACTCATGTTTTATAACTTTGTTGCAGATCTGCACTGTTAGAAGAGAAGAGGCGTCTTGAAACCAGAATTACTCAGCTGGAGGAAGAGTTGGAGGAGGAACAAAGTAACGCTGAACTACTAGCCGAGAGGCAGAGGAAGAGCACCTTACAGGTAGACAAGGAAACACACAAACACAAACTATACTAACAGATGAACACACAGAGACAGAGCCCTTCTCTCTGTTTCTGTTAGGTCGAGACTCTTACAGTCCAGTTATCTGGAGAGAGGACGCTGGCGCAGAAGAGCGAGAGTGCACGAGAGACTCTGGAGAGGCAAAATAAAGAGCTGAAAACTCGTCTCAGTGAGATGGAGGGGGCCGTGAAGGGAAAACATCGCCTTAGTGTCGCCGCCCTGGAGGCCAAGATAGAGTCTGTGGAGGAACAACTGGAGCAGGAGAGACAGTAAGTAAACATTGGGGGGAAACGATCTTTGCAAAACAGTGTGGTTTCTTATTTAAGTCAAGTCTAATGAAGTCACATTCATTATTATAGCATTTTATACAACACAGATTGCTTCAAAGCCATTTCGCATTAATAAACAGGAAAATGAAATTTGTCAGTTTATTCAGCTCAAGTAATTTCAGTGTTGATTCAGTTCAGTAACAGTGATGATGTTGAAATTATCTTCTCATCCGATAGTGCCAGTACAGTTAAATCAGTAATTTTATTAAATATGAATAGTCTTACATTGGTCTAAAAAACATAAAAACTAGATGTTAGCAGAATGTCAGAACTGTGCTTTTACTTGCAGTTCTGGTTGAGATCTAAATGGGACAAAAAGTTTCATTAAAATGTTATAAAAGTGGCCTATAAGAATTAAATGGAATATTTCATGTGCTCTGAAGCCTTTTGATAGCTTTGTATGACAAACTAATTCAAATTATTCACAAAAAAATCCAGCTTGATAGCCATTGTTACTATTACATGTCATTGTATCTACAAGAGCATCTACAAGAGTTTCTAAAAATGCAAGAAATACCAGCAATGTGTTTTTGTGTCTTCACTCTCGTTTCTCCCTTCCTAGGGAACGAACCATGGCCAATAAGCTTGTGAGGAAAACAGAGAAAAAACTGAAAGAAGTTCTGATACAGGTGGAAGATGAAAGGAGACATGCGGATCAGTATAGAGAACAGGTACTACTCAAAAAAAACTTTCCATCCAGCATTTCAATAAAGGGTTATGGGTAGTACTTGTGGAAATGTACAGTTCTAAAATCTCTCTTTTTGTAGTTGGACAAGTCTATGGGACGTCTCCGTCAGCTGAAGAGGCAGTTAGAGGAGGTGGAAGAAGAGAACTCTCGCTCCAACGCTCAGCGCAGGAAACTACAGCGAGAGCTGGAGGAAATGAGCGACAGCATGCAGAGCATGAACCGCGAGCTCAACACACTCCGCTCCCAACTCAGGTAATGATTAAGATGGTCATGACAGTCGTTTTATGTATAAAATTCAAAGAGAGAAACACTATGTTCTAACCAGACAGCAAAAAAGCAACAACCAGCCCAGGAAAGCGTGCCACATTTCATGCTTATAGGGCAGTGAAAGATCCAGTCATTCCGTTGTTCATACATAAATATGTGTCAATGTCATCAAACCATTTTTTCACTGTATGTGCATGTTTCGTTCACTCATTGACTCATCTAATGTGTCTGATTGTGTGTCCATCTATATCTGTGTGTTTGTCTCAACACCCGCTCAGCATCACAGAACGGCAGAAGTCAGAACAGTAGGTTTTCATGTGTGACCATTCTGTGCTTTATGTTCCTCTCTGAGCAATCATCCTTTCTCCTCTTGATTCTGGTGGTGTGTAGAGGTGCCCTGTTGAGACCCTGTAGGGGTATAGAGGTGCCCTTTTTTAGTCAATTATTCAGAAGCATATAAATTGTATAGATTACATTGAATTGTGAGTCACTTCCTGTTTATAGATAGTGATGAATCACAGACTTTCTCTTTCACCAATCATGGTCTCTCTCTTTCAACGTGCTCTTTCTTTCTTCCAGTTGATACACAGAGACCCCAAAAGTTAATTTGCAATTCAAAAAGTAAATATCTTTGTATTGGGTAAAAAATACCAAAGCAAGATGTTTATTGATTTGTTTTGCTTTGTTTATAGCACACAAAGTTTTAAAGCAAAACATCTGACAAAAACTTTATTAAGCTGTTTTGTTTTGCTTGTTTAAATCAATAGGCCATTTTGGCTTGCCTTTTTTTGTTTTTATAGGATAAAATATGTTAAAACAAAACATCTCACATTATTTCTTATTTTAAACAAAACATCTGACAAAATGTAATTAAAAGGTATTTTGGCATTTGTTTTGTTTATATGACAATTGTTTTAAAGCAATTGTTGTTTTTGATAAAAAACAAAACAAAAATGTTATTACACAGTTCTGGCTTTTTTGTGGTTGTTTTGTTTAGAGGACCCAATGTTTAAAAGCAAAACATATGACTAAAAAACGTTTATCACACTATTTTGCCTTTTTCTGGTGTTTGTAGTAGTTTGATGTTAAAGCATCTTTTGGCTGGCCTTGTTTTTTTGTGTTTAAATATATTAAAACAAAACATCTGACAAAATATTAACGAAAATGTTGACAAAATGAAACAGCACTTTGACTTTGGTTTTGTTTATGACTATTGTTTTAAAGCAAAATGTTTTTGACAAAAAAAAAAACCACGTTATTATACAATTTGTATTTGTTTTCTGCTTTGTTTTGATTATAGGATAAAACAATTTAAAGCCAAACATTTGACAAAAAGTTATTACACTGTAAAATCTAAACAGCTATAGTGTCAAAATGTATAGAAGTCAGAACTTGCTTTGATATTTTGTGTCGAATACATATATAATGTTTTGGGGACACTGTGTATGAATATTATATTTTGTGCATTAATTTGCAGTTAATTGTCTACTTCTGTTTGTGTCTCAGACGAGCTCCGCTCCCTATCTCCATGCGTGCTGGTCGCAGGGCTCTGGTGGATGATCTTTCTCAGGAGAACTCTGATTCTGAGGATCCAGGTGCTTCTCCCACCCCCTCCAGCGGCCCGCCGGGTACCCCCACACCCTCAGACAACGCCCTGGGCCCCCCCCCTCCATACAGCCTTACAGATGCTGAATAAGAAGGGGAGAATGTGATAGATGGACAATTTTCCTGGTTTAACTTACTTAGCTTTTGCAGTCGTACACATAACAGAACATCCGTGCTGTCACACATAACTTGAAACTAGTTCAGGTGATTTATTGATTTTAAATGAACAGATTAGCATGCAAGATGGAGAAAGAGTGATGCAGTACTCTTATAGTACTATTTAAACCAAGCAAGCAGTGAGTAAAGACTGCCGTTTTTAAGTTTAGGAGAAAAAACTACATTTCCCAGCATTCCTTGGGAAATACATGTACTGTATATCAGGCTTGTTGTGACAAAATTATGATGGCCATCTCAAGCTCTCTCTCAATCAATCAAAAGCCATGTGTTTAAGAGAAATTTGCATGTTGATGGCAATCAAAGGCCATCGGGTATTGCACAGATGATCCACGATCAGGCTGAAATGCATCGTCTGTGCTCGCACAAGCCATCTAACCCTCAAAGCACTGAGAAACTTTCTCTCTCACGCATAAAATAATGTAATGTTTTAAGAAATTGAGAGTTGAACAGGATGTCTCTTTGGTATTTTAGAATATCTCTGTTTAAATTTTAAAAGTGCTAGCTTCAGATAAATAGACAACAATGCTTTTTGTTATACATAATTAGGCAGAGATAATGATTATGGAAGCCCATTTCCACCCCAGTAAAGAAAGAAAAGGTAATTGCAACTTTATATGTCACTACCGCAATTCTCATAATTAGTGATTCTTGTAATCTTTGTATCTCACAATTGCAACTTTCTTTCTCAATATTGTGACTGGTTACTGTAGGTCGCAGTTGACTTTATAACTAGCAATGTCCATATCTCAAAATGCGACTTCATATCTCAGTGTGACTGATTTCAATTTTTATTTTTAAATATTGTCACTTTACATCTCACAAACATGTTTCTTTACAATTGCAATTTTATAACTCGCATATCTCAAATTTGGACTATATCTCTTGGTGTGACTCTATATCTCGCAGTTGCAAGTTAACTGTGACTTTGTAAATTCAAATTTGACCTAACGTCTTTCTATCATGCAGTATGACTTTATGGGCCAGATTTACTAAACAGGGCAAAGTAGCATTAGAGAGAAATTTCGTAAACTTGCAGATGAGAGGGTAAAACTACGTGTGATTTAATGACGAGATGCACTTTAACTAACACAGACGCAACATCTCATTTACATAATGACCAGCTCAATCTAGCAAGAGCAGTGCAATTTGCCACCTGCTTTAAGACATGCTTTTTTAGGGGTGTTAAATAATGCCACAAACACCAGCCAATTTTCAAGCTCAAGTAAATCGCATTTCATGGGTTTTTTTTTAATTTACAGACTAAAAGGAAAATTAGTACGAGCGAAAATAACTGGCACAAGCTGATAGTAATTCTGGCCCCATAGCTCATAATTGTGACTTTATATCTCACAGCGTGACCTTTTTTATTTTTTACTCTGGGGTAAAAAGGGGCTTCCATAGCTGGCAGTTTACACAACGCTATGATTGTATTAAACAAAGACAGACAAGTGAGAAAGAGAATAATGCTTTTCTATTAAATTAATATGCTACAAATTTGAGACATTCATTATAGCTTTTACATCTTAGCCATAACCTGACTATAAGAAGAAGAAAAAAATGAGGATCCAGAAAATAAGACATAAAAAATACATAAAAGGTCAAACAGATACTGGACTTATAGCAGAAAACAAAAGAAAAGCAGCCAAAGCTGACAGATTTCACCTCCATGTAGATTTAACAGTGACGATTCCTAGATATTTGAAATATACCTGTGATCTCATTCAAACTTTAGTATTCAGTTCAACTCTCTGTTAAGTTCAGGGTAAGCTCTGTGCTGCAGATCGAACCCTTCTAGAAACTGTGTGTAGATAGTTAGGTAGATCTAAAGGGACGCTTTTGTTAGTAGTGACGTAGATAGGTAGTTAGGATTTCTTAATTTATGTCTTAACACATCGGCTCCAGTTTCAAACTACTGATTTGTTGTAATTTTTATCAGATAAGAAGATTCCAGTATGCAGTCTATTTATTTTGTTTTGTATTGATTTTGTTGTCTGCACACAGACATGTCATGGTTGTTGTATAGTTTGCGATCTTAAGTGAAAACAAGGCGAAATGAAAGAAGTTGAGGGCAAGGATGGGTTTACACTTAGCAGGGTATCAGTCAGTAACACTGGACAGAATAAATCAATCATTTTCACTAAATCAGCTGCAGTGGACTTAACTCAAATAACACATCCATCAGTATGGTTTTGGATATGAATATATGAACATATATCATGCCTGTTTTTCCCAGGGGTTGAAGGCTGCTAGTTATTACTTCTCTCATATCAATGTAACTTTTTTTTTTTCAATCAAAAGGACATATTGTATTTTTGTTTGATTGTTTGTTCATTTTTGAATGTGGTAAATATTTATAAATCAAAGCGTTTGTTACACACAATCTGGGGCATATGGATGACTAAAGGGACATTATTTTAGCTGTATGCATGTCAACGGTGCCTGTAGTATCTGCAGAAAATACATCGGAAATCAGTGAAATAATACGAAGAAGTTTGGAATTGGATAAATAAATTGCAATATTAGGTCTCCCTGAACAGCAATCTGACTCAGACAACCTTCTCATAGATACTTTTTAAGATGCAGATGTTGATTTGTTCTGAAATGGGTTTTTTAATTGATGAATTCACGACAAATGAAAGTTTCCTTAACCTGAGCCTGTTAATACACTGCTCTCGACTTACACACACTACTTTTTTCATGATAACAGTGTTAACTGTGAATAATAATTGTTTGTCGCCATTAGGTATTAGCATATTTAAGATCTGTTAAATATGCGAAATTACGATTTGATTCCCTGATGCACTGAAGAGTTTATTACACTGTTATTACCGCAGTTATTACTACCTGTGTGTTTCCGCAACAGTATCTGTCCAATAAATCGGAAAGCAGGGTTTTTGAATTAGATCATCTCTGTACGTAAAATGTCTGTAAGCAGTTATAGATCACATTTTGATACGTGAATTGTTTTATTTTGCCCCGATAATGTTTCATTTAGTGTATTTTTCTTATTGTGCTCTCTAGATGGAATTGTATTTAGATGTGGCGGAAATGATAGGAGCGCACACACAAGCCAAAAGACTCAAGCCTTGTACAACTGATTGTTTTTATTCTGCTTATTTGTCCATTTTCCTAAATTACATCTGCCTATAATCTGACTGTTTGCCTTTCAAGCAACTCAACATTGCTGCTAGAAATATGGTTTGTCACTGACAAATGTCATTTTAATTTATTTATACATTTAGCGGACAGATTTGCAGAGCTGTTTTAAAGTCAACATATCAATTTGGACAGCATTTAAATAAAAAAAAACAGTCGTATTTCTCTGAATCCTAAATAAATGAGCCTTGTTATACTGAACCTGTGCTTTATAATGCAGCTTTGAACTGGTGTGAGATGAGTGGAAAATAGCAGAAAATATGTATGAAAATGAATTAAATCTCCAGCAGAGATACATGTTTGTATCTGAAGTGTTTCTGAAGAGGACTGTGTGCTTTTTTAACCGTGTTGTTTATTTGATCTTTTGCTTTATTTTGCTATAATGATAAATTGAGACTGGGGTGAATTTTAATATACCATTGGTTTTGAAATCAGTGTGGTTTATTTTCACACTGACACACTATCGATTCACTATCAGCAAAGCGTCACTTATAATTGCAATGAAGGAATGAAATACACTTGAAAACAAACAGAATGAATAATCAGTTTATTAACCAAAAATAGAAATCACGGTTGAATTTGACAAATTATTAAACATTAAAAAATTGTTTACAGTTTAAAACATGTTTTTATTTAACAAAAAAATAAACTAATAGTAAATGAAATTAACAAATGAATTTGTAAATCACTTTTTAAATGAATAAATAAATAGATATTTAAAACTTCACTTTATATTTAAAAGCATTCATAAATGAATAAATCACTTTCAATTAATAAATAAATAAACATTTAATATTTCAAAGTTTAATTGATGTTCATAATGTAACTTGAATTCAAAAATAAAATCATATTTTAATAACTTTTAAAGCACCTTTATTTAAGCCTGTGCAACCATACTGGACCAAAGACAATGAAACACTGAACTTTTTAAATATTTTAAATTTGAAAATTTAATTAATCCATTTAAATAATTTTTTTTTAATTATTATTATGTTACAATACTTTTTTTACAGAAAATATTACATTTTTCACACCACAGATGAGAACATTTCACAGAAATAATCATAAAATCACAAAAGTGTAATAATTAAACATTCCCAGATACAATGAAATTCATGAATGAATGTCCAGTGACTCATTAATACTTTCCAAATGTATTATTCGTGCTATTTACCTTTTCCTCTGCCACGATATTACTGAACAACCAATCATCATCTAGAGGCGGAGTCGGAATTGGAGTGGGGTGGAGCTTATGCAGCCTGGCTGGGAAAGATCTAGCCACGCCCTCAAAGGTGTGACTGCCTCTGAATTTCGTGTAAAAACACGAGTCTTCTTTATGATAACAAAAGCCTTCGAGGCAGCAGGTTATCGGGCATTGAGTCTGGTTGAGATTCTCAACTTGTACAATGTTTTTGTCAACATTTCTGACATCAGTGCCTTGCATGATAATCTGATCTGGACTTGTAAAGGAGGTTTTTAGAGCTTGTTGTTCCCATTTGTCATAAAGAATCCTTTTGGATTGGTCCAACTGAATCTCAAATCCTGGGAACACATTACCATCCATGACATTAAAATCTGTATCTAAATAACCATCCTCCTTTCCATTCGTCTTCATGCAAACTTCAACCTGACCAAAACGCTCTTCTAGAACGTTATTGTGGTTCATAGCATGGTTTATTTGATCATAATGGAAACTACATCTACGTGGTTCTTGACTACAAAGAACATTAGCAAAAAATTCATGACCCGTTTGGCCCAAATTAGCCATGGAGTTGGAGGTCCCACCACCAGAACCTCTTAGGTTCTCTAGATCTGAATCCAGGGAGCTTGAAAACGTTTCCTGTAAACATCGTCCATCGTCTTTACTATGATTCATCCACTCTGCCATTTCATCCAGATCTCCATGAGTACCAGAACAATCCAGTAGGTCAAGCTCGTCCATCACATCCATTTGGAGACTATCTACGATGGTATTATTTTGCATTTGGTTCACATTGTGTTCTGCATCTATGAGCATCTGAACCTCCAAATCACATGAATCTAAAGACAATAGTGAGATCACCGGAGAAGGAGGTGACAGATCTGGAACATCAACGTCTGTTGGGAGCAACTTCACATCATGGTACTTGGTTAGATGTGTTTTCGTATAGGTTCTTTCAATAGACCCAAACCAGGAGGACATGCTGTCCTCTAGGAGACTGTTATTCAGTTGTGTCAAGCTTTCTATATCAGTAGGTGCTGGCTGCCTTTCGAAGCTGAAGCTGAAGTCGATGTCCTCTTCCATTGAGCTCGATGGGTTCTTTTCCAAAGCTTTGCCGCTTTTCTCAGTTCTCGGATTTGTTCCTCTGCTGTTGGAGAACTTGCAAGGTGAGAAGCTTTTATCAGCAACATGGGTGTCCAAAAGACTGTCCAATGTCCAGAGGTCACACACATCCTCTTGTTCAGGAAGTGATTCGGTTTTGTCAGAATTTATAAACGTTTCAGTAGCTTAGAAAACAGAACAAGGAGTCATCAAATGTATACCAAACTGGAACAAAGAGGTTTTGAAAATAAAGTAATAATCTTTTACCTTTTTTAGAAGTTTTGGGTGACTGGACTGTGACTTCTGTTACAACGTCAGATAGTCTGGGAGTTAGATGATCAGGGGCTTTATCGGTCGAAAATAAAGCAGATGCCAGCTGATGGTTTGCTGCCTCTATTTCAGCAAATTTTCTATATGTAGCAGCAAATGGAATAATATTTATAAATATTTAACATATTTTTTTAAAATTATGTAATTATAAAACATTAGGTATTTATAGACAATACATAATTTATAGTGCTGTCAAATTAATAATTGTGATAAATCACATCCAAAATACTTGTTTTTGTTTTCATAATATATGTATGTGTACTGTGTACATTTATTATGTAGACTATATATAAATACACACACATATACACATTTATATATAAAATTATTTTATGCATAATATATAAACGTAAATGTTTTCTTAAATATATACATGCATTTGTGTGCAGTAATAAATATTCACATATAGAGTATAATATGTAAACCAAAACATTTATTTTAGATGTAATTGATTGTGATTAATCATTTGAAAGCACTAATAAATCATAAAAATATGCAGTAAAAGATTTGGGGAGTTTCTTTTTTTAAAAATAAACACTTTAATTCAATAAATTACAGTAAAGACCTTCAAAATATTCATTTAAAAAAATAAATAATTCTTTTTAACCTTCTGTTTGTCAAAGATTCCTGAATTTTAATATAAAAAAATATTTAGTTACTGTGTTTAACATTGATAATCAAAATAAAACATTTCTTGAGCACCAAATTAACATATTAGAATAATTTCTGAAGGATCATGTCACACTAAAGACTGGAATAACGATGCTGGAAATTCAAGTTATTTTAAATGGCAACAATATTTTATATTCCATATTACTGTTCTGCTGTTGTTTTGATCAAATGAAAGCAGCCCCAATAAGCATACACTTGATGAATGATCTGAACAATATGAATACATCCATACAGCATACCTCTG
This sequence comes from Enteromius trimaculatus, assembly GCA_032361065.1. NCBI lineage: Eukaryota > Metazoa > Chordata > Actinopteri > Cypriniformes > Cyprinidae > Enteromius > Enteromius trimaculatus. The sequence goes on from JAUMHP010000070.1 coordinate 7,677,201, forward strand.
TATCATGTTGTGCAGAAACCTGCGATGATTAACTTGTCTTTTTGATGGCTTGTTTTTACGCGGTCTTTGCAAAGTCCTCATCATGTGACCAGCTGCTGAAGTCACAAAAGTAAAAAGATCCCGGCCCCAAGGCACTCCAGACTCCAACCCCGGTTCAAAGGTCAAAATACTGGACGGACGCATAGCTATGGAAATACAATGAGGAAAAATTATGAGCATGAGAGACATCATATTTAACATCAAATTCAGTCTAAATAGCTTTGGCTCCATGTTCTAACATTTGTTTTTCAATCATACTTAAAGAAACACAACTACTTCAACACTGCATTAAAACAAGATTTAGCTCCCTACAACCTGATGGTAACCAAACTGAATCTTTTGATATGAAAGCCCGATTTACCTTCTGTTACTCAGTAAGAATCCACTTTGAGATGAAGCACACAGAGAAGCAAGACGCTTTGCACAGGTCATGTACCCTGACTGACCAAGAAACAGAGAGAGAGAGTGAATGATGAGGGGAGGGTGGCATCGATTCATTGATGATGCCACAGAACGAGCGATTCTTTGTCTGCTTAGATAAAGGATGGCAAGACAGCACCATTAAAGAGGACAGAGAAGAACAGCCACATGAAAAGAAAAGCAATTACCTAGAAGTCAACTGGTTTGGGCCGTGTGCTCTCTTTAAGCATTGTCAAAAACGGAGCTTGTTAAGTGTTAGCAAACACTGCGCACCGGTTAAGCGCTTAACGAGCCTTTAATTGATGTCTTTATTTTCAGATCCTCATTAAGACATTCTCCTGTCTGAGAGCTCTGCTGGTTGCCACAGACAAATTGCCTTCACTTTTCAATCCTCAGACAAAGCGCTGTTTTTACATATCTATGGGGGCGTTCAACATAATGGAACGAGATCCAGAGAACAGGAAGTATGACATGATTTGAAAGTAGATTCAATTTTTAAAGGGGTAGTTGACTCATAATGAAAGAATTCATCCTGTGATGTATATTCACTGTTGTACAATTGTTAATAAACAAATTTACAAATATGTCCATATAGTAAAACATGTCTAAAATGAATAGTTCCACCCTAAAAATTCTAATATTTACTTACTATTATGTTGTTCCAGGCTAGTTTTTTCCCTCTTTATTTCTTCTCATCGTTTTTTTTCCCTTTTTTAACAAAGCATAATATGTTCTGCATAATTTGACAGAAATTACAGCTTTATTGAAAAGCATGATTCCTTCACACAAAATATCTTCATATAATGAGATACCAAGATCAGTTTTATTTTAGTGTATTATATATTTTAAACACATTTTATTTTTATATTTTCAGTATTTATTTTAATATTACTATTTTTTATTAGTTTGCTTAATATTCATTTATGTTTTGTAATTTACGGTTATTTTAGTAGGCTATTTTAAGTTGAAATGTATTTTATTTCAGTTAGTTGACATAGCAGCATTTCATTTAAGTTTAGGTTTTTCCTCTAATGCATTTTTTTTTTTTTCTGCTTTGTTTTAAATAATAAACAGTTTTAAGCAGTTTTAGTTACCAACATCCAGATGTTCAATTGGTAATATCATCTTATTTTAAATTTAGTCATATTAATCATTATTGGTCTATTATCATTCAGCACTAACATTTGCGGTGGTCTGTGGACAGGAGATTCTTCACTATATTTAGTACACACACACATGTGCCTGCTGTCCCTGCAGCTCAAGTTCTCTCTCGGTATTGAAGAACCTCAGCTTTCAGCCTTACAATGTCCTTCTCTCAAGTTTAACATTGGTGAGCTTCAGACTTCATATTGTTCATCTCATTTCTGCATTTAATTTAGTATGCGTATCATGCATTTGCAGACAGCTGTATACCGATTATTAGCTTAATTCCTTTCCCTTTTCTAACTTACATTCCCTGCTTCTCACCATGTGTTCTTTTCTCACATTCTTTCACTGACTGATAAACGTTATCATAAACACTCATTCTTGCTAGAACTTTGTACCACAGAACAAACAAGTCCGATTGGTCTATGTTTGACCTACCAGCCTGCTTTGTTCACAAGAATCAGTCAGAGGGACCCGACCCGTGAACCTTGTGATTTGTCATTCATTCTGAAACAGGACAGCAACCTGGTGAGTTACTGTAAGCAGTGTGTTTTTCTCTCATTGTCATTTGTAAACACGAAAATTACATTTAGACACTTGGATCAGGCCAAACCAATGTGCATACTTTTTTATATTATTTTTTATATATTTTTACAAAATATATATCATCCCCGTTTAGAGGTCATCATGAAGAGAGCATGGATTTTGTTCAAATCCCATCCATACATCTGCAATGTGGTGGGATACACAACGCTTTTTGCCACAGCGGACCTCATTCAGCAATGCACGATGGGCAAAGCTCAGGACAAACTGGATCAAGATGCTTCCAACAACACTTCTATTGAGAAATTTGCTGTGGCTGGAGAAGCAAACACAGATGTTGATAGTAATATAAAGGACTCAGAAAGGAATAAAAAAGCTTTGGGAACCAATATAACATCAGCATCAGTGCAACATGCTACATATCTTCACAGCATCGACTGGGCCCAGACTGCTCGGGTGGCCCTGGTTGGGTTCTGCTTTCATGCCAACTTCAATTATCATTGGCTACGTGGACTGGAGAGGATGTTTCCAGGAGGAGGCATCAGAAGAGTTTCACTTAAAGTGTTTCTGGACCAGCTAGTTGCAGCTCCTATGACAATAAGTGCTTTCTACATTGGTTAGAAAAAGGGCTTCTTAATCATACTTCCACTTCTATTTTCACAACTGAATTAAATCAATACATAAATGCATATGAATTCATAGTTAAAAATGTTTTGCTAAAGCGTTTATTACACTTCTAAAGGGCTGAGCACACTGGAGGGTGCAGAAGACCCCCTTGAAGACTGGAGAACTAAATTTTGGACATCTTATAAGGTAGACACAAGGAATATGGAAAGAACACTAGAAGTATTCAACATACAGTGGGTACGGAAAGTAATCAGACCCCCTTAAGTTTTTCACTCTTTGTTATGTTGCAGCTATTCGCTAAAACCATTAAATCAAGTAATTTTTTTTTCCTCGTTAATGTACACAGCACCCCATACTGACAGAAAAACACTGAATTGTTGACATTTCTGAAGTTTTATTAAAAAAGAAAAACTGAAATATCACAGGGTCCTAAGTATTCAGACCCGTTGCTCAGTACTTCGTAGAAGCACCCTTTTGATCTAATATGAGTCTTTTTGGGAAAGATGCAACAAGTTTTTCACCCCTGGATTTGGGGATGCTCTGCCATTCCTCCTTGTAGATCCTCTCCAGTTCTGTCAGGCTGGATGGTAAACATTGGTGGACAGCCATTTTTAGGTCTCTCCAGAGATGCTCAATTGGGTTTAAGTCAGGGCTCTGGCTGGGCCATTCAAGATTCATTAGCTGTGTGCTTAGGGTCATTGTCTTGAGGGAAGGGAAACCTTCGCGCCCAGTCTGAGGTCCTGAGCACTCTAGAGAAGGTTTTTCGTCAAGGATATCCCTGTATTTTTTGACTGCTTTCAACTTTCCCTCGATTGCAACCAGTTGCCCTGTCCCTGCAGCTAAAAAACACCCCCACAGTATGATGCTGCCACCACCATGCTTCACTGTTGGGACTGTATTGGACAGGCCTGTCCACAAAAGCAGTGCCTGGTTTTCTCCACACATACCACTTAGAATTAACGCCTGGGTCTCAAGGCTATCTTGGTCTCATCAGACCAGAGAATCTTATGTCTCAACATCTTTGAGTCCTTCAGGTGTTTTTTAGCAAACTCCAAGCAGGCTTTCATGTGTCTTGCACGGAGGAGAGGCTTCCATCAGGCTTCACTCTGCCATAAAGCCCCGACTGGTGGAGGGCTGCAGTGATGGTTGACTTTCTACAACTTTCTCCCATCTCCCGAC
>JAUMHP010000070.1:7681254-7713373 GCA_032361065.1 Enteromius trimaculatus
ACCATCTCAAGGATGATCAGAAGAAATGGACAGCACCTGAGTTAAATATATGAGTGTCACAGCAAAGGGTCTGAATATTTAGCACCATGTGATATTTCAGTTTTTCTTTTTTAATAAATCTGCAAAAATGTCAACAATTCTGTGTTTTTATAATATGGGGTGCTTTGTGTGTACATTAATGAGGGCGAAAAATAACTTAAATGATTTTAGCAAATGGCTGCAATTTAACATAAGGGGGTCTGAATACTTTCCGTATCCACCTGTATATGTCAATATTTCATTTTTAGGATTCATTTCTGACACTGATTTACTTTTTTCCCCTTTCTTCGGTAGACTGGAGTAGTGTATTGGTCAACAATGCAGGTATGAGGTTAATAATCCATCTATTTGTTTATACTTCTGTTCATCTGTTTTCTCATTTTCTAAATTGTATTCTTCGTGTCTCAGGCTGTGAACTTCTCGCTGATCCCGCCGGTGGCTCGTACTGTTTTTGTTGGAGGAGTCGCTCTTGTCTGGACTGTCTTCTTATGTCATTTAAAGCAACAGAAGAGTGACTTCCTGACTTAGGCTTTGTTCTGCAGCTGCTTGGCTTTTAATTTTACCAAAACATGGACTTTCTTTATTAAAAATATGTAGCATACTATGCATATATGCTACTATGTAAATATCTAATATAAGGTATGCAATAAATCTGACTGATGTTTTAAACAATATGCAATCTGAGTAAATCATTTCTCTTGTTTATGTTTTACACCAGAAATGGTGATAGCGGAAGACATTTACTTCCACACTGTGACAAAAATTAGAATAAAACATATAAAAATGAAGGGACTTTTATTCATAGGTTGTTGAATTTAATATGTGGACAGTACACAGATTAATTTACAAAAAAATCTAAAATCAGTTTAGAAAACAGTTTGGGTGAATTTTCATTTCATTTATGATTCATGCTTGGGAGAGTGATTTTATAGATTTACTAAAATAAAGCAATAGTTTAGGCTATATGATGGAGTAACTACAGTATTACTATTATTATTACTGTTGCATTTATTCATTTATATAGTTACTTCTATTATATATATATATATATAATATTTATTCAGAAGGGACAACGGACATTAATTTTAATTTAAGAAGAAATACAGCTTGCCTTTCAAAAGTTCATTTTGTTACGTTTATTTATTTTATTTTAATAAATAAAAAAGTGGGATTGAGATTTCTTGAGAACATCTACATTCATTTGTACTCAATATTAACTTTGCTGTCACTCTCGTTTAGACTTTATATAGCTCAGATACACCGGGCTGGAGTGCTTATTTGCCTTATATTTTAATTTAGACCTATTTGCTAGGTTAAACGCGTTTTAAAATGATTTTCAATAAATAATGTACTTAAAAATGTTTAAGTGTGTTATCTCTGTATGACAAACCTTGCTGTAACCACCCACCTCAGCAGCAAGCTCACGACTTTTCAGTGACAGGAAGCCTGAACCAATCCGGTCTCACCTTTACAGTCACGTGACTCTTGGCGTTCCGTAATCTCGCCATACGTGCTCTCGCGAGCTTTCCTTTTCCCTTTTCACTCTGAGTCCAAGATGGTAGGTGGCTTAATTTCTTATGGAGTGTACCAGGGTCCAAAATCTACCTCCATCCTCAGCTATATCTCTTCTAATTCTGCCAGCAGATGATGTTTAGAAGCATTACATAGTGCTGCAAGTAAAAAAATGTGTGTATTGTTGTGGATGTGTTTGAAATTAATAAGTAAGTGTCGGCTAGCGCACATCGGGCCGTGAGGCGGAGAATCCCATTCATATGTCGCGTGTTAAGATACTTAAAGATGCCTACCGTCAACGTGTCACTGTCTTATGAAGATTTTGTATAACCAGATATTTATAAAGTATTTGTAATATTTAATTTAGGTGCCTAGACAGATTGAAGAGTGTTCGAGCAAACTCGTGCTGGCTAAGCTAACATTAACTCTGTCCGTGCGGTCCTCTGTGCCACACGAGTTACAGTGTATCTGAGATATTAATGTATTAATATGAGTGTTATGAAGTAATGTTCGTTTCACGTTGGTTTTGTAATTCTTTTAGCCGTTATTTCTCAAACGTGCATCATTGTGGCTAGTTCTTTGCTAATGTAATCGTCTGAGAACGTGCTGAACCTGACACTACTACACGCTTTTTATTATTGTATATTTTATTTCTGTGTAATTTTATCATTGTGTTTGACTTTAAAGGGAGTTGACATCAGACACAACAAGGACCGTAAGGTTCACAGGAAGGAGCCCAAAAGTCAGGATATTTACCTGAGGCTCTTGGTCAAGGTAAGAATACGTTTTAGAGGGGACACTTTTATGGCTGTCTGTCTGTAATTTTATACAATGCCTTTTTTGTTGTATTGTAGTTGTACAGATTCCTGTCTCGTCGTTCGGATGCTCCCTTCAACAGGGTCATTCTGAGGAGACTCTTCATGAGCAAGACCAACCGACCCCCTATGGCCTTGTCCCGACTGGTGAGTTTGAAGCCCAGTTGTAGTCCTGTATGTGGGTAGTTGATAACTAAAAATTGGACTGTGTCCTGTGGTGTGATATAGCAAACAAGGAAAGAGAAAAAAAACAATGTATGAGACAAAATGTCTCATGCTTGTAGTTACAAATAGCATGAGAGCAGTTTATTTTCAGTGTTTTTGTTTGTGTGTGTCATACGATAGATGCGTCAGGTATATGCACATCTCATTTACTGTTGTCTTGTCACTGAAGTAAACATTCTGCTATGTTCAAAATAATGAAGTGGGGTTTTTTATCTTCTAGATTCGCAAGATGAAGTATCCAGGCCGTGAAAACCTGACTGCTGTTGTTGTGGGAACCATTACTGATGATGTGAGGATTCTGAAAATCCCTAAATTAAAGGTAAGTCATAAAACATTATTGTCGTAAAGACTTTGTGTCCAAGGTCTGTCTGTCACATCTGTGCGTCCGTTTTGCTTCTGATTCTTAAGTTCACGTTGCCAAGCTGCATGATTGATGCTTGTGATCGCTAAATTTGAATAGTTAAGTGTTCCTCCTTTTTATTAAATTATGCTGTTTAGATTCCTTTTAGCACTTAATTGTATATAAATAGTAATATAGATATAGCGCAGGAATATTAAGGCCAATTATTTTCTGGTATTAAAAGTGGGCTTTTTTATGAGTTGGCGACTGTCGGTTATGTTTTATCAAACTTTTTTAAAACCCACTTTTATTTACAGTTTGTATTTTGTTTTATATTCTAAGGCTCTATCTGACATTTGTCAATTTATTCACACATTCTATGATGGCTTATTTACATTTTGACTTAGTACTAAATAAAAATAAGAACTAAAATAGGAGCATGTAAGCATTTGAATCTGGCTTTTAATGCAACTCAAATTTTAATATTTCTTTAAAAAAACAAAAAGTAGCCTGATAATGCATCACAGAAAACGGTTTAAATGAATGGCGTCCTTTTTTCTGTAAAATTGAAAATGCATAAATTTCGATTTTTCACTTTATTAAATTTGACTTGTGCAAGCAGTGTGATTGAGCATGTGATGAGCTCACACCTCAACATGCATTTATCTTCTCCCCATTGCATCCATTTTTATGAAGTTACGAAGGAGCCATGCAGATTTATTTTTTACAGTCTTTCCCATGAGAAACAATTATAAGAATAGGGTTTAAGTCACCCTTGGACGTTTGCTGAGGCTGCTGGTTGAGAAGCAAGTTGATGGAAATTTTTACAGAACTATTAGATAAGTGTGCACAATGACATTGTTTTTGTTCCTCTTTTAAATGTTTACTGTGTTTTTTGGGTTTTGCTGTCTCGTACTTCTAATGAGAAGCCTTGAACAAAACGCATTTTAATGAAAGTGTAGAAAGTAAAATTGAAGTGTTTGAGAAATGGTAATATTTAGTTTTTATTATTTTATAGCCCTGTTGATAAATAAGTGATGTGGTTTATGTATACATTTTTTGCTCAAATTGTGTAACACCTTTTAAATGACTTTTTTGTTTGTTTGTGTTTTGTTTATATAGAATGAGGGATTTATAAAAATAAATAAATAAAACATGATCATGTAAATATTGCGTATATAGTAAATATGTTCATGTTAAAATGGTTCTTAGTTTTTGTAACACTTGCTGTAAATGCTTAATTTCTATCAGCATGTGTAGTAGGGCTGCAGCTATCGAATATTTCAGTTTTTGGGTATTCTACTGAAAATTCCATCGAGTAATCGGATAAAACATTTATTTACATATGTTCTTGAAGGAAGCTCATAATTGGAATGAAAAGAAATCATAGTTTTAAAGCCATCGTCCTCCACCATGGACAGTGGGCGCATGTCTGTGACAATCATGTTTAAAATGAAAACTCCGCTGCTTGCTCAGTGGAACATGAAGTAGATGTCCGCACATAACGGTCCATACGAAGCTGTGAAGTTTTACTTGGAAAAAGAGGTCAAATAAACAATTATTGATATATGAATATGATATTTATGAAAAATTATATTCAAATATTAGGTAAATATTATCATACACACTTTCTGGCTGTGCATTTATAAACCCTATTCATTGCAATCAAACTAAAATGACCACACCTGTTGTATTGAGCACATTAAACTTATGGACATAATTACAAAAACTTATTCAACGTTCAGTATTCAAAATAAAGTTATCAAGTATTCATCCAAGCCATGGTATTGGAAAAAGTATTACGTGTGTTTAATCGTAAAAGCCATGCACGGCTTTGTTGACAGTAAATGAATTCCTTTGATAAGTAGCCATGGCACATGGCTACACTGAATTTACCTGTCTCGGGTGACGGTCCTCCTCCGGTCTCCAAATGCAGTGGATGTTTTTGGCTGAGATGCTGCAGCATAGACGTGCTGTTGTGGTGCACTAGCTCGAGCTTGCAGTGAACACACATTGCAGCGTTCTCTTTGATTTTCTTTCTTTTTTTTTTTTTTTTTTTTTAATGAATGTACACCGATTGACAAAATTACATTTTGTTACAAGGAAATATAAAGCTTTTAGTAATCGGATAGAAGTAATGGTGCTGTGTTTGCTGCTTTATATATTTTTTTGTTTTTGTTTCATAATACTCTGCAGCTGTGAACAGAGATATTTCTGTATTCGCTGCAAAGCCAATGAGAGCACAGGTGTGAGGTTCCCTGAACAATCCTTTTATGTTTTCTGTTTTTTCACAGGTGTGTGCCCTAAAGTTGACAGACCGTGCTCGCAGCAGGATCTTGAAGGCTGGTGGACAGATCATGACCTTTGACCAGCTGGCACTTAGTGCACCTAGAGGACAGGGCACCGTTCTGCTGTCAGGTGTGTGTTCGTAAATCATGGATACAAATTCAGTTCCGTCAGATTGGTTGTCAAAACTGGATTTATATATATATATATATATATATATATAATAAATATAATTTTTTTTTTATTATTTTTTTAAATGTAGACATTTTGTGTTAATGCTTTTTTGTCTGGTTTGTCTGCAGGACCCCGTAAGGCTAGAGAGGTGTACAGGCATTTTGGCAAAGCTCCTGGAACCCCCCACAGCCATACCAAGTAAGGAAACAAACGCTTTAATTTTAAGCCATTATAAACGTATTTGATATGTTAATCATTATGAGACACTGTAACTCAAAGCACATTTCTCTATCTTCTAGACCCTATGTGCGCTCCAAAGGCAGGAAGTTCGAGCGTGCCCGTGGTCGCAGAGCGAGCCGAGGATACAAGAACTAAACATCTGTTCTTTTGTATTCAATATTGTGATGCAAATAAAGATTGGATAATCCAAAAACAGTCGTTTGGAGTTTATCAAGTTTTATGATCTGTTCACAAAAAGCTTAGCGTTTCGCAGCAGTCAACTGACTTTATTTTTTTTTTTAATATTTCTCTTTAATGTGAAATGAACACGCTAGTACATTCACCTGAAGCACCAAAATGACTGTGACTTAACCACATCAGGTGGAAAAAGCAAACCTAATGATGAAATGTTTTGTTGACAACTGTACATGTGCGTATGCACGTGGTTTCCGATACAGTTTCAGAATTAGCTCAAAGATCACTTAGAATTGTAATTGTCAACTTAAAAGAAGTTAACGTCAGAGGAAAGGTGTGCAGACCTTAAATGAACCTTGAATTTTCCATTTTAATTTGCACGTAAGCTTGCAACCAAGCAAGCTATAAGCAGTTTGAGTTAAACTTTTATGAAAAGATTGCATGTGAGTTATGTGCAAATCTAATTTATCTCACTATTTTAGAAATTTGTGAGGTGAAAGTTTATTGAAATTATCTTGTCCGTCAAGTTTTGTGCACTTTTTTTTTTTGTAACATTTCAATATTTTTGTTAAAGTTAATTTCCAGAATATTATAAGCTTGTTCTGAAAGGCAATAAAAATAGTTAAAAAAATTTTTTAGATGAAGCAGAGTTTGTTGCACTATGGCATTGTCAATGTTTGCGATGGTATTTCAGTTTGCTAAAAATTAAGTAAATGCATGCAAGAATGGTAATTTTTTTTTTTACTTTGTAGTTTAAACATTACAGTTTTAAGTACAGAACTAATTCAGTCAATGCAGGTCTCTTCAGGTTTGGAAAGAAGACCAATGGTAAATGGGAAATGTAATGCCCTCAATTAAAATGCAAAATTTTGGGGCATTTATAGGGTGGCCATGCATTTGTTGAAGTAAAACATGGATGAGCATTGCGAGCGCTGAAGATATGTGGAAACAAAAATGATGCAAAGTACTTGGCCGGTGTTCAAAAGGAGTTTTGCTCTTGGTGAGTAAACACTTTTCAGAAGCTGTCTGCCTTTGATCTGCAAATCTGTGGTTGTTGTTTCCAGTATATAGAGGACAAATTAAACATTTCAATAGGCAGTTGTGAGCGGTTTCGGCCACATGTGATGGTAACACGATAACCAAGAATGAATATTAATCTGTATTTCCACTGATAATTTTAGTTAATTTCTAAGTGGTTTGAAATGACCTCATATTTAGCCCTTAGCAGATTCTCAATCTCTAAAGCCCTTCAAGAAATCACACTGAAATCCGTTGGATTTAAAACACATTTTGGGGTTTCTATATAAGGACAAATTGCCATGATGTAAGTAACAGTAAGTGACACACAAATCTGCTGACAGACAGATGCTCAGAGACTCGAGTGCTTTATATGTCATGCTTATCTATTCTGCAAACCTGTTTCAAGTAAATTCTACGGAGAAATGATCTGTTTATCAAAGTGTTAAATGAAACCTTTAGCTCATTCAATCCACTGTTGACTTTCATGGAACTCAAAAAGAAGCTGTAATAATTTAAATAACTCAAATTCTGCATAAAACATGTGACTGGGTTTTTATTAACATGCCTAAAAGGCCTTTTCCAATACCCATTCAATTTTAAATGCACTCTTTTAAATATTGAATATAATTCAAATATAATTAGCTTATTAAACGTTGCAATCATACATATTTACAAATTGAATTGCCAAATATATAATCAACATCTTTACTGTTTAGCAAATTGCACTTTTTAATACAAGAAATACAATACTGTATTTATTTTACACTTATTAAATTATTATTCATGTAATTAAGTATTGCCTTGCCTTGTGTTTCAGAGTTGAAAGAAATATGTTCCTGGCAGAAAATTACCGTTTAATTTTTGTGTTTCAAGGCAAAGCTTAAATTGTTTTAAATTAAAAACTACAATACTAGGAGGCAACCTCTAGAGACAACTTCACTAAAACTAGAATTTTTAATTTCTCCACGTAAAAAAATGCATTTAACAATTGCTAAAGTAAGTTCAAATAAAGCATATATGTATGTGAAATAAAGTATATTTAAAAAAAAAAAAAAAAAAAATTCAATTCATGTTCAGGAGCAACAGATTGAGAGCGAGAACTGGAGAACGTTGGTGTGTTTTTTTCTTAGAAAATGACTGATGGGGTCATTGGGGAAGGAATATGTAATATCTCTGTCATAATGCCTCCATCAAGCATAATCAGTGTTAATACGTTCCATTCTCGCTGCTATCTGCATGCATATAATATTCCCACTCACGACAGTCTCTTTTTTTCCACATCAGGGGCTTACAAAGGTCTTCCCCAGCTCTTCTGTTATTCAAATCAGCTGTATCAGCCACAAATACAGTAAACTGGAAAGACCCCATCACTGTGTCATATCACCCCCTCTTATGTGAAGAGAAGGAGAGCATGAAAGTGTACGCTGATACCAGTGTGCAGTATGTAACCTCAACATGTCCCAGATACACAGCAGCGCTTCACGTCAATCAAGGTTGATACTGTGAATGTTTTTGTGTGAAATGGGAACCTGATGGGCACGAGAACTCACACGATACAGATAGGAAGGAAATGATGAGAATCTAAGAATGAAAGAGTCTGAAGTTCTGCGGTTATCCTCCCATACTTTACCTCATGAAGGCATACCTACCTGCTGCTTTTTCCATGGATTTACATATTTGAATATTTAGTAGCCAGTGTACTGTTTCCACTTAAAAAATGTATGCATCAATGAGCTGGCATAGAGCGGCCTCGGAAATCCATTTTTTTGTACTCTACTCTACTTTACTCTACTCTACTATATTACTGTAGAGCACCTTCACAAATCTATTAATAGATTGCAAAAATCGCTCAGAAGTTAGTTCAGAGAGTCACCATCTCACGGCTTAATATTATGTATCTCATTCAATGAAACCTTTTAGTGGGATACGGTACAAAAAGGAAGGAAATCTGATGTTTAGATGCTTTGTACACTACATGCTAAACCTACAAACATTACCACTTCTCGAACTGGATTGTGAAAGATAGGAGTGAAAAACAAAGCAAAAATGGGAGGGGAGCGACTGAGTCAGCCACAAACTCTTTTCTTCATCAAAACAACTCCAGCCCCCATATTCATGTCACTCGCGCACAGTCTCTCTGCCTTTACTGGAAGTGGTGCTGTTTTAGAATATGCTGATCGCACATCCGCATATCAACGGCTGAATCAAACGCGTTCCGAGGCTCAGCTCTAATACAAGGCTGACATAACAGAAACACACATACACAACCACATAAACAAACAATGATGCCATGGGGCAGGCTAAAATTACACATGACATCTGTGTTATTCACCCATTGGTTAAGTTTCAGAGCAAATAATCATTTATGCTGTCTTGGCATTAATATACTGTATATAGTGCCTTGCAAAAGTATTCTTTTTTTTTTTTTTGTTAAACAGCTTTAAATGACTTTTTTTTTCCAACATCAATCTACACTGCACACACTATAATGGTGTCACAACTTATTACATTTATAAAATAAACTAATAACTAAAAGACGTACATTGCAAAAAGTATTCAAACCCACAGGTGTTCAAACCTCTGTATAGCTTTGCACATGTGACGGCAGACACACATTTTCAGGTTTCTCCAGATATATTTGGAGGGGTTCAAGCTCAATCAAGCTTGCTATCTCTATATTTTGGTGCATTGAGCTTTTCTTCTACTCTGATGAATCCCTCAGTACCAGCCCCACAACATGAAAGTATTGAGACCCACCATTTTTCACTCTTTGTTAAATTGCAGCCATTTGCTAAAATCATTCAAAATCAATCAAAGGTAATTTTTCCAATCTTTAATGTACACACAGCACCCCATATTGATAGAAAAACACAGAACTGACATTTTTGCAGATTTATTAAAAAAGAAAAACTGAAATATCACATGGTCCTAAGTATTCAGACCCTTTGCTGTGACACTCATATATTTAACTCAGATGCTGTCCATTTCTTCTGATTATCCTTGAGATGGTTCTACACCTTCATTTGAGTCCAGCTGTGGCTTATACTGAAGCCACACACCTGTCTATATAAGACCTTACGGCTCACAATGCATGTCAGAGCAAATGAGAATCATGAGGTCAAAATAACTGCCTGAAGAGCTCAGAGACAGAATTGTGACAAGGCACAAATCTGGCCAAGGTTACAAAAAATTTCTGCTGCACTTAAGGTTCTTAAGAAAAATTATTCTCTGGTCTGATGAGACCAAGATAGAACTTTTTCGGCCTTAATTCTAAGCGGCGTGTGTGGAGAAAACCAGGTCCAATACATCACCTGTCCAATACAGTCACAACAGTTACGCACTGTGCATCATGCTGTGGGGGTGTTTTTCAGCTGCAGGGACAGGATGATTGGTTGCAATCAAGGGAAAGATGAATGGGGCCAAGTACAGGGATATCCTGGACCAAAACCTTCTCCAGAGTGCTCAGGACCTCAGACTGGGCCTAAGGTTTAGCTTCCAACGAGACAATGACCCTAATCACACAGCTAAAATAACAAAGGCTTCACAACAACTCTGAGACTCAAATGGCCCAACCAGATCCCTGACTTAAACCCAATTGAGCATCTCTGGAGAGACCTAAAAATGGCTGTCCACCAGTGTTTAAAATCCAACCTGACAGAACTGGAGAGGATCTGCAAGGAAGAATGGCAAAGGATCCCCAAATGCAAAAAACTTGCTGCATCTTTCCCAAAAGACTCATGGACCCTCGATCAAAAGGGTGCTTCTACTAAAAACTGAGCTCTAGGACCATGTGATATTTCAGTTTTTCTTTTTTAATTAATCTGCAAAAAAATATGATTTTAGGAAATGGCTGCAATATAAGAAAGAGTGGAAAATGTAAGGGGGCCTGAATACTTTCCATACCCACTGTGTGTGTATATATATATATATATACAGTATGTTCATTTGCAAAAAAATATCATTCCCCTTTTAACAATGTTCAAAAATCCAGTTTTCTGTTGTTGTTTATTGTGCATTCCTAAAACTGCAGGTTCAGATATATCTAGAATATATCTAACTAACACAATAAAAACATGATAACGTCATAAAAACATGATGTTATTCAAATATTAAAGTTTCTGCAAATAAACATATTGTGCATATATGTGTGTGTATTATATTTACTGTGTGTGTCACCCTCGGTCATAAGTGTCTATTATCCAAAATTGAGATTTGCACATCATCTGAATAGCTAAATAAATGTTAGGATAAGACAATATTTGGTCAAGCTAAAACAATTTTTAAATCTGGAATCTGAGGGTGCAAAAAATAAATAAAAAGTATAGAGGAAAATTAAATTTTGGTATTAATATTTACAGTAGGAAATTTACTAAATATCTTCATGGAATATGATCTTTACTTAATATCCTAATGATTTTTGGCATAAAAGAAAAATCGATAAATTTCACCTATTGTTATTTTTGGCTATTGCTACAAATATACCTGTGCTACTTGAGACTTAAAGTTTTGTGTTCATATATATGAAGTAGTACCCTAATTATTTATAAACATAGACATTCTTGCTTGTGTACATTTTCCATGTTACTTTTGGTTTGTTTTATATCAACACATTTGTTTCCATTCTTTAAAGTCTGACATACTTTCAGATAAACTTTTTCACGTGGTGAGAGAGACAGACCTGGTGAATCCGTGGGAGAAGAGTTACCTCTCCCTCGTTCTATTTCTCTCTGAGCATCTCTCTTTCTCTCTAACTTTTTCCAAAGTACGTCAGACAGACCGCACATCAACAGTTTCACTACATTAATCCTCAGAAGTCATGTGATGAGGCAGAGAAGAAGAGGAACTACCTACAGCGAGCGACTCCTCCCGACCATACTGCAACCCACGCGACCTCCCACAACACTATATAATCAAGAACAAAACCAGAGGCGCTCACACAAACCGAGAGACGGGATTAAACGCACAAGGGTTTTTAGGGGAAAGCAACTAGAAGATAAAAGACACTTGGAACATGAATAAGAAACAGTTTGTGATGATTCTGGGGTTAGCGCTGGTTTTTGAAGGTAAGCGTGCACTTTTAAATATTGTTTTGTCTCTCACCTAGTTTTAAGTTCTTCGTGTAGCTTTAAATGTGCCGTCTTTCTGTGTTCTGCAGGTGCTCGGTGTCAGGAACATGAAGTGTTTGTAGCTTACGGTTCTGTAGCAGTGTTGCCATGCAAAGATGAGACTTCATCGCTCTCACATCCTACTGCTGTCTACTGGAGCAGGACAGTTGGAAAGTAAGAACATTTGATCCATCCACGAAACACATCCAGGAATCCATAAACACAGCAATCCAAAACCTGACAATCAGCATTTTAATATCTCCCTCTCTTTCTCAATTTCCTAGTGTACAGAAGACAGTCTGGCGGCGAGAAAAGACCGGGTTAGAGTTTCGTCCGGTCAGAGATCCACCACGCTTTAACTGCCCCGTCCCGAATTTCGGAAAGTCTGATTACAGCCTTCACATCACTGAAACTACATTGGAAGATGAAGGGGAGTACATCTGTAGAGTTGAGGGAAAGAAACAGATGGTGAAGTTCATCATTCTCAGAGTTGTACAAGGTAATAACCAAGAACTGTCACTTCTTCTGTAAGTCCTTGGCTGTATTCTGGAAGCCTTGTTGATAATATGTCCTCTCTCTCCTCAGTGTCATTTTCTCCTGCTGTAGTGGTTGAGGGCTTCCGAACGGAGGCAACGTGCCATGTCAGTGCTGAGACAAAGTCTGAACTAATTAACTGGAAGCGAAATGGCGCAATTGGAAGGAGAACCAGCCTCTCCGATGTGTCTCAGAAAGATGGAGGAGACTGGGCCTGTCAGGTTGCATACGAAGGTGGAGTTGTAGAGGCAACCACATCTCTGCAGGTCAGAGGTGAGTGTCCGTTGAAACTTATTAGCTTCTTCTTTAAACGTACGTCTGCAAGAGTTGCTGATCATCCTCCTCTGTTGGTTTTCCAGGGATAGTCACTCCTCGGGATGACTCTTCGGTGGTGTATGCTGCTGTTGGTTCCTCCGTCTCCTTGCCCTGCATCTTTACTGATGGTTTGATCTTAAGCACTGTGAGATGGAACAAAACCTCTCCTCTCCCTGCGTCTCTCATCACGTCTGCTGGGCCCTCAGCATCAGCTGCTATACAGAGAGTGGAGGAGGGAGATGAAGGGATGTATACATGCTCAGGAACGGTCAGGGGATTGAATGGACAGAGTAACATAGTACAAAGAAGGATGGAGCTAGTTGTAGCTAAAGGTGAGTAGAATAATATATCACTAGAACACTCAGGGTGAAGTGGCTAATATATAATAATAATATTTAAAATATATTAATCCAACTGGTGTTCATCTCCTATTAACGTCTGGTATTCGGAATTTGCAGAATACTGAATTTCTCTTTGAATTCTGTTTAGTTTCGAGAACCTCATCATCCATCAATAGCGGACCCATGACCCTGACCTGCCATCTCAGCAACTCAGACCAGATCATTTCCTATGAGTGGCTCCGCGTGAATTACGGACCGAATGATACTCAAACATTGACCTCTGTTCAAAAGTCAGAGAGCCCTAGGATTCAGGAAGTGAATGAGAAAGATGCTGGTGAATGGGTTTGTCGCTATTACGGGAGGCAAGGCGTTCTGGGGAACGTGACTTATGAACTTCATGTGATGGGTAGGTTGAGCAGTTATATTACAGTAAATGATCTTGGCATAAGCATTTCCGTGCCAAAAAACGAACATAGCATGCTGTGAAATAAAAATTTTTTTTTGCCTAATTTTAATTAAAAGCAGTGCATTTTGTTTGATTTTTGTTTGGTTTGTTCGTTTTTTACAGGTGCTGTAAAGAGCAGCAATTCAAGTTCCAGCAACAAAACCGCTATGGTCGTGGGATTTGGGGTTTTGTTCTTGGTGGTATTCCTGGTTTTGTTCAAAATGTACAGAAACTATCGCCGGGTATGTTTCAGTCTCCTCGAGTCTTGATGTAATAATGCATTGCT
The DNA here is from genome assembly GCA_032361065.1 of Enteromius trimaculatus. NCBI lineage: Eukaryota > Metazoa > Chordata > Actinopteri > Cypriniformes > Cyprinidae > Enteromius > Enteromius trimaculatus. The sequence goes on from JAUMHP010000070.1 coordinate 7,695,106, forward strand.
TCATGCGTACTTGATAGCGATATTTCAATTATGCAAAAGACAGCATTTAGTGTGGGTAATTTGTATCTCATTTCTCATATTCATCTCATTTATTCCTCCTAACAGAAGAGGATGGTCCTTCTTTACCCTGCGATGGAAACCATCGTCCATCAGGCTGCCACTGAACGAGAGCAGAGAGACAGGAACAGGCCAAAAATGGCTGAAGCGTGTGTCGGAGACCCCAAAGTAGTGTGTGTGTAAATGTGTGTGATAAGACAGATGCCTATGTAGATGTGTGTGTGTGAATGTGTTTTAAATGCAGACAATTGTAGCAGTCCATTTAAACTGTATATACATATACCACTGACATATAAATGTATACATTTTGTAAAAACAATTTTCGGTGCAAATATATTTTTTAATATGAATGTAAAATCTATGTAAATAAAGCAATAAAGGGAAAACATGCTTCATTTGTTTTTGTTTCTTGTGCACAGTAAATATATTATAAACAGGTTCTTAATATTTCTATACAGAGACACCAATCTATACACAGATACATTTAAGTAAATATTAAAATAACAATAAACACAATCCATATGTCATAAAAAAAACGTGTGCAGGCTGTATGCATCACTCAAATATATATCACTACAATAGTCATGCTACGTAACCATTAAACAACACAGCTGAAATTTATATATTACATTTCTTTAAACACTTTTTACATGTTTATAGACTACACCTCACTACATTCGGTTTCATCTTGCCTCTCTGAAGGTTTCTTCTCTGACCTCCAGAGCTCATTTGTGCTCAGCTTCTTGTCAAACCAGTCTGCATCTTCAAAGTCTTCAAAGTCAAAGACCTCCTCATCATCAAAACACCAGCCTGGCCAGTCCACGCTGATGCCCTCTTTATTGCTTAAAGGGAGAGAACAGGGGTAATGGGTAAATGTCTTTTAAAAAGGTAATGTGGATTTTTTTTTTTACATCATATGTGTGTAACTGTGTATATATATTATATATATGTGTGTGTGTGTAAAGACAAACACATACACCATCTATTTGAAAATATTTGCATGTATTGTATATTTATATTAAACCCATCCTACGTCTAATATATAAATGTAACATATTTATCTTAAATATGTATATGCATGTGTGTATATTTATATATACGTAATAAATATACACCTATATTACGTAAACAAATGTGCTTATTCGGCAGCAATAATATATATATATATATATATATATATACACACTGGGGCTGCACAATTAATTGAATTTCTAGTCTCAGTTACAATTATAAATGCCACAATTTACATAGTTGTTCAAAAAGTCAATAATTACTTACTCTGAATGCTTAAGATATGTTTTTTTCTTTTTACAAGTTATCTTAATTTTTTACTTTTTAATTATAGCTTTAGTTTAACTAAACTAATAACTAATGGTTGTAATACCATGAAAAAAAAAAATATATATATATACATACATACATATTAACTTAAATAGCAAACCAATCTAAAATATATGACATTTGATGCTTAGTACTGTAGGCTTAAAACTGTAAAATTTTTCAGTTTAAATGTTTTCAGATTAATTATTTTCATATAACATTTGACATGAAGTTGCTTCAAACAATGGTATAAACATCACTCAGTGTAAATTGTTTTTAATCGTAATTAAAAATTTTACAATTACATTTTCAAGCGAATAATCAACAATTATGATTTATATATATATATATATATATATATATACATAATATTTTTAGATGTGTAAGTAGTGATTATGATGTAGTGTTTAAATTCATAAATGTCACAATTTTTTTTGTTTGTTTGTTTTTTGCGTCACCTTTAAAGACCCTCAGGAGTCCACAGACCCCTAATTGTAAACCATGAATATAAAAGCCCACGCTTTTGTTGCAACTCATGCCACTTTAATTCATGTCTTTGTAATTTCTACATTTTAAAGGTACCTCAACTCATCTGTGTTAAGCATTTCAACGCTTTTGATCAGTTATTTAAAAAAATGCTATAAATGCAAAATGGTTGCATGCAATTATTTTTTAGGGGAAAGCCTGACTCCTAATGGTCCTCATGGAGAACTAACTTGTCTATAGTCCAAAAGAAGCAACAAGGCTTAATATATATTTTTAGACTAATGATGTTGCCAAATCTGAATACAATTTCCAGGGAAGGTTTAAAAGTAATAACTTAGATAGAATTTTATGTAACAGTACACAGATGAATTGTGTGTGTGGGCAGAGAGAAGAAATAACGCACACGAAACTGTCGAGTGTGAGGACTCTCTACAGTCATATCTTTCAAATGGAACAAATATACTTAAAATGAAAATGATTGATTTTCCACTGGACAGTTAAGGTTATTTTTGGGGTTAATTTGAAAGGAAAGAATAATTATATCTTAAGCAAAAAAAAATTACACACAGACACACACACAAATACATATTCAAAGTTGAGTTTTAAATTCTTGCACATATCTAAGTATCTTCTTACATGAGATTCAATGCAAATAACACACGTGCACACACACACACACACACATATTATGTATATATATATATATTTTTTTTTTACCTTAATGGGCCATGTATCTGGAAAAAAAATGAAAATCCCAGGATCATAACTTATCATCCCTCACTTATGATTGCTTCCTTATTACTCGTTTTCCATTTAAAACAAAATGACTAACTATTAAAATGCAAAATCTATATCTTATGCTTAAAAAGAGGTGATCACTGTTAGTCCAGTTAAAACAACAGCAGCATCATACAATAAATGTTAGGCTGAGAGTTGAATTTTTTGCATTTTTAGAATAAGTAGCCAGAACAGAAACCTGTTGCATGACGCCATCTGATGTTTATAACAAACTCTTTCATCTCAGAAGATCAAGAGAAAAAAAAGTGTTACAATTCTGTTTTCAGATTGTGTTTTCAGATTACATTTAGCAATGACTCACAGAGAAGAGGTGACAAGCATGAAGACTCACCTGTCTTTCATCTCATCCTCACTTCCATCAACGTTCCCCTCTCTCCATCCATGAGCAGATATCATACTAGATACTGACGATTCCTCTCTCTCTCCTTCACTGGCCGACGGCGAAACAGTAGGAGAACTTTGTACAGATAAAGTTTTTTTCTTTGCCTCTCTTTTTCCCAGTCCCCGATCTCTTTCACGTTCCTTAGCCCTCTGCAGCAGGCCCTGGAGTGGAGAAGGATGAATCTGGGGGTCCAGGCCTGGCGGGGGTGAGGGGCTGCGTCTGTGAGAAGGTAGGAGGCAATGCTGAGAGGAGCTGATCTCTGGGATGGAGGCGCTCCTTTGTGACTTCAGTTTGATTGGTTTCATTTTCACTTGTTCAGATTGCATCTGAGTATCTGGTGACAATATTTTTTCAGAAACATTCCATAACGTTCCATGGTTGTTTTTTAGAGAGCCCAGCTTTAGCACTCGGTGGGAATCCTGGGGTTTAATGCAAGGGTTGGATGCTCTTCTCTGGTTTCCACTGGAGCTTTCATTGGAGGTAGGTTCTAAACCATTAGCAGGATTGGATCCTCTTCTCTGGTTTTCATTGGAGTTGGGAGGAAATTCCAATCCATTCACATCTGTCCTGGTAATATCTGAGGGAACAGATGGTTGCAAATTATTTTGACGTCTCCTCCGTAGACGAGGAGACTTTAGTTTCCTGGAGAACCTCCCTGATTCTGTGAGGAGCTCGTCATCATCTCCCGACTGACTGTACAAAGAGTCATCTTCTGGATCTCGATGCATTGGTTCTCCTGTTTCTGCTTTTGCTCCATATGTTGATGCAGTTATTGATGTGGAAATGCTTGGCAGCGATTGGATAGAAGTGCTATTCTTCTCCACATCTCCACCTGGCATCAACAAGTATGATCCATTTGGCTGATTTCTCACAGGTAATTCTTCTTTAGAATTTACAGATGACCGTCGTCCATGTTTCCATGTAACTCGTCTTTCTGATGGTTTTTTTGATAGGGCCGCTTCCAGCTGCTTTTTTACTTCTTCAATTTTTAATCCAGCTGAATTAGTCTTTGCTGCAACTTCTTCATGAGCTGACTGGCTCTGGTCAATTGAGTGACCAATCAGTGGAGAGTTCTGATCCTCTGGAACTTCACTTTGTTCTTCTTCCATCAACATTTCTGTCTCAGACTTGCGCCTATAAGAAGGATGCAGCCTGACCAACTCAGCTGGGTCCAAGTCACTATCAGATCTATCAGATTGGCCATCAGGATCCTCGATGACTTTGTCAGACAGTTCATCTTGAATGGGAGGTCTCTCTGAACCACCAAATTCTGTCGCGCTTGTTGTCTTCATTACTCTGTTGGTCTCATTTTCCCTCAAGGTCTCTAAGGTTGCCTGTGATCATCAACAAAAAACAGTTTATAATTACTAACTATTCAACTATATTTGACATTTTGATACAATATTCTGCTCACAAACTTGAATACTGCACTTAAACTCTATTATGATATAAAAGTCATTTTCAACGATGCAATGACAGACTCATGACAGAGTCCATTTACTTTTAGTTAATCATTAAATGCAAAAATCTCATGTTTTCTCCTCAAAAATTATTAACTAATTTTAATGACCAAAAACATAAATAAAATGCCAATACAGTGTTATATAGGCGGTTACATGTTTGCCACATTATACATGCATCTGTATTACTGTAGAGAAAATCTGCAACCCTTTTACTTTCAACTCTGTTACTTAATAATTATTAAACTACCATATTTTGATATTAAGTTTATTGAACTAAATTATTTTAGTTTAACGACAACTATTAAACAATATATATTAATGTTATAGTGCCAACTATTATACTAGCGGTTGAAATGGGTACTGCAATTGGGGCCCAAAATCTGTCAGAAACACACATTTCAGAGAAGAATTACTGGCTATAGCACTATTTTTTAGAGAAACAGTAATGTAAACATAACATGTTTCCTAAATATTTACAAACATATGTTATTTTTTGGCATTAGAAAAGTCAAAAACGTACTTGTCTAACCAGTTAAATCGAATGACGGTGTAATTTAGGCTAAATTTACAACCCTGTTACCCCTTCTGGTGTAGTATTTTTGTTGTTGCTATTATTAGTAGAACTTCATGTATTCTTTCTATTTGATTTACTTAATAATTTTAATTAAATGATTATTAATATAATTTTTAGGATCTTTGGTAACAGGGCTGAAAAAAATGTAATTTTTATTTAGTTAATTAAATGAATATTTTAGCAACAACTATAAATCAATTTATTGTAAGTATAACTAGTCTATACTGAGTGACAATATATTAAATGTACAACCCTGTTACCTTCAACCCTGTTACATATACTATTACTATTACTTTAAACATTTAGTCTATTTAATTTAGATTTTAATTCAATGATTAATAATAGAATTTCTTGTTAAAAAAAGAAATTGTCAAAAATGTTTCTTAGTTTATTAAATTCTAACTAGCCCTTATTGAGTGACAATGCAATTTAGTCTAAATGTACAACCCCGTTACTCATTCTCTTATAGATTATTATTACATTATTATTTTTATTAATATATTTTTTCTATACAATGCAGATATTAATTCAATGATTATTGATAGAATTTCTTTGATCTGCGGTAACTAATTAAATAAATTGTATGTAAATTAGTTTGAGCAGGTCTTAAGATTAACAGTCAACACTTTCCTAGTTGGGTCATAGGGGGAAAAAATTACTTCATGTTTTAAGCTTTTCAAACTCTATTTTGTACTCTGTTCATGGAAAGTAGAAAGTACAAAGAAGTCCTTTAGAAAAAAAACCACATTGCATTTTCTTCAGGGTTGGGCTTGTATATCCTGTCGCACTGGTGTGGAGTGTTTGCTGCAAAAGGAATGCACGTACCTGAGTCTCACGCAGAGCAGACAGCCATGACGCACAGCTGTCTGGACTGGGTGTTGACAGGAGGTTCACACTGACAGCACAACCGAGATCACCAGCTTCCACCAGCACAAACGAATCTACCACAGGGAAGAAACAGACATTCATCAAAATAAATATTTATAGAAGAAAAACATTTCAAGTTCTCTTGAAGTAATAATGTGCACAAGAAAACAAATGCCATGTTCAGTTAATGTGCATATTTAAATTCATAATTACATAATTATAATGAATCTTTTGTGACAATGTACCAGAACACATTACATGACACACCTTAGGTGGAGCCATTAAAAAAAACATGCTGTGCCCTGACATGCCAAGAGTAGTATGCTATATTAGATAGAGCTATTTGAAAAACTTTTCCATGTGGAAAATCAATATGCATTTTGAAACTGACTGATTGTAAGTAATGCATTCTGTGCTTTTGCTGCAATATATTAGACCTTTAGGTTGTAGTTCTGTCTTATGCCATAGTTTTTTTGTGTCTTCATGATTTTAAAAAAATTGCAATTAAATACTCCTGCTCTCTGAGATTTGCATTACAGGAACTAAAACAAACTAATTTACTTATTTCTATGTGCACATATGCTCATTGACTTTTTTTTATGTTTAATTATTACATATTATTTTACTAACACAGAAATTTGAGTGACAAACGACAGCACTACAAAATAAAAGTTTTTTAAAAATGTAATATATGTTTAACTGTATCATATTTATTATGTATATACTAATACACACATACAGGAAATATTTTGAAAAATATTTACATGCTTACATTTATGGTTGTATAATTTAGATTACATATACACATATATAATATAGAAATCTAAGATTTTTCTTAAATATTTACATGCTGCATAGAGTTAAGAGTAAAACCAGCAAAATGTAACATCTTGTTCTTCAACAGAAAGAAATATATGACCTTTTGTAGGAGTTTGAATGATCTAAATCACAGATTTGCTTATTTATTAAGTGACATATAAAGAGGGAAAGTCCTAAAAATTTAGTTACCTAGTTAGTTTAGTTAATATAGTTAAAATGACTGATAATTCTAATATGTGTTTATGTTAAATATGCTTATTTCCTGGTTTAAAGAAACTTTTAATTCTAGATTTTCAGGTCTCAGACTTTTGAACCACATCTAAAAATAAGCACAATGTCTAAAATAAGCACAACGGTCTGTTAAAAAAAGACCCATTCTGTGATTTTATAAAGGAGCTGATTTTAGTTATAGCATTTTAAATCACGCATTAATTGTCTTTTAGGGTTAACAAAACGTTTGCACCTGTTACCTGTGTGTTTTCAGTGTAGTGCATACGATAATATACATATAATGTATCAAATATTTTTGCTACAGTTTAAAGCATCCAAATACATATAAAGATTTCAGAAAATATTGTGAGCAGGGCATATGGCCCATACATATTTACTGCCCTTTCATACTGCTGTGAGGCTAGTTTAATCCGAGGCAGGTGAGATTATTAAATGTAGGAGTTGTTCACACTCACATCCATCTTTGAGCTCAACGCAGTGTATTCTCTCAAGAGCCAGAGGGGGGCGCACTACCTTCAGCTTGTCTGATTTCTTCTGCGTTTTGGTCATCAATAACACATCAGTGAAGAGCAGGACCACAAGCTCCTAACATAACAAGAAACCAGTGCTGAAATTATGAGGTCAGTCCAAAAATCATTAATACATCACATGCACCTTTTTCACTTACCTTGGTTTCCTTTCTTAATCTGACCTTCAAAGTTTCTTCCATTAATTGCTTCCGTATGACATTTGGCCCCACCCCCCTCACCGGGCTCATCAAATCAAAGCAGCAGACGTCACGAACATACTGTTAATGATATCTTTCAATTAGCATTTTAGTATATAAGCAAATCATATACAACTTATGGTTCTTCGAGTTTTTTGTTTACCTTGTCTATTTCTTCACTCAGACCTTCTATTTTGCATCCCTCTATTCTTTGAGCAGCTACTGAGAGGGCCAGACTATCTTCTTTTTGTTGCAGATAGCCATTAATAGATTCTAGGAAATTACTGACACTGTACAACTGTAAGAGAAAAAGAGACAGCGAGTGTGAAACAGTGCAGATCTTTATCTTTAACTTCAATGACAGAATAAAGACTGTGCAAGCAGCTCATATTAAAGAGTGAGAGGTGTATAGAGATTTCAGAGATGATAACAGAGGCAATGCAGCTCAAGAGTTTGACTTTTCTCATATTTTTTTAGTCTGACACGATCATTGCATTGTTTGATATTTCACACATAATACTACTCTGATTAAGACCAACTAGTGAAAGTCCCTCTGTTTTTAATGCTTCTTCTTATTCTTTTCATAGTAACTGGTTTAATTAGATTTAAAAATGTATTTTATTTGCGCTTGTTTTTGATTTAATGACAACAGCATAGACATTTTTTTTATTCATTCCATTTGAATCATGCTTCAAAATTTGGAATTACATTAAAATATACTTTTTACATGTACTCATTAAATATGTAAATACAAATAGTGCTATTAAATGATTAATAGGTGGTTATTCACATCCTTTTTTTTTTTTTTTTTTTTAAAAACACATATATATATATATATATATATATATATATACACACACACACATATAAATATTTAAGATAAATATATTTTCTATAATTAATATATATACATAACTATATTGATATATAATAGAATTTATATAAACAGAAACATGGAAATACATTTAGTATATTAAAACAAATAGTATATATTTTTTTTAAATATGTACTGTATGTGTGTGTATTTATATAATAAATATACACAGTACACACATGTACATCATACAAACAAAAACTTTAACTTTTGAGTGCGATTAATCACGATTAGTCATTTGACAGCGCTAATAAAAATGTTTTTTACATTTCATAAAGTCATATTGCTTTAATAAAGTGACAACACATGGACTGATGCTTTTTACAAAAATGTACAAATTATTTTTGTAGTTACTTATGTTGTTTTTTATAATACACTTAGTATTTGTTTTGAAATGATGTGATTCACACAGGTTCTCACCATTCTTTCAAGTGCGTTTTTGGTGGGGTGGTCCTCTGTGGTCTTCTGAACAGCTTTCAGCAAAAGAGGGTACTTTGTGATTCTCTGGTGTGGTTTGGCCTGCATATCGCCCAGTCTCATTCGCCCACACTGTGGATGATTCTCCACCCACTGCACAACAGATTACATCAAGGTAAGTAGAAAAATCGAGCATGCATGTTTCTTCATGCAACACATTTGACTGTAATCTATAGCTCATGTGCATCTGTGGTTTGAAATGTGCACTCATTGTTTAATTAAACTTTTATTGCTGAAATGATCACACATTAATACGACTTCAACGCAGACATTTTATTTTAGTTTTTTTATTTTACTGTACAGCTAGTCGATTGAAGATCAAGTGAATTAAGCAATTTCAGGGCAGTTATTTCTACTATGTACCCTTCAGAAAACAGCACTCCCCCATAACCTACCACAAACCACCATAAAGGCAGGCGATCTCACAGTCATTTCTACCATGCTTACTTTGCATACTGTCCACTGGTGCAAAAAACATGTGCAGGGGAACTCGGTGTGGTAAACATCTGACACGTGGAAAACAAATTCACACCTCGCTAACCATGTTTAGGTCTATATTTGACCATTTTTTCCAGCCTTAATTTAGCTTAAAATAATTTAACTAACATAAACAAAAAATCTGAGTTTCCCTTTAAAGTTCAGAACATTTGAAAACTTCTGCACGGTAAGATTTGGAGAGGATTTTCTGAAAATGATCACACAGGGCTAAAAACTACTGACTTTGCTCACACAGGGTATCACTAATTTTAATAATTTTTGTACTTCTTGGGGGATTTGTTTTCCTCCATTTTGTTACACTTAATGGTAAAACATTACCAGCCTACAAAAACGTATTATAATGTATTATCTCACTAATTACCAAATATAGGACTCAGTCTTTTTATTCGTTGTGTTCTTCTTTTTGAATTGGAAATTGACTGGTGGTAGGCCCCCAGTTATGTACACTGAACTTTGCCAAAATTGCCCACAAATGTGGCTTTTCACTCAAAAACTGCACAAGCTCTATTGATCCACTGATGTCAGATGGACTGTTTTACTGATGTTTTTACTATGCTTCTTTATCTGGGATCATTTTAGTTGTATTGCTGTCTGTGGAGGGTCAGATGCCTCTCTGATATCATCAAAAATATCTTCATTGTGTTCTGAAGATGAACGAATGTCTTATGGGTTTGGAAAGACATGAGGGTGAGTAATTAATGACAGAATTTTCATTTTTGGATGAACTAGCTAACTAACTTTTTAAACCTAATGAGAAACAAGAACGGAAAAAGGCAACATTGCCAATATTAACATTAAACACAATTAGAATATCATCAGTTTAGTGGTGTTCAAAATTTCATGATTTTGGATTGAATCCGAGGTGGAATATTTGACTTTTTGCAGAATTATATGTTCTGTAGGTGGTAAGATGTTTAGCCGATTTGTTGGAGTCAGTTTTAACGAGGGAATCATTGAATAATTCACTCAACTTTTGCTTCTAAAATGTCAGTTAGTTAATATTCAGTATGATTGTTCCTCATATCTACAATATTTAGAACATCAGCACTCTTGGTACTATTTCTTAATTAGATTTTTTTTCTCCAATAGAATAATTCCGTGCTTTTAACATAGAAATGTGATTTTCAGTACCGTAAGATAGGTGTGAAAATGTGGGTTTGTGTCAAGCTGTTTGCGCGTGAACTCCACATTTCTCTCCTCTTCTAAACAGTATTCAAAGTATGCAGGAAAACGTTCAGGAAACTGAAACAGATGAAAAATGAGGTAAAACGATTGAGAAAAGGGCAACAATTCATATGTTCCTGCTTTATTGCAGAGAGATTTGTGTACTGATGTTGTATCGTACATGCAAACATCCTGCCTCAAGTCTGAGAGGGTCAAAGGGTCTTCCAGTGTGACGGACCTCTTGTAGCATTGGATACATCACTTCATGCCAGAAGTGTCGATGTGCTTCAAGGATAGAAGGAAGATTGGAAAAGAGCATTGTGGGGCTGACCTGAAGAAAGAGAAAGAAAGAAAGAAAGAACAGACAGCAATGGAAAAAGATTAATTGATACAGGTGGTATCGCCCACACGCTCTATACCAGAGCAAATTTATTTTCCATCTTGTCAATAGAAAATGTTTCCATTTCTGACATCAGCGGTAATGCTCTAGATTATAGAATGAACAGAACTATTGATCTGAGACAGATGACGGTGAGCGGCACATTACTTGACTGACCGCACTTCTGCCGTCATATACAGCTGTGCAGTCCGTCTGCCTGCCATTTAGATATGATGAGTATGTAAGTCTAGAAGGTCATTTCTTAAAAAAAAAGGTTCCATGTAAACATGAAAGATGAGACGTGATGCACATACCTCTTGAAGGAATCCATTTCTGTTACAGTGTGACAGTGCTGCCATCACGAGCTGTGCGGAAAAGAGGATGTTTATTAGCTAGAGTCTAAATTATACATTTAAAATGCAAAAACACTGAGAAAACAGTAAGTTCAAGAATATCAGTACTGCATAAACATAGGCTATTATTTGTTTTTTGGTTGTAAATTGGATGTCTATATCTGATAAAATATTGTAATAAAACCCAAATGAAAAAAGAAACTGTAATTGTAAGACATACTTCTTTGGCAACAGTGAGTTTGTTGATGTAGGTCAGCTCAGTATTAATAAGCTCCCACAGCGCCTCCTGCTGGTGTCGCTGGGTTTTGGACATAGACTAGAAATAGAGAGAAAACGAGAACGTCACCAACACTCCCAACATACATCTTCTTTGTTTTGATTAATTGATTTTAACTGTTAAATCAGTTCCATCCTGATATGATTGTAATCACACGCACTATTTTAAGGCATATCAATTCTTATGATGTTTATAATTATTTATAAATGTGGAAAAACACACATTATGTTCACAATATTTTCATATGAAGGCTACTAATGATCTGCCAAAATCATATTATTCACCAAATTGGCCAAAACGTAGACAAGTAAAACTGCCATGTGGATGTTAACCCTTCCTGCTCTATCTGCAGCCAGTAAGTGAATGAATGAAGAAGATATATAGCTAAAACCTGAAGCTAACAATAAATAACGTTTTTGACTATTAGATTGTGTTTTATTAACGTACAGCTACCCCAACCTTAAACAACGTAAAGCAGTAATTATGGTTGCACAGTGTGACAAAAACGAATGATGTCATCCATGCACAATAGACGGATCAGTGTACCGTTTAGCCTTAACATGTTACCTCATGGGAGTCCACTATGTCTGTCCAGCTCTTTTCCAGTGCTTTTTCGGTCCCTCCCTCCCCCCATGTCCACCTCAGGTCCTCAGGTATAATGAATGAGTCCAGAACCTGTTTCAGAGCATCAACCTGGCTCTGTACACCACCTGATCGTTCCTAAGAGAGAGATTGGAATAAGAATAATGTAGACTAATCAGTCTCTGTGCATCCCACAATGAACCGGTTTAGGCAAATAAATAATAATAATCAGGCCTACCTCAAATGCGCCATTTTTGTCAGACACTCCCTGGCTAAAAAGTGCCTGCTTTAGTGCGCCTCTGTTCTTCACCCCAGCAGATGTTCCCTTGCTCACTGTTGAAAAGTCCACTGCTGCCCTCTGCTTCTTTTTCTGACAACCAAAATTAATAAATGTGACAAGCTGAATTGACAGCCGTCACCTAAAGCCTGATGCAAAAACATCCTCTGTTGGTCACGGAAAAGCTTTCCTCATAGCGTGATTGATACAAATGCTATTCCAGAACCAACAAATGACATTGTTCAACGTTTGTATTGTTAACATTAATGTGAACTAATCTGAACAAACAATGAACAACTTTATTTTCAACTAACATTAACAAAGTGTAAATAAACATAAACAGAGTAATAAATGCATGGTTCATTGTTTGTTCATGTTAATACATTAACTAAAGTGTTCTGGTACCTAAAAACTGGAAGTAAACTTTAACTTCCTGGCTTTGGGAATCTTTTCTTCAGGGACCATAAACGGATTTAAATTAGCAAAACTAACATACCATTCAATTTTAGCAAATCATAAATATAAAGTTTTTGAGAGGGCCAAATTACAGTCTTTCATGAATTTGTGTAGTGATTGATGAATGAATGTAATTATTAATGAATGTAGCGCAAATATTAAATAATATATGAATAATTATGATATAAAATCTAAGAATTAATTATTTAAAAATTAAATAACTAATTATTTATTTTTGAGACATTTGGTGCTCCATATTGGAAGGTTGTAACACACAATATTTTAATTATGGCGTAACGAACACTGATCATGACACACGCTGTTTTTTTAGCTAGATACTAGTTTTATCAGCACTTTTGACTTTGCTGGTTGCACCACATGACAGAGATTTTTGCTAATAAAACAATACAAATTCCTGTACTGTATATTGTTACGAGTGAGCTGCCTCCTGATGATCGCCACCCTGTCCCTTTTTCGCCGGCCTTCACCAGGCTCCCGACAGGAGCGAGCAGGACTGGCGGCGCGTGACGGGGCACACCTGAGATAAATGAAGCCTCATCACCCCCGCTGTTAAAGTGCATGCACGCTGGTGTCCTCGTGGGTCCAGGAAGGGCGCGTTGAGGGTCCACCACGGGACGGAGTGGCAATGATAGCCGGGAGGGGAGGCAGCTGACTCGTCACAATACAGTCTGATGAATTGAGTACCTGGTAGCCTACAGTGTTGTATCTTTGTTTCTCTTGTGCCCTCCGCTGAGCAACTGATGGTACTGCAACAAATCCATCAGCGGTGTCTGCGTCTGCCTCTTTCTCCTCCTCCCGCTGTCTGTCACTCTTGTCACCGGCGGCAGTTTCCTCTGGGGCCATGACATTGCTCAGTTCTGGTCCTTTTGATGGATTACTAATTGACACGGATGAGATTACAATAAGAGGATTACGTCTAACGCATGGATAAGATCGACAACAGTGCAACAATAAACAGAGAAAGTAGAAGAGGAAATAGTAGCAGCATAGAGTAATTACCAAAAAAAGCTTCCATGCCTCATTTATCTCTGTGCTGTGCACAATACATAATCTAAAACCCACAAAAAACTGTAAACCACAACTAGAAGGAACTGATACCAGACTTTTTAAGCACACTGATGTGACCTTTAAATCTCGAAACATTTCACATCTCATGACCTGACCCCAGTACACACACACACACACTTGTTTTTCAATCATGGTGGGTTTTCTATCTTTTTCCATTGAAGTATCTTGTTTTTATATTGAGGTAATGATGCATTCTACCCCCTTGATCCCAACCATCATGCATAATAATATTTAATTTTTAATGTTATATTTTTATTGTATTAATTTGTATGATCATTGTGGGTTCCCATGGGAAGTGTCAACTGCTCCACAACATAGACAAATGTGACAGCATTAAATACTTAAATAAAGCATATTATGGACTTTTATTGTTTTATATGAAGTTAAATTTAAATATATAAATATATATGTTAATTCTAACCCAAACCATAAGCCTAACTTATAATAGCCCATCGCCACACTGTATAATGCTATTAATTAAAATTCTATTTGATAAATATTAATAATTGAAATGAATTCATTACTAAAAACAATTTATTAATGGGAGTAGAATTCTAAATTGCATAAATGTATCGATTTGCATCGACATATTTTTTAATTAATAAACTATACATATTATATATAAATTATTAAAATATATTTTTGGTTATTTCATGTCTAATGCATATGCAGTTTCAAACTGGTGTAACTTACAAAAATAAATAACAATAACAAATCAAACAAATGAATAAAGATAAAATTAAAACCACTGAATCAATAGACCTTTTCTGCTGAATTAACCATTCCTTTTTTTTTTCTTTTATGAAAAATCACAGAATCTTGAAGCATCACACCAGCAATTCTTAGAATAATATTTTTTTCCCTCCATTTTAAATTATTGGATGACTTATTTATTTCCCCAAACTGTACATTCAAACGTATTTTGGTCCCAAAAGTAAGGTTTAGCTCACTTCAGAGCAACAATTTCCAGAGAACGTAAAAGTAAATACAGTATTAAGCACACACACACACACACACACACACACACACATCCTCATAAACCACATGAACATGCACTGCATGTCAGGTCTCCATATGACATGGCCATGCACAGACAAGCTGAATCTTATACACCAGCTCTGATTCATAGAATTCACTGTAAGTCAGGTGAGTCACTTTTCCCCAGACGTGCATGACTCTCACGGGCACAAAATACACCGGTGTGTGATTCCGGAGACTTGCGCACACATGTTCTGAGCAAAAAAGAATAAACGCCTACGTTTGACATCACATTTTGGCAATGCACCAATTCCGCTCAGACTCACCTTGACTGTCAACATTATCATCAGCCATCGATTCAGGGTAAAATACCCAGAACGAACAAACACTCACACATTTACATGCACATACACAGCTTGCAAATGTAAGGTTTTAGATATACATACAGACAAAACATTGAATATACCAAGAACAAAGTTGTTACACATACTTCTGGAAACAAACTTGTAAAAGTAGATCTAAATGCAATTTCCATCAGCAGTTTAAAGTCTGAAGTGAAACTAGATTCACAGCACAATCTCAGTTCTTGTTATTTACATGTGATTCTAGTTTTATACAATCTCCTTCACCACACACACACACATTCTCATGCAAGTCTTCCCCAACAGATACCTGGATTTAGCAGTGTCCATTTCCCTCACACAGACATCTTTAAGGTCTCTTTCTGTCCCTCTCGTCGTCCTGAATCTGTCTTTCGAAGTCCTCAGTGTCTTTCTATATCGTTTTTCTTTTAACCCTTCCTTCAGTAACAGGTTGAGCAAGCGAGACCAGATTCTTTAGACTTAGATTTGAAGCATGACTGCACCCTGAGAAGATAAACCTGACTGGGCCATTAGCGCTGTCTGATGTGATTGACAATCAACCAGCTGTGGATCACAGGCACATAATATGCAAAGTTATAATTGTTAAGACAGGGATGATGGGTTTGTGGTTTAGTGTCACAAAGACAAGCATGCACACACACACATGCACACGAACAAGCATGCAAAATAAGGAAGAAAGATTTTTTTTTTCCCTCTCCAATCAGGAAATTAAAATGCTGTGAGGATTTGACTGGTGTTTACCCAAGAAAACCCCATCAACAGGAATATTTAGGTGATTTGGCTTAGGTGATCTTCCTTCCGTGTAAATCTGTTTTTGAACATCTTATCGTTTGTTATTAACAGATACCAGTCAAGCTGTGAACGCGTGCAGCTCAGCTGATTTTTAAGTGAGAGAGGGCCTGAGAAATATCAGACAGGAATAAATTTAATGGGATAGGAATGCTGAAAAACAACATTGCACAAGATCATAACAGATGTGCATCAGGACATAATTACACAAGCACCTTCATCAAAGGAGACACGGCTGGGACGGTGCTATTTTAGTAGTTAAGGGTCTGTTAACGAAACACTTGTAGATTTAGTGCTGGTGAGGCCTTTTACAAAGCATGTACTTGCAGGTTTCATCTAAAATCCAAAAAAAGGGCAAAAACACAGTAATTAAAAAATATAAGCTTTTTATTTGTGGATTTATTTGCATATAAAAATGTATTTGGGGAACTTGTCAAAGTATTTGCATTTATCCACTGTAAAAAAGACAACAAAAAGTCACACATAAACATGATTGAAGGTTCATTTGGCAAAAACACAATTTCTGTGCTTCTACTTATTTTACTTGTTTTCAATGTTCTGTTTCTGCACCATTTTCCCAGCATATATGGGTTATTTATATAGGATTTTTCTTAAAGAAAAAAATCTGTTGTCAAACAGCTTTGTAATTTGCATTTGCATTGAATTTTAATGCTAGGTTATAGCTGAAGCCCAATATTAGCCAGTGGAATAGTGCAATAATAGAAATCACCTTTTTAATTGTATAAAATACCTCTCAAGCACAAATGGAATCATAAACAGTTTTTGTTTTGTACATGCAGATCCCACTGCTATCAGTATTCATTTCATCTGTACAGCTGAAGGCATTACTGTGTCAAATAGGACCGGTCACAAAACCTATCAAGAACATGTCCTGGTCAACGCCAAAAAAAAAAAGAGAAGAAAACGTAAGAAATTTAAACGAAAAGAATGAGAATCTCATGGTTTTTAATGTTGAATACTGACGACTGGAGTAAAAGCTGCTGATTTTTGATCAAATAAAAGCATTTTTTTTACTAAAAAATAACACAACTAAAACTGTTAAACGATGTTGAACAGTCTGTGTGTGACCTGGACATGTTATGGCGAGATCTGTACTAAGATAAGGAGAACTTACATACTTTATATATTTCAGATATGACATATCTAAAAAATCACAACCCAAACCCCAACCACTCCACCACCTTCATTCAGAAACATTTACTTTAAAGGAACTAAAAAAAGCCAAAATACAATCATAGAGCGCAGAAGATATGCATATTCATCAAAAATTTAGTGTGAAATCTTCAGCCACCTGGAAGTATGACATGTCCAAAAAAACGCCGTTAGACGCGCTTCCACTTTCAAAGGATCCAGTGGAAATTATTGAAAGGTTAAGTTCTCAATTAATGCCCTTTTCTTCTTTCTCTTCTAATGGCCTCAGTGGGAAGAGTTTGTGTCTTGTGAAAGGAACCTGTTCTCGATGTTGTCCGCACAGCTAACCAAACACATGTCCTTCAGAGTGTCTACGAACATCTGGATGCGGTGACAGGGCAAAACGTATTTCCCTCCTCCGTTGCCGCTGTCACTCCAAACCTTCAGCATCTGGTAGTGGGCATCTTTGCTGTTCCTGTGGTCTTGTTCTGCCCTGTCAATGTTCTGCTCAGAAACACCGAGCCGCCGTACAAGCTCTTTGAATCGTCCAATAGGCACCTCGTCCAGCACAAAATAGAAGAACTCGTGAACTAAAAGTGAAAGACAGAGAACGAAGTGGGAAGAGAACGACAACAGACGTGAATCATCTTTAAGCTTCATAACTTAAAGGAACAGTTCACCCAAAAACGAAATTGTGTCAACATTTACTCACCCTCAAGTAGCTCAGAATTTCGACTGGAAACAAAGGAAGACATTTTGAAGAAAGTTTGTAACCAGGCTGTTTTGGCCACCATTGACTTCCAGAGTAGAAAAAAGAAATATATGGAAGTCAACTTT
>JAUMHP010000070.1:7717824-7744620 GCA_032361065.1 Enteromius trimaculatus
TCTATGACCAGTTCATATGTGCAAAATATGATAGAGGGACAAAGTGGCACTTTTATATTTTAAAATTTTGCATCACTCAGCCTTTTTATTTCATTTTAAAAAGCGATTGCAGTATTTGCTTATGCTAAACTTTGCTATAACTATCCTGACATATACATACACACACACACATATATATATGTATATATAAACACACACACACACACACACATATATATATTTATTTTTTTAAACACTTAAATGTTATACTGTAGATATAAAAGGACTGATCTACAAGTTTTAAATTTGCATAATAAACCACAACACTATTTAGAACTCAAAATTGATACTTTATATTGCACTACAACTGAATTTAACAAATAGAAAATGAGTATGGGATGAGTTCTGTACCAGGAGAACAATTTATCTCACTTAATCCCACTTTCCTGAAAAAAATATTTACAACATGTTTACTGCAGAAGAACCAATAAATCATGGTTACATGGTTGCAGTAAAACCATGGTTAATTTTGTACTATGGATTTACTACAAAAACCATGGTTCATTTTATAATTACTATGGTTTTACAACAGAAACCATTGATAAACCATGGCAACTGTAGTAAAACCATGGTTTTAATACAAAAACCATAGTTTAACCATGGTTTATTGTGTAGTTACTATGGTTTTACTACAAAAACCATAGTTAAACCGTGGTTACTACAAAAAAACTATGGTTAATTTTTGTAAGGGATCAAGATGCTGATCTGACATCATGAGGAGTGCACATGTGTACCTTATACTGCCCACAATAAAAGGCCACCCTGGAATGTGCAGTTTTGCTTTATTGGGGGTCTGGGGACTCAGAACCAGTCAGTATCTAATGCAGTGCAACACATCTTCTTCACATAGAGTTTATCAGATTTTCAATTGTGGCCTGTGGAATGTTGGTCCACTCCTCTTCAAGTGCGAAGTTGTTGGATATTAGTGGGAACTGGTACACACTGTCGTATATGCCGGTCAAGCACATCCCAAACATGTGACTGATTTCTTCAGTTCACAGGAAGTGTGTTTATATGTACTATGCTTATGTGAGGACTTTTAAATAATGTGAATGTTAACATAAACATAAATGTAAAAAAATCTAACTTGCTAAATGAGAACAAAAACATAAAAAAATGATAAGAGTTTTATAGAAGTTGTAGTTTGTCCACAAGATACACGTGTGTTCAAATATAGCTACAGTTTGATTAAAAGACATGATTAACATACAAGATTAAAAGACCCAATACTGTTTAACAATAAATAAATACACTAGCTGTAAGGAAGCAGACTGGACAACAGGGTAGGTGAAGTAAGAATGGTTTTATTCATATGAGAGTTTGTATCCACAAATCATAACTGAATTCAGACTTAAATTGCAAAGCCTTAATCATCAAACTTAAACAGTCTTTTCAGCTGGATGAAGAACTGATGGAAGACAGATGAGACGACCACACACCACTAATCCAGACGAGCACTTACTGCAGGAGACACACGGAGGATCAAGACGCACACTAGGAGAGAACAGGTAGAGTACAGGTAAGTGTAGCGCAGGCATAGAGTAGCAAGAGTCCACTTTGATATACGAGCTTGGACAGTGTGTGGTTTATATGTGGTCGTGCTGATTGTGGGCAGGTGGTGATGAGGGCGTGGCTGATTAATACTCAACTTAACAAACTTATTTTGTAATAATTGCATACAAATGTTGTTGTTGTTATCCTGTGGATCTTTCTAATATAAAGGCTATTTTTTATCCCTGATGATAAAGGCCTAAGATGTAACTAAACATATGTATACACACATTACATTATACTGATGAAAACTTTAGTGCTTAGTATTTCCTAGAAATGGATGAAAACTAAATGATCATTCTCATCTATTAGCATAATCATCACTTCTGTTTAGTTTGGAGTAAATTTACGCTGCATAAATACTACAACTTATATTAAATCATGCTTTTAATTTTTTCAGTGCACTGCGTTTATTCTTAAAATGGTTTGCCTTGATTGTCCTCGATGGTGACAGACGAACGGGACATGTTCTTCACAGAGCAAGGAACATCTCAGAAAAGACTTCTAAGTGTTGCTTGAGCTGGAAATAATATCTTACAGTTCTTATCTGCAGGTTTTATTATTCAAATCAGCGATACACAGATGTACCACTGAACACCGATCTTACAATTCACATGCACACAGATATGATATTTTATATTATTTCACTTATAACTGTAACACATGTTAACACGCACATGCATATCATCATTAGCAAATAATAAAATAATAATGCTAAATTATATAAATAAAAACATTAAAAAAAAAAAAAGGGTTTACGTGCACTTAAAGAGTAATTTATTGTTTGTCGTTTACTCACCTTCAGGCCATCAGAGATGTTCCTTTTTCTCTTGAGAATGGTAAAAATAATCACTAACTGAAACCGTGTGACACCGTGGTCCTTGGTGATTCATAAAAGGCGCACAAAATGAATACCTTGTGGCTCCTGACAGTCGTGGCCTAATGGATGGGGAGCTGGACGTCTAACACGAAGGTCAAAGCAAGGCACTGTTCCCCAAACTGCTCCTTGGGCACCACAGCAATGTGTGTGTGTGTGTGTGTGTGTGTGTGTGTGTGAGTACTTGGATGGGTTAAATGCAGAGCACAAATTTCTAGTATGGAAAACCATACCATACGTCTTTTGAAGTGAAACAATTGGTCTGTGTAAGAAACTGCATTATTTGCAACATTATTATCTTTATTGTCCAGAGAAAAAATGGGGAAATCTGATTCTTTTCCACCAATTGGATATTTTGGACAGTTGTTTTCAAAGAACAGCTCAGTTTGTTTACATTACCACACAATCACGTGACATATATTTTTATTATTAAACCCCCCAAAAATGTTTATAAATCTAAAGAATTTAAAGTGAATAAACCAGTTAGTCTCCATCAGTTTTTTTTTTTTTTAAAAAGCAAAAGTAAAAACTTTACTTTTTTATACTGTAATCACAACATCATTAAAGAACAGTTCTGTCAACCTTTCGTACGACACGCGCGTACACGGCTTCATCCTCCTGTTTGACTTTCTGAAAGAAAACACAAAGAGACAAGATTCAGTTTCGTGTGGCATTCTTCAGCCTCTTGCGTTCAAAAACAGTTTTGTGTTATAAAATGATTATGATTGTATGGGGTCCTTCATGTCAGTGGTGTTTAATTCAGATTATTTGGATAGTATTAGTAATGCTGTCCTGCAGAAATATAAGCAATTGTGTCTGTTTCCTGATACAGGACAGAAGTGACAGCTCTGTTAGTCAAAACAAAGAACGTGTTTCATTTCACTTCTGTTTTCTTTGCATGAGGTATAAAGCTGATTGCCTGTTAATATTCAACAGACTATTTATTTCCTTGACTGTTTCTATTTTTTATTTTATGTATTTATTTATTTATCTTTTATATTTCTACATGTTTCAACTCTTTGGACTCTTTGCTAAAATCTGCATACATATTTTGATCTTTTTTTCTTTTATTTTATTCTTTAGTTCTTGCCATTGTACAGTAGTATTTCGCCTTTTCAAGTTTTATATATTTTATACTTCTTTGATGCTTATTACTTCCTCCACTCATACTGAAGAGTTACACAGTTATATTTTAGTGTTCACAAATAAGTTTTCAACCATTCGTGGATATAAATCTGTTTAATGCATTTATGGGCAAATATTTAACGTGGAGAGCTAACTTCTTTGTTGCTCATTCATGATTATGCTAATGACCTTTTCCTGAATGAAGATCGCACAGGGTATGACACAACGAATATTATAACACACAAAAAGATTGACACTCATGGGACAAAAACATCTAATTTGCTACTGGTTTATAACCCCAGTGGGACTTACTGTTTTCTGTGTGTTTCTTTTGCAGAACACTGGATCAGCGTAAGTGATCTCGTCTGTACTGCTCTGAACTGTTTGAACAATAATAACAGAAAATCAACAAAAACGCCTTGTTTTTCTTTATACAGATGTTTTATTATTAGAGTATACCCCTATTTTTAGAGATGTGGCATCAGTAGGTAACACTTGCCTTCGTGATCAGTTTTTCTGTATTTGTTGCAGATACAGACGATCCCGACTGTAGATAAAAACAACAGAGATCCAACACCAGCAGCAGAGATCAGCAGCAACAGAGGTGAGGATACTGAAGAGAGAGGATCTATAACAAACATAATGAGCATAGTTTACAGGCCGTTCCCAGATAGCACACGTCTGCAAGATGTCTGTTAAAATATCTCTCGAACTGGAAAGCATGCTGTCTAAACGTCCGGATTTTCAGATGTCCGTTTTACATCCACTCTAAATCATGAACATCTAATAGACATCTATTTGATATCTGAAAGGAGGCGTTGCAGATGCGCAAACACCCTAAAAAATACATCTTGCGGATGGAAATGCAGACGTCAGATAGACGTCTCTGAGATGTACGTGTGCTGTCAGGGTTCTCTAACTGTGTTTGAGCATGCAATGGAAAAAAAACAAAAAACACTAGGCTGTTGTGATGCTCCATTTGTTTAGTCATGTCAAGACGTCTTCAAGCAGTCATTCTGATCAGTCACTGGAGGAACTGCATCGGTACGGAAAAAATAAAAGGCTTCTGTGTGAACACAGCTCATTTATGTAAGTATCTGACTGTGTGGAGTGAGCTTTATCAAATCAAATCCAATTTTATTGGTCACATACACAATCATACAGAGTACAATATGCAGTGAAATGCTTTTGTGCGACGGCAGCCATCCTTACCGGCGCCATCATAGAAAAAAGGAATAAGATACATTAGGAAAACGAGGGTAAAAAAAAGATCCCTCCCTGTCCTTCAGAGGAGGGCAGTCTGCGAACGGGTAAAAAAACCCGGCTTTGATAATAAAAACCAGCACTGTATGACAGGTGTGACATTATTTATGACATTAAATGTGATCAATGAAGTGATTTTAATGACATTTTTAATGAAGGCTTTAGTGAATCACATCACAGAGAAATGTCAAAACGCCGAAAACATTACAATACTTTATTTTTTTGAAGCATTTAACAGTGTGAGGGATCTTGTGTACTCACCATTAACAGTAACAGTGAATCTGTATTGAGTCTCTGAACTGATGTTTTTGATGGACACTTCATATTCTCCCGAGTCTGTGGTTCTGCTGTCTGTGATGGTCAGAGATCCAGTCTGATTGTCCAGCTCCAGTCTGTCTCTGAATCTCTCATCAGCACCCTTAGATGTGTTTGAGAGGCCAGGCTCTCGACTGAATTTAGCTACGAGTGACCTGTTCGGTCCAAACCTCCACAGTATCTGATCAACCTCCTGTATTTGAGTCAGAGTAGTGTTTAGAGTGACAGAATCTCCTTCAGTCACTGATACTGACTTCACTGCATCTGTATCAGCAAGCACACCTGAAGAACAAACACCTACTCAGCCAAACAAAATGAAGTTTACATTTAATTGAACCAAGCTTCAAGTTTGGAGTAGATAAAAAATGCTAAGTTGGGAAGGTAGAGACATACAAACAAATTATAGAATAATCAGCACAACAAATAGATGGCCGTGTGGAAAACACATGTCTGAATTGTCTCATCTAGTGAACAGAACAGCAAGGAAAAACTGCACTAATGTCTGCAATAACCCCCCCCCTCCCAAAAATGTGTTTCTAACTTACCGACTAGATGACAAAAGCACAGCCATGAAAACACTTTAAGCACTTCTAACATCTCCGGGGTTTGAAATGGTATCACTCGGGGTCCTGATAAAGATGATCTGAGAGTGTCGCGGGCTGAAGTAAAGTCAGATAGAAAAATAAAATCTACTTCTGTCTTTGTGTCTCAGCTGAGTTGAGTATGTGGTGCGTCAAACTGTGAGTTTCACAATTAAACTTATTCACTGTGTTTTGGTACACAGCTGATATATAGACTCATATACAGATGGAAAGATACAACTTAATTTGGAGTGAAAACATCTAACCTGTGACATTAAATGTAACAAATGAAAACATTTACGTCTATGCACTAAATTCAGCAGAAAGTCTTACACAAGCTTTTAATTGAATCTCTTATGACAAGCCACTACCTGTTACGATCGTGGTTGTGGAAATGAACACTGCGCATACAAAAGCTTCTTTTAGTGCTAACACACAGATGAAATTTAATAAATATTATAGACCGACAAGGGAAACTAAGAAAACACAGAACTAAATAAATAACACGTGGAGAACTCAAAACACCTGAAGGACATGACTGGGCACAAATTTAATAATAACCCCTGTTTGTTCAGTTTGTGCTGTTGCTGGCTATTTGGTGAGTTATAGACAAGTTTTCTATTTATATTTGAATTTATATCTGTTTTGTGTGAATCCCTGATGAATTATTCTAGCGTCAATAAATAAAAAAAACAAAAGGGTCTTGACCAAGCATAAAAATGTGAGCTGGAGTGAGACTGTGTTGATTATATGCAGTCTTTCAGTGGTGAAGTTAAAAAAGTTAAACAGGATCTGCAGAGTAACGTGAAGCTGCAGGCTTAGAGACCCAACTGCACACTCAGACCTGCACTTCCAGACCTGTCACTTTTTTAGACAGTGCCACCTGCTGTTTGGATGAACATTTGTTTAGTAGTGTGTAATGTTATAATAACCGTATAATGTTGTAATAATTTCCGACATTATAAAAGGTTGGCAAGTAGCATTATTGGGTTACTCATTTTATTATAGCACTTCCAGAAAATTCCCAGGATTTTTGGCATAAACCGATATGATATCTAATATATAACACCAACAAACAAATATTTTATGTCATGATCATTTATCTAAAATACTGCCCCATCCCTGGTTGTTTTGCCATAAGAAATGTTGTTTACAAACACAGCAGCCAGAAAGCAAAAAAAAAAAAAAAAAAACCTTAACCTTGTGTTAATTAGTCAAGGGTGAAGAGCCCAACTAAAGTGGACGCTGATCACCACAATGGTGAGGTCAAACGAAAGCATCTAAATGTCAATTAATTCTCAAAAATTTGTGTGTAGATATGAGAGAAATAAAGTCAGACTGTAATGTGTGAAGCTGCTGAAGTCAGTCTTAGTTTATTTCTCTCTCTTTTCTTCAGTGAATGTGTTTATTAACAGCAGCTGTTCATCATTGTCTGAATTCACTCATTAGTGTTCATTCTCTCTGTCAGGTGGACTATATTAGTAAACTCATGTAGGGAATAGTGAATGAGGGTGTAGGGTGTGATTTGAAACATAGTCTCCGAGTGTCGATTCTGAACGACGTTAATTCACAGGACGGCAGAAGGCTACTTTCTCAAAAACAGTAAATATTCCACAAAGAGGATTTATCTTTACAGGATTTTACTGTTGTAATGAAAATACAGCATTTTACTGTAAGAATATGGCTGTTTTTTACACTGTAAATGTACAAATACCAAACTGTAAAAACTCATTTCAGAGAGATTAGAATACAGGAGACTTGGCTTTCTCTATTTTTGATTGTTTAACCTTTTGACCTTTACTGACATACAGTACATCATCATGCACGATAACCGAAATATCTAAAAATTGATCTGAAAGAAAACAATTCAAACTGAAACAGCATTGTTGCAGTACTCTTCTAGTTTTCATGCAAACCTACTGACTGTGATCAGAACATCAAAATACATTAAAACATTCAGTTCATGAGGCTGTAATTAACGTCTGTGAACAACACTTTTGTATACAAATCATCCTCCTGCATAGCTGTCTGAAAGAAAGCACAGAGAGATACAAAGAGACAAGTTATTATGAGGTGTAACAGAGGATTTAAATCAAACCTCGCTTATACACCTACAACTCACAAATACATGTGTACAATTGGATGTTCAAAATATATTTATGTATTACAAATGCACACTAATATGTATTATACACTTATATTTATAAACTCATGTTGACTCCACAGGCACACACATATAAACATATAAGCTGCATTAGGACAAACTCGCATATACATTATAAATTGATCCATGCATATACACCTAATGCTTGAGTATACATATCTAAAAAAATGGCCGTGAATTTAACGGTAAAAAACTGTGAAAATGCTACGGTAAAAACCCGTTAAATGGTTAACGGTAAATTCCTGTTACAGGGAAACACCGTAAACTGACATTCCCAGAATTCCCTGCATTGCATTTTAAGTTTTGTTTGAATTTGATGTTTTTTCTTTAAAAAATGTGTTTCTATGTTTCTTTTTAGTTTTTTTTTCTATCAGTTGTGTTTATTAGGGTTGTATGTTACATGTGATGTTGTTAAATAAATGTTTATTGCCCATTTTAGTTATATATTCCTACCATGATGGTGTTCAGTGCTTGTGTGAATGGGACTGAGCAACTTCTATATGCTTATATTTAAAAGCTGCTTGTTATGAGCTTTGGTTCATCATGTGACTTACTCATAACCTCCTGCATTTGCAGTTAATCTGTATATTTCAAAGGTACTAAACAGGTTGCACTATTTTTTTGCACTAGTTTGGTATATTAACATTATATCAGATATTACAGTTTCTTATTAGAAATTACGGTATTTAACTGTAAATTTGAAATAAAACCGTAAAACTATTGACAAAACAAAATTATTATATTTTTCACGGTTTCATACTAGCAACCACAGCTGCCGGTTTTTTACCATACATTTTACGGATTTCTTTTTACAGTCTACAAGTTTTTGCCATAAAAGAAATAAAGGTTTTACCGTTATTTAACATTAGAATTTCGGCAACCCCAGCTGCCAGTATTTTACCGTAAAAATATATATATATATATATATATATTTTTTTTTTTACAGTGTACAGTGGAACACAAAACAGAAGTTATTAAAAGGAAAAAAAGTACAGTAGTGTCAATTTAACTGACCCCACTTACTTTCAATGACAAAAACTGATAACAGAATTTTAATTTTTGGGTTAACTACCTCTTCAGTAACAAGAAATATGATAATCAGTGTTAAAATGACATTACCTTTGTCGCACTTCCTGCAACGGAAGCAGTTTCCATTGTTGTTTGAGTTTTCTAGGAAGGTTCCATTCTCACATTTTACACACTTAGACCTCATATGTGATTCAGAACACTGCTCTATTAATTTAAACCCTGGAATAAAAGGAAAAAGGACAAGACAAAACCATCTATTAACAAAGGGTTTCTATAAAAAACACACGCTGTTGCTACCCATTATCATAGTTAACCGTTTTAAACGTAAACAGCAATGATAAATATTCTTCTATCCAAAAGTCATAGCATTTATTAAAAGGATATACACCCTTTACATCTATAACATAAATTCTGCATTTAAATTAGTTTCACCTGGATGACATTTATCACAGCAGATTCCCTTTTTATTCCGGTATTCATTATCAGGACAGTCAACATGATGGATGGACAGATGTGATATTGTATATGACTGGCTGATTAGAACCTGTGGGGAACAAAAGATAATTTAGGTTAAAAATATCTTAATATTATGTGTGAGTGTACAGTGCAATACTCTATTCCACAATGAAAGGCGCTTTATTTTTCCTTTCCTTTCCTGTGTGGTGAATAAACCAGGAGTCATACCTCACACAAATGTTTTCCACCCATTATTTGATTATACTCTCTCAGACATTATTATGATGAAAAAATAGCTTCTGTGATTGGTGGATATTTCTTTAGAATTATGGGTAAGGTAGTCCCAAACTGTTTCATGTTGACATCAAAATAAAACAATTTCATATTGCCCGCCTGCTAGCTGGTATATTAGATGCCCCCTGGATGTTGTGGTAAGCAGCAAGCCCAAATCGATTAGAGTTGGTCTGAATGAAAACGCAAATTCAATCTTCGCCACTAACACACATGAAATCGACCAATCACCAGAGGGCTTTAGAAAAATGAATCGTTGAACGAATCAATTGGGGAGTCATTGAACAAATAAAATAAAAACAAATTATACATAAAAAAATTAAAATAAATAAAGTGTTTTTGACCTTGCATGCATGTCAACCTGTTACTGGAGACTCCCAAAACCAAAATACAAAATTTCATAACCCATAATAGGAGCACTTTAACATATGCCATTAATCTGTCATCCATGAAGAATAGTAACCCAACAGTTGTAATTAACTATTTTATATGGCCACTTGGGGCAGTTTTGAAAATGAAAGCTCATGGCTGATATTGAACTTACCAGCAAAACATACGCAATCATCTGACGATTCATCACGGCCGCTAGAGGGCGCTAAAGCAGTGCTTCTCACTTCAACGAGCTCACTGTACGGACAGAAGAGAAGAGTAAGGTGTATTTTACAAAATATTAATTCCACAGTATTAGGCCTATCTAATAAAAATAGATTACACTTTTCATGAACTCTGGTGTCTTACATATTCGATGTAGCCTAGCAGATTATTCTTACAGAACCTGTTGCGAAATAGTGCCTAGGCTACATACGAAACTAACAACCAGACCTGAACCACACACAGTAACATCTAAAATACAGTTTTTATTGTTAATGCCAGCTGAGACCCCACATGCACACTAGGAAAGACGCTCTAACATTTCCATCCGTTTCAAAGCTGCGGCACAATCTCTACACCCACTCTTAAAAGTGCCACATTAGAGATAACAATCGAGTTCCGTGTGGAGATTTTACAGCGCGTGAACTTACCTCTCACGTTACTCGTGGCGACCCAACATTGTCTTTCTTACTCTCCCAGAAGCATCCTGTAATACCAAGTAGAGCTAAAAATATAGCCTATTGTTAAAAAGGTTTTTGAGACAGCGAGATGTGTGAAGAATCGCTGCCGTCCATTTCCTCTGAGGAGAAGGGCAGTCTTTAACTGGAAATGCCTATGCGTCACATCAGTGCTCCTCCTCGCGTGCCTCATGAAGGAATTCGAGAGGCTGCTGGATGAAACCGAAAGTACTCTGAAGAAAAACTTTAAAATTATACACAGTATTTACACAGTGACAGCAGCACATTGAGGACACAAAACGTCCTTGGACAATGTACTATATGCATTACTGTCTGTGTTGTTGAATGTCTTTGTTGGGCGTTGGACACTACATGCGCAAAGCCAAATATTTGAAGTTAAACTATTGCACGTAAACTTTTTGCATTTAAAGACATGTATTGTTCAAAGATCATAAAATATATAATGATATAATTAAATATTCTGGTTAATGGTTGCAACTTTCAGCTGCATTACTAAGAGAATGGTCAGATTAAATAATTCTGAGCGGTTTTATAAATAGGATCAACTGATTCTTTGAAAAGATCCGACTCAAATCGTTCTTCACAAATCAGACATCTCTCCTTACATGACGTCTGCCCCTAGTTTACAGTCTGGGTGAAATTACAGTCTGTTTGTCGCACAAAACAATCACATGACTCCAGAAAACCAGTCATGTGGACCGCTTTTATCACGTTATGGTGAATTCTGCCCCATTTGAGGCTTGGTATCTTCATTCACCATTCATTATCTATGCATGGATCAGAGGAGTAATTCTTCAGAATTTCTCCTTTAGTGTTTGTAAGGAAGTCATATGAGTTCAGCTGAGGGTGAGTGACAGAATAACCATTTATCAGTCCGGCTATATATTAGACTTAACATAAAAAATAAATGCAAACGTATGAAATAAAGTATGTGTGTGCTTTTGCATTGCATTGCATAACAACTAAGAGAAATTATCCTCGTTTTGAAATAGCATGGTTTGTTCTAAATGTTCTCCAAGTAGCCTACAATATGACCTAATAAAGATCTCAAACTCTTTACTGAGTTAAGGAAGTTTATTTTATTTTATTTTGATTATCACAGACAGAATGTATGTAGCTAACTGCCTACTGAGGCGAAGAAATAACTTCCTCACCTCTAAAACCACATCCTGTCTCCATTTCCCCTGTGACCTGCAATGTAACCATGGAGATGTACAAATTGCCCACGGATTGTTCTTTAACATGGTGCCAAAATTAATTCAAAACAAAAACAAATGACATATTATGCTGTTAGAGCATAATACTGGTTGTATTACATTAACCTTTCAAGAATGCCTTGCTGAATGCTTGAGAGAGGGAGGTAAAGGATGAATAGTGCTGTTTGTGTGAACTGAATTCCATGATCTGAATAACTGTAGTGAATCAAACACTGCATATAACTGCTGATCAAATCACTGAAAGTCTGTGTAGTGTGGCGGGAAGAGATCAGCGTTGCCCTGGCAGCTAACCACAACCAGCTGGAACCCATCATCTCGGGCCAATTGGTCACAGCCGGACCCATATAAAAGGAGGACACAAACAGCACTAAGATGAGCAACGACTCCATTACAGATTTGCCTGTACTTACCTGCTCTCTGTTACTTACTTTCTAGATATGCCGTGACCGAGGAAGCTCGAGACTGCACCGGAGCACCGATCACCAGCACCTGAAAGGAAAAGGACACAGTGCACTTCACTTTCATGGACTGTTTACATTGCCGCTCACCTTTACTGTTCAATAAATCCACCCTCTGAGGTTTGTTCTTCACCGCACTCTCTTGTCTTGTTATGCTCTCTGGTGCCATTGGCGACACTGGTGGAGAATGCGGGCGACTGCACTGGCCTAGAGACCGACAGACAGAGAAATCACAACCAACTGCACCCACGACCAACCCCGCTGTTTTTTTTTCTCCCTATTACAGTTGAGCGCTCCTCCCCAAAGGAGCATCTGGTAAAACAGCTCACCAAAATCAGCCAACAACATTGCTATGAGAGGATGCTGGAAAAGCAAGAACAATTGGAGGATCAACTGGCAAAATGAACTGGAAGACCGGTTCCACTGGCCCGGCATGGAGGCTGAGGTAAGGAGATTTTGTCAATCATGCCCAACCTGTCAACTTACCTCTGTTCCTGTTGGCCAGCCGCATGGGAATCCCTGTGGAGAAACTGACCGACCAGGGAACCCCACTTTATGTCCCGACTAATGAGGCTGCTGAAGGTGCAACAGCTACGTACCTAAGTGTACCACCCCCAAACAGATGGCCTCGTCGAGCGGTTCAATAAAACGCTCAAGCAGATACTCCAGAGGGTGGCGGCCGAGGACAAAAAGGATTGGGACCTGCTTCTGCCTTATGTGCTATTCGGAATCCCGCTGGCATGATATAGAGGAGGAAATCCAGAAGATGCTGAAGCTGGGGGTGATAGAGCCATCCCGGAGGCCATGGTCCAGCCCCATCGTCCTGGTCCCAAAGCCGGACCGCTGCCTCCGCTTCTGCAACGACTACCGGCGGCTGAACGAGGTATCCCAGTTTGACAGCTACCCCATGCCCCGGGTGGACGAGCTGATGGAAAGACTGGGAAGGGCCTGGTTTATTACAATGTTGGACCTTACAAAAGGCTACTGGCAGGTACCCCTTTCTAAAGATGCTAAGCCGAAGACTGCCTTTTCTACCCCTTCAGGTCACTGGCAGTACCGGGCCCTTCCCTTTGGATAGCATGGAGCACCAGCCACCTTCCAACGTTTGATGGACGTCGTTCTCCGGCTGCACTAGGAATATGAGGCATGGGAGGATCACCTGGACCGGCTGCGGAGGGTGCTGTCCGAGCTACAACGGCCTGGACTATCCGGCCGTAAGTTCACCCTGTTCACCGACCATGCTCCTCTTCAGTGGATGGCCCGGGCGAAGGACACAAATGCCCAGGTGACGAGATGGTTCTTGGCGCTTCAGGACTTCCACTTTGATGTGCGCCACTGGTCTGGGTTGTCAAACAACAACGGCGATGGGCTCTCTCAGATCTGGTCTACGCAGGTCTGTTCGGGGAGACTCCCCACCCACCTCCTATTTCCCCTCTTCTCTCTTCCACCAGGACGGGGGGGAAGAGCGAGTCTGGCGGAAAGAGATCAGAGTCGGTCACGGCCGGACCCATATAAAAGGAGGACACAAACAGCACTAAGATGAGCAACGACTCCATTACAGATGTGCCTGTACTCTATTACTTAAATTCCAATACGCCATGACTGCACACGACTGCACCGGAGCACCGATCACCAGGACCTGAAAGGAAAAGACACGAGGGAAAGAGGAATTAGGACACAGCACACTTCACTTTCACGGACTGTTTACATTGCCGCTCACCTTTACTGTTCAATAAATCCATCCTGCGGGGTTTGTTCTTCACTGTCTTGTCGTGCTCTCTAGTGCCATTGGCGACAGTATCTTAAAATAAGCCAGCCCTTAAGAGCTTTTAACATAGGATGCAGTAGTTTTTCTGGGACAGTTTAGTTGGCGTTGGGCACAAATGTTAGTTATTTGTCTTTCACCTATATACTGAATGGAAATATATTTAAATGGATATACTAAAGGTCTGGGGAATAGGGAAATAGGTAAAAGTGAGTTCTTGCCTCTGCAGTCGACTGTATTGCATTAAGAGCGTACAAGGTTGATAAACCACTGACATTTTGCCTGCTCAGTCAGCAGAATACTTGACCAACAGAAACAATATTGCACCAACAGTTTTTCGCTGGATTACACAAACAGTATAAATGAAATGCACAAGCATGATATTTGTTTCAAATGTAAGTAGGGCAGAATGCTGAAGAGTTCAACATACAGGATCCAGAAGTAAAAATCCCATTAATTTTCTTCAAAGGGAAATTGATTTTTAATGAGGACTCATACACGCCTACTTTTTTTCTTATTATGGAAGCCATTGGTGACCCAAAACAGCCTGGTTACAAACTTTCTTTGTGTCCAGCAGAACAAGGAAATTCATACAGATTTGAAACTACTCAAGTGTGAGTAAATGATGACAGAATTTTCATTTTTGGGTGAACTATTCCTTTTAGTATATTACTTTTTTACTAGGAAAGTAATCTCCGTTGTCTGGCTGCAACAAGTGAAATGCAGTGAAAGAACATTTTAGAATGTACTTTAGCACATAGCTCATTTCCTGTCTTAGCCAAAGTCAAAAAAAAAAAAAAAAAAAAAATTCAAACCTTTCATTGGATAGTATGAATTTAAAATAGGGGGGAAATATCATTATGAAATAAATGTTTTTCTCTAACACAATTAATGGCACACTTTTATTCAATACTGTGTTTTTTAAGGTTTGTGTTTTGATTATTGTACGGTTGGTGGGGAGCCAATGCTGCGGCGCCCAGGTAGTTGGGTGATCAGTGCTTTGCTCAATGGTCTCATCTCAGTATTGGTATTGAGGGTGGAGAGAGCGCTGGTTATTTACTCCCCCCACTTACAATTCCCCCTGAATCTGAGACTTGAACCTGCAACCTGGGTTATTGGTCCAACTCTCTATAGCCTACACAAACTGCATTGCTTAGACACTGTTGCAATTAATGCTTCAAAGCTTAACATTAAAA
Source organism: Enteromius trimaculatus (assembly GCA_032361065.1). Classification (NCBI taxonomy): domain Eukaryota; kingdom Metazoa; phylum Chordata; class Actinopteri; order Cypriniformes; family Cyprinidae; genus Enteromius; species Enteromius trimaculatus. Next base: position 7,733,222 of record JAUMHP010000070.1, read on the forward strand.
CTTCTTTACCTGTTCAAAATGATTGATTCATCAAGTAGTGATCTGAGGAGCGTGCACCAATATTTTCACTTTCATTCATGTGCACGTTGTTCCAAGGACACGCCCACAACAGAGAAACTCATGACTATTCACGTAAGCTCCATCCAATGGAACAGTTTTTCATAGGATTCAAATATTACACAACACCGGAAAACGGGTGAATGAATGACGTTTACGAGTCATGTCACGTGACAACAATCACAGAAACGACCAAAAATGTATATTATCTAAATGAAAGTGTCTTTCTTCACAGTTTTGTAAGCGAATATAATTTCTGTGATAAATGGGGAGTAAAGTCATAATTATTTCAGCGCATACTTGTATTCAATGTTTGTGAAGCAGTGATAAACAGCCAAACAGGTGAAACAGGCTTTTAAAGCATTTTTTTTACCTAAAAGATCTTCTGTTTGTTAACCATAGAGCTGTGATTCTTAGTTTTGAATATAATTTTTCAATGATTCTCTCATCGTGACAGAAGAGCACTCACCATGTCTTCCCCTGACCGAGCTGGCCTGACCCACTGTAAGTTTGTCCCGGTGTTTGCGGTCCTTATGGATGTTGTCAGTGTGTCTGCTCTTTTGGTCAGCGTCTTCGAGATCTGTTGGTGTATTCGGGAGCTCTGCTGGTGTTGATCTCTATGGGGGGCTGGGTCATGTGGTACAGTGGGAATATTGAGGGTTTGATATCAGGGAATGAGCTGACACGTAAGTGCAACACTGTGGACCGCTTCGCTTACACCCTGAGCCGCCGTATGCGGAAGCCCCATCGCGGCCACAGCACACCCTGATCTCTGACCTCTGACCCCTGGGCACGGCTGAGAGTGCACAAAGAGCAAACAAGCCCAGATGGAAAAGGATAAAGCATGACAGATACAGTATGATTGTTACAATGTGGGGTTTGTTACGCAAATATAACGACAGTTACATTGGTTTCAGGTTTATATGGATTGGAGATGCAAATCCAAATCCGCAATGTGTCTGCGGTGAGGTTTTAGCTAATATCAGTCTTTAGCCCTCATACATGGTTCGGCACTTACAAACAAGACACAGCAATTTGCAAGACATGCTTGCAAGTTTTTTTCAAGGAAAATTGGAGGAACTGCAGAAGAAGAAAAAAATGATCCACTCCTATTCTGACTGAGGGGCTTCCAAAAATGCTCAAAGAGCGTCATATCTGGCGAGTTACCGCATAGCTAAATGAGGTATGCCCCACGCAATTGGAGAAAATCTTTGTTTACCCTTTGCCAACGATATAGTCCAGCAGGCACACAACATCAAAAGATGTTGATATTTGGTTAAATTTTGGTTGCGATGTCAGGTGATCAAAATTCAATGCAAATTCAATGTCAATGTTAAACTGACATCCAATATCGACATCACCTCACATTGATATTTTATTGTTTTTACAGTAGGTTGTGTAAACAAAATCCAACATTAAGTCAATGCCAAACTGACATCAAATACTGACTTATGTGAGGCAGGCTTTTCTGCACTGACATTGTTGAAAACCAAACATCAACAAAGAGTAAATGCTGAGAATGATTTGAGAGTAAAACTGTCATTCATTTAACCAAATTTTGATGATCTGTGTGCAAAAATGCAGGCCCATCCATCTCACTAAAAAGGTAGGAAGCAATGTTTTTATTCAAAACTGTATGTGTATTTAGTTATTGTAGTTAGAAAATGTGGAGTTTAATCGAAGGGGTGCTTCAACGGTGTCAAATATTAGAAAGGGGTGCACACAGCAAAAAGTTCAGGAACCACTGCTCTAACCATTAGGCCAGAGTACACATGGGGTACTTTTTTTTTAGTTTAATCAAATAGAATAGTCGTGTCTGATAACTGATTATATTTGAGTTTGTTTTTGGGTGAGCGAGGGGAATTTTTCTTGAAACTCTCCCAAATGGGGAGATGACAATTTTTTTTAAGGTTTTCTTACACTGAGACTCAACTACTTTCTGCAATTCTCCAGCTGTGGTCCTTGGAGAGCCTTACTATAACGTGATGCTGTGGCAAACGAGGCATTTGTTACATCCAGTGTGATCAGAGTAATGACAAACAACAAGCACTACCCGTCAATGCTCAAAACTCGCGCTCAAATAATAAATATTAAGTTCTTAAGTTCTTTTAATAAGAAAACGTAACTTTCTTAAAGGTTGTGAGTCAGAAGCACCAGACTGTCCTTGCAGAGGTAGAATTGCTACACTTTAGAGTCTCCGCGCACAGCCAGCATAGGCTACTCTCCAGGTTTTAGGAGTACATTCTCCATAAATGCACTGAACACACTAATATTTGGGTTGAACTGTTCTGGAAAAGTGTTCTTAAAAACTGATTTTTAGTTGTGTCCTGTTTTGGAAGCACAAACAAAGTAGTTTCACTTTCACAATGACACAGCTCATCCAGCAACCACACAGAAACACTAGAATAATAGTCTTCTTTCTTTGCATAAACATTTTGGTGGTGTTGGTCTGTGACGTACTGTAGCCATTTTAGGGGGGTGTACAAGTCATAACATTTATAAAGAAAATGGTTTTGAGACTTCAGTCTTTGAAATTTTACAGATCTTCTTCATGCACCAAGAGCTTGGAACACTCTAAAGAGAAAGGAACATTTGAAATCACATCATATTCACCCCTTTAATTATTGTCCTAATGGTGGAAATGGGAATTTTTCATTTACAGCCATTTGTGAAGCTCAATTATCTTTTGCTTCACATGAGAAAAATAATCCTTGTTTTTTCTCGTTGTGATGGGTGATGAAGGGAATTTGGAGTGCTCAAAATTGTAAATTTGAAAATGGGAATATACTAATAATTTCTAGGAGTGGCAATAATTGTGCAAAGCCTCATTCATCTCAGTGCCAGCTCACAACTTCAACTCAAAGTCCATCCCAGAGCCAGTTCCCCAACCTTTTCACCTTCTCAGCCTATGACTGTTAACTCCTTATCCTCTTGTGCTTCTGTACAGTGCACTCCTTTGTTCCACCCAGGGATATTGTTTGTCCCCCTACTAATTCCTGGTTACGTCTTGTACTACCTTCCGCTGGGCCATTTTTCCTTTTCTGGTTCCACAAACCAACAAATTTTACATGTCTCTCTTAGCTATTTAAAACACCTGATCCAGATAACCAGCTCACTAGGACAGAGGTCCATACATGAACTGTGTTCCAATTGACATGGTCCCTAAGCAGTGTTTTGAGAAATTTGAGAACCACCAATGTAGACTTTGAGAGTTTTCCTCATCCTTCTGCTCCAAGGACCTTTGGTGCCAATAGCTTCAAAGCAATTGACTCTTCTGCCAGATGCACTATGATCTGTTTCACCTCCTTATCCAAGAGTTTGTGTGTCTCCACTCTGGTTTTCTACTCCTCACTCCCTCCCTCCATCCACCCCGCCATTGCCCCACCTTCTCTCCACCTCCATCATTTTTGTAACTTCGCTATAACTCATGACTTATTCTGCAGCATCAGATTCCTTCAGTCAACATCACCCGTAATTGTGATGTTCTTGTCTTAAATTCTGAAAGGTAGAATTTAATTTTTTTTTACTGGTTTTATGGCAAGGCGTGTATATTTATAGAGCACATTGGTAATTCGAAGGGCTTTCAGAATTATTGTCTAAAGCAACACAAATGATCAAGAGTGTAGACAATGATGTCATGATTATGTGTGATCCTTTTGCTGAATAAAGTTTTTTTTTAAATTTCAAAAAATGTGTTTTATGCAAAGTATACCACAAAATACATATTTATGCGCTTAATAAAAATATGTACTTTTACTAAACTGGTAGCCTACCTAAAGTTTGCTAAATTACTAGGACATTATATTGTACATTAATTGTGCTTAAAGTAGTGCTGAAGTCCAACTAAAGATATATTGAAGTTTATTTGACTCTGCTAAAGTGGAACTACTTCGGGTATACTTTAAATATTTTGCATTTGAAGCCTGATATTAAACAAAGATCATACAATCCTCATCAACAGTCTTAATATTACGAAATGTGCATTGTAAACAAGTAGTACTCAAAATAAAGTTTAATTATAATTTTATATCAGTCTCACGCGATATGACAGGAAAAATGTTAATAGGTTTTTTGCTATACTTAACATGAAATAAACATAGTTTAAAAAAAAAAAATACATTATTTACATTTTAAACACATAGCACATTACAAAATGCCATTTTTAAGCCTTTGGGAACATTTTAAAGAATTGCACTTCTACTGAACTTACAGAAATTTCTCCTTTCATATTAATCTGGCTACTGAACATATTGCTGAACACAGTTTCTCTGCAAGAGATGACTAAAGCTGACAAAAAATGACAGGATAAATGTTAAAAGAAAACATTTCATTATCAGTCAGACTTTTCATCTGCAGCCTTCAAAAGAACATCAGTTAGTTTGCAATTTCAGCTGTAAAGGAAAGTGTGAAAATATTAGGAGAAACCACACCATGCCAATAACAGGTATGTGACGGAATTGAAATTCAAGTTGACCTAATGTGACTGCTTAGCGGAGGGGTCTCGCTCTTAAGAGGAAACCTTTTACTTGAAGCCTAGTGTTCAGCTGCCTGCCTGTCATCATAACCTGATGTTATCTGCAGGTGCTGAGGTAACATTTCTCATATCTTCGCAGTTGTAGCGATGTTTGTGGTGAGCCCTCCTTTTACTGTAAACACTATTGCGCTTGTGTCTTTGCACGTGTGCTGTGGTGGCATGTCTGATCTACAAACTACAAGAAGGACATGACTCTTCTCATATAGTGGTATCAGTTCCACTGAATAAAACCAATGAGCTGACAGCTCATAAGTGTGAGTAACAGTTAGTGTGAGTAACATATTAAGATTAGATTAAACGAAGGCATATTTTGGAAAATACACTTAAAATAGAAACCATTATGGCAGCTCTCAGACATAATGTGTTTCATGCTTGTACGGTTTTAAAGTTGGGATAAAATTATGAGCTTTATGGACTCCATATGTGATGGAACGTTATTCAACCACTGGCCTCACTACTAATCTCTCATCTCAGAATGAGTGTCTGTTAAAGAGCTTGTCTTTTTACTCATGCCTTTAGTCAGAATGAAATACAAGACCCTTTTCATCTAAACTGTTTGTGTGCGCATGTATTCGTTTCAAAGAGAGACAGAGAGAGTTTGTTTTGGAACTAGTTAAAAGTTAAAACAAGACAGAAAGCCTTTAATGGAACATTTGGGGTAGGGGAAAAAGAGGCGCAGGAGAAACTTTAACAGAAAGACCTTCTGCTGTATCTGCTATTGGGGGTCCTGTAAGGAAGAATCATTCATAACGTTGGTTGAGCATTCTGAATATGACTCATCTGACATTTATGATAAAGATTTAATGCTGAAGAGTTGTCCCCTCATCTTCAAAGTTTCAGAGGGGCCCGACTAACTCACAGCTCTAGTCTCCTGTCTGGTACACGGTTTCAAGGTAAGACTTCAGTCACTGTCTTCTGAAGATGTTTTAAGGGATGTGTGATATAACAGGATGGTGATGTTGCAGCAAGTCTATAGCGAGCTTATTGTAAGAGTACAAACAGTTTTATGAATGTTAATTAAAAGTTGAAATGAATGACAACTGCAAAGACTTAACTAGGTCAAGCTGAATTTAGTAAGCGAGGGGTCGGATGTGTCTGGTGTGTTTTCTAACTGTGCTCAAGTTCACTGTAAAATACTTGACATTTATTATAGTCACTTATTCGTACAGAGTATGGAGATGAGCAATGGCAAAATAACATTATCTGTTTTGGAATAAAAGTAATTTTAAATATATAACTACTGACTTATTGTTTGTTTCGAGCAAAACTAATTGTTTTGGAATATAAAATAAGTGATTATATATATATATATATAACTTTTCAAAAGTAATGTTACAATGAAAATGTTATAAAAACGTGTGTTATAAAATGTTAAAAAACTGTGTGTCACACACACACTCACTCATTATGTGTGTGTATATATATATATATATATATATATATATATATATATGTATAGTAGCCTATAGTCAACATTTGACGTGGATATAAAAATGCTATCAAAGTTGCCGTTAAGACAAGAGCACATTTTGATTTTGTGTTTTAGGACAACTTTGATTAATGTTTTTGATCTGCTTCAAATGTTGACTACTGTATATACTGCTTTCGTATTTTATATTGCATATCATGATTTAATGATTACTTTCACATGAAGTGAGGCATGAAGCCATTTACAGCCAAGTAATATATTTCTGAGTCTTTACTCATTCACTTCAGACGCATTTAAAGTCATTCCAGGTGTCATGTGTCATTCTGAGCCTTCACACTCTTCTTTTTTTCTTTTCCAGTAAGATGCTTGCCCTGCTCAGTGTCCTCCTGCTTTCATCACATGTCCTGCCTCTTGTCCAATCAAAGTCATGCGATGACAAAACAGAGTACTTACATGATGGCACATGCTGCAAAAAATGTAAACCAGGTAAATGAAATCAGCTGCCTCATCACTGCGAACAGAGTTGAGTCAGAGTTGAACTTAAGATGGAAAAGGACGAAGCTGTTCTGATCAGTTAAGATTAGACAATTAAGGCTTAATCGAAAGTACATATCAAAAATGTCAGGATGTGCTGGTTACATAATGCAAGAATATTTCAGGGTTCAGCTATAGTCTGGTTTAACTGACATTTACCTAAGATCTTAATATGACACATCAAGTTTCTCGTATGAGGATGGCTTGTTCTCTGAACTCAACCTGGTAAACTCTCAAACCAGTCAGCATTGAATACCGCATTCATGAATGTCATCCTTTTGTCTGTACAGCGGTAGTCAGCATGATTCTCCCACACTACTGTCTCGGTACATCTCATTACATGCGTGTTTCCTTGCCTTTGTGTTTACACAGGTGAATATAAGACGGACGATTGCAGCCAACACACGCCTGTTATATGTGCCCAGTGCCCAGAAAGCTTCTACACGGATGAATATAACAGCAATTTCAACTGGTGCAAAGATTGCAAAACATGCACCCAAAGCAGTATGTCCACTCAATTTCTTTATGCGCACAAAACAGGTTGTATGTTCTTAGAATGATATGTTCTGAATCTTCAGATGAATCAGTATGAGAAATCATCAACTAGAAATACCAAACATGACAGTAAAACAAAGCAGGGGCTTCCCCTTCAGCAGATCTTGGTGGGGTTTTAGTATGGAGGTACTGTGGGTGGGGGTCTGGTAACAAACATGATATAGGACAGCAAATCTTGAAAAACATGTGTACCACTGGAAAAAAAAAGAAGGGTACCTAAACGGTAACGGAAGTAACTGCCTACTAAGATGTTTTGATATGCAGATATCCTGCTGAAGATTGAATCTACGATTAAACAAAACACTTGTAAAACGGTTATTTGGAAAGATAATGAGATATGGCAAGAAGTATGAGAGAGACTAACAAGTATTTAAAAACGTAGCATGTCTTTTACTAAAGATAGACGTGCTGGTTAAACTAGAACATTTTTAATTGTAATTATTGTTAGTTAGGTTTTAGATATGGCTGAAGAGGCTAAAGAGTCTCGTGATATAAAAGAGATGAGCAGCAATGAAAAGTGAATTTCCTGAGGTAGCGTGAGAGTTTATTTGTGAGTCAGCAGGAAAAAAAAGTATGTTAGAGCTTGCTGTTTTATTTTGTCTTGTTGAAATGACTGTGCTCGTGAGTTCAGGCACTTTTATGTGTTAGAGGGTTTCGTTATTTTTGTTGTAAGATGGTAACATTTGAACTCTTAAGTGTCACACAGAGTATATCATGAAATCATTTTAATATTCTGTTTTGGGGGCTCAAAAAATATTTATTGGTGCATGCGCGAACGTTTGTGCTGCTATTTTTGTGGATGCTGTTTTGCTTTTTTCAGGATTATTTTTGGAATAAAAACTTCTAAAGAACAGCATTTGAAGAGTTTATTTGCAAAAACATTTTTAACAATTATTAAAAATAAATGGGATGGGTTTCCGCCACTGAATAAAAAATTAAAAAAGGTTATGGTGACTTTTTACAATTTCACAATTCGGACTTATTTTCTTGCAATTGGGATATAAAAATTGCGTCAAAATTGCGAGTTTGCGAGTTTATATTTCACAATTCTGAGGAAAAAATCTGAATTGCGACTTTATGTCACACAATTCTGACTTTATAACTCATAATTGTGATTTTATATACCGCAATTCTTACTTTTTTTTGTAATTGTGACTTTATATCTTATACAGGTCTGACTTTATATTTCCTAATTGTGAGAAATAAGTCAGAATTGCAAGGTTGTATCACGCAATTCTGGAAAAAAAAAAGTCTGAATTGTGAAATAAAAAGTCACAATAACAATAAATCTTTTTTGTCTTTTTGCAAATAAACTCTTCATTTATTTGAAATTGAGGGCTTTTGTAACAATTAAATGCCTTGGCGGTCTCTTCTGATCAATAGTGGTTAAATAATATAATGCTTGAACAAAGCATCTCCTGACATGAAATGTGATGAAAACAAACAAAAAAAAGTAAAAGTTGTGAATATTACATATTTTTACAGAATTTCATATGAAAATGTCTCTGTTCAATCAATGTTCTTTCCACCACATCTCAAATCAGCATTTATTGTGGGAAATAATGGTAGAAATTATATTTAAATGAACGTTCGGGGTTAAGGTGTGAGTTCTCACAGTTGAAGAAACTGATATAGACTTACAGTTCTACATAATCCGTTTCACTGTTTTAATTTTGCAGATATGAAGTATAAGAAGAACTGTACGTCGACAAGTAATGCAGTGTGTACGTGTGTTGAGGGCTACAGATGCAGAGACAGTGAATGCAAGGAGTGTGAGAAAATTCCGGCACCTGTTGTCCCCTCTACTGCTTCTACTACTAGAACAAAACCTGTTTCTCCTACTAAACCAATACTGCCCACTGATGGTGAGTGTGTGATTCCTGACCCTCTGCTGTCAATCTATTAAACCAGTTGCTGTTGAACACAGACACACCATCACACACACAGAGCATATCAGGTGTATTCTCTATTGACTCTTTCTCTCTCCTTTTCTCCATCCATTTCCTCTTCCCTTTCTATCAACCTCTTCCAGATGTAGTGTGGATCTCGGTGAGTCTTTGTTGTGCGTGTGTGTGTGTGTGCGCTCTCCTCACCTGTTTCCTTCTCGTCAGCAGACATGCACGAAAATGTGGACGGATCATATCAGCATCACCCGGTCAGTGCTACTATAAACAACACGTCTGTGCTTTAATTCACAAAGAAAACCTGCTGAACCTGCACAAAGAAAATGCTTGCTTGAGTGCTTAATATACTCCATTGCATAGATAATTTAATATGATGTTTATGATCAACTGACCATCTGTTTTGAGGGTTTCTTAGCTTATAATTCCTAAAATACTTAATATAATATAATATAATGTAATATAATATTTAAGATAGACTGACTATATATTTTGTGTATTTTTCAACTTTTACTGTATATCTAATAATATAATATAATTAGTGCTGTCAAGTGATTAATTGCATCCAAAATATATTTTTTTACATAATGTATAAAGTGTGTAATGTACACACAATATTTGTGTGTGTACTGTGTATTATTATGTATAATTATGTAAATGCACACACATGCATCTATATATTTAAGAACAATGTTATATTTGTATATTAAATATATTTATATATGATTTATATAAATATATACATTTAAATACATGTAAATATTAAAAATATATACTGTATGAGTGCATTTATATACATAATAATTATTTGGAAGTACCAAATATAATATAATTTAATATTTAAAATGTACTGTGCTTTTGTTTTGAGTGTTTCTCAGCTTGTATATCTAATAATATAATATTATAACAAATTATAGTAAATAAAATGGACTGACCAGTGAATGTTTTCCAGCTTGAATAGAATAGAATAGAATAGAATAGAAAGGAATGGAATGGAATAGAATAGAAATTTGGAAACATTTAAGTAGAGAAAGGACATATTAGATTAGGTCACAGGTCAAATAAACTCCATTAACATTTAATTTCACTGAAATAATTTTAATTAACCTCTGTGGTAACTGAATTACAATATTTATAAGAATTGTTTTTGTGTGATTTTCATATTTTTAAATTCCAACCAATATATTAAAACATTTTATGAAGATGTGCTGCATAATAGGAAAAGGCTTTAATGCTGTGTATTGTACCTGGTCATCAGGTCCTTGGCGCCGCGACAAAAGCAACTCTGGATCCAGTCAGTGCACAGAGGAAGAGGAAGTACCAATGCCGGTACAGGAGATGTGCGGAAAGACTGAAAAACTGGAGGATGTCTGAGAAAAGAGCCGGAAGAAGACTGCTGATGCGTCTGTGGATTATGCAAGAGAAAATCTGCATTCAGGTGGCCATCTGAAGGTCCTGTGAGGATGATTGTCCTTCCTGAGAAATGCTGAGATAGAGAGATTTGTGTTGCCACATAAGGAAACACTTAACATACAACATAGAGCAAATCCAACAAATTAAGGTTTTATTCTCTGCACACTTATTTGTATTTATAATTGAGTACTTTTTGCACAACACAAGGACTTTTTTAATTGTATATAAATGTATAAGGTAAAGTGCAAGATTAGGTTTTTTCACTTATGGAGTTATTTTTTCCTTTATTTCAATAACATGACGTTACAGACGCTGAATCTATGCAATGATAAAAAAAAATATTGTTTCAAATATTTTGAAAAGAAGTTTTTGATGGGAATATAGCATGTCATTTCCTGAATGTGTTTATGTCAGCTACCCAGTTGTATAAAATAGAAAACACAACTGCATTTGTATTTGCTATCCTGCAGTGAAATTAATACTTTGTACGCTGAGAAACATACCAAAAATAAACCTTTATTGATTTTATTGCACTTTACGATTAATATCAACAAAAACAAATGTGCATTACAGCGAATATATAAAACATAATACATGACACACAACAGCAACTGTGTGCTCCTGTGCTGTGCTTATAGACTTCTAAATGAAGAAACAATGTTGACATTTCCAGACCACCATCAAAATGTCAGGGCTTTTTTGATGGCACAATCCATCATGTCAGTCGAATAAAAACCAAAGAAAAGAGGAAGAACGCTGACAACATTAACCAGGGACTTAACATGACTGAACACTGATAAACTGTGTGAGAACAAAATACTGCTTTGTGTAACAGAATTAACAGCAAGTATAAATAAATATAAATGTTTTATATTGAATAACCAAGAGTCAAAATGTCCAAGAAGATAGATAGATAGATAGATAGATAGATAGATAGATAGATAGATAGATAGATAGATAGATAGATAGATAGATA
>JAUMHP010000070.1:7782920-7796618 GCA_032361065.1 Enteromius trimaculatus
TGTAAACTGACATTTCCTACAGACAGCAAAAGATTCAAATAAATGACTTTTTAAAAACTTTTTTAGCTGGTGAAGATCTAAAACTGTAATATTAAAAATATAGGACAATGTATGTAATTTTGCACTAAATTTAGCATTAAAATTAATATTAAATAGTAAGGTAAGGTAACTTGTAGGTATTTTTATAGCATTCTTTGCAGTAAGTTTAAAATACTGTGAACTAAACACATTGACTGATTGTCTAATAGTTCTTAGTTTTGTTAAAAAATAAAAATAAAAAAAACATATGTCACCGTAATTTACAAAATATATATATATTTTTTTACATTTTTACAAGTGTTACTGCAAATGACATGTGTTGTAATTGTTAACGGGACAATACCTGTACTTTTTTACCGTAAGAGTTCTGATATATTCATATACTGTATTATCTCTTAGTGTAAATTACATGTATTGTCCCATTAAATGACAGTATGTGTAATTTAATATTAAGCCCATAAATAGTCAACCAATGAACCAGTGTTTTTTAGAGCAATTTACGCTCTATATCCAATAACCTATTTTTGTTTTTTTTTCCCAAGCAGCTTAAAATATTGATTTGGTCAAACACATGCATATAAGCACCTCTTGCTGCACTGCAGTTTTTAAATGCCTCTGTAATAGCAGTTGTATTTATTGCGCAAATCAGCACAGAAGTGTATTGATCGCGGAGGACAAGTGTCTTTAGATTGCACAGGTTTTGGTTGCAGATCAAGTCTTGACAGAATAAATAGACCCCAATTGCCAGAACCCCCCAGAAAACATGATAAATGTCAGGTTTTAATGCATCTATTAATCAAAAGCATTTTCTAATTTTGGACCCAACTAACCTCCACTATTAAACAATAAAAGAACAACAACTGACCTGTGATGATGAGAAAGATGGCTATGCTGAGGTCAGCGGATGAAGAGAGCTGTGAGCGGAAGGCATGAGGGATGGAGGACGGGACAGAGACAGACCCCATCCATGAGCCATTCACTCTCTTAGACATTAACTATAACAAAGAGAAAAGAGAAAGTCTGAGACATGATGATGCTGCCATACCCAGACAAAAATGTATTCAACTATAAAATGTTGGACTTGAAATTCTAACTCACATGTGACCCTGGACCACAAAAGTCTTAAGTAGCACAAACATATTTGTAGCAGAGGCCAAAAATACATTGTATGGGACATTAATGAATATGTGCTTATTTGCATACATTTCTAATACACTAAGAAAGTTTCCCCCCTTAAGTGAAGATCACGCTCCATGAAGATATTTTGTATATTTTCTATTGAAAACTTAACTTTGCATTAGTTATATGCATCGCTAGGGACTTCCTTTGGACAAGTTATCATTATTAGATTTTTTTATGTACCCTCAGATTTTCCAGAAAGTGAACTCGACCAGATACTGTCCTACCCTAACAAACCATACATCAATAGAAAGCTTATTTATTGAGTTTGATGTATAAATGCATAAATTACTAAAATAAAATAAAAAAGACCCTTATGTATGGGAAAAAAACATCCGCATAAGTCCAACCTGTCAGAAATATTGCCACAGTGAAAGTTTTTACTCACCTTCCTCTGTCAGTCCACCTCTTCTGTATTTATCTCTCCGTCTTTTTCAGTCAGCCACTGTCTCTTAATCTCAAAGTGAAATGCTTGCTTTTCAGTCTTAAGCCTCTTTTGTTCCTGTTGCTCTCTGTTTATACGGGAGGAGTGAATCAATTCCACCGTGGTCAATCTGCCAGAGGATCATCACAATAACCCTCCCATCCCTTTGAACTCCCACCTCCCTCTTTACACACACCTCTACCTTCCTCTCATCCTTTTTTGCGCTCCCAACACTTCACCTCTGCGATTAGAGGACAGTTGAAGCTAGTTTTTATAGACAATAGGAGCCGTAAATATTATTTTAGAACAAAGAGCAGACACAGCACTCATTGGTGCTATAAGATAAATAAAACACAGCGAATCAATCTGTTTAAGAGAGAGAGGCGGAGGTCAGCGTTGTATGTGGAAGAGTAAATGTGCAAAAGCTATCTGAACTAAACAACTAAAGTCTCTTAATCCTCAACAGAATTGAACAGCTTTAAAATGCATGCATAAACACATGCACAAAGACAAGCTGTGCCATAAATCCCACAATCCTAATGTTTCAAGGCTAAACCATGAGTCATATGCAACATTGATTTTATTATAAGAACATCATAAACAACTTTTTAAGATTGCTTTATTTTTAAAAAATGTCTAATGTTATGCATTGTTGAATGATAAAGTCTATATACTTTTTTTTTTCACCTAAAGCACTGTGCTCATCATGTGGAAATCTGTGCCTTGTTAATGCAGTGCATTAATTATGAAATATGTCCATTGGTCCTCTGACTCACACATCAATATCACTGATAGACATATTTCATAAAGGCCCATCAGGTGAAATAATGGCATGTCTATGTCAGGGTGCATTATTCATGGCAAACTACCCCCGATCCACAAATGGACTGAGTATTGAACTAAAAGAGTGAGTCAGGGAGCAAAAGAGATCGCAACAGAGTGCTTAGATGAGTGCATGCGAGCGGTTTCAAAGGGACACTGTATTTAACCAAAACAACCCTGGTAATCAAATCATATTTGGCTTTATTTTATTTTGATTCTTCACTTTAGACATTCTAATCGACTGTAAGTAACTTGCCAAATGCATGTCAACTAACTTTCATTAGAGAAGTAGAAAAGTGGCCTTTTAGGGCAAGGATAGCAAAATAAGTTATGTAACTGCAAAGTTCCTTAACAGAATCTCTTTTGGTGGGCCATCAAAGTAAAGTGTGAACGGATTAAGCAGGCAGTATAATATAAACTACTTATGGTGTGTCTAAAGTGTCAAAGCATTGTCTCATTACAATGTCATTTGACTAACTGGACCTTCACACTTGAAATTGGTGGTTAACAACCCCCCCCCACATGACTGTTCAAAAATAGACTTCAACCAAAATTTATGCCTAAAAATGTGGGAGATTAGAAGGTGTAGAAGCACCTAACCTGATAACCATTTAAAAAAAAAAAAAAAATATGATTGGTTGTTTGGAATGTTGATCCAGGAACAGTTGTACGCGGTTAAAAAAAAAAAAAAAAACAAAAAAAAAAAAAACACCACACCAACCTTGACTTTGTATTTATCAACAGCTGATAGTAAAAGGACAGGAAGTGTCCAGACAGTTAAAGGTTACCCCACCGCCAAAAAGAAAATGGTCTTACTCCCCCTAGTGAACAGGGTTGGGAAACACTGATTTAAGGACTAACTTCAACGCATTTAAAAACCGCTTCATTGTTAACCACCCCTCTACAAGACGATTAGAACACTTCATATGTTAAGAGATAAAATTCAAATTAACTTAACTCTGACAGCAAAACAGTTAAAACTAATGTGAATCAAAACACTGGTCAGCATTAAGATCACCTCAAGCTCTACAAACAGTACTCAAACCCAAATGAGTCACTATAACGAGACAAAACAAGCACTTTCCATTTCTCACAAACAGGACTTTATTCTGTCACAGGGTGTTAACAGACAGCAGCCTTTTGAAGTCAACATTTTATACCTCACACAAGACAGTACAGAGTATTTTCATATAAAAATAACATTGGTCTTCAAATCAAGCATGTAATTTCCTTCCAGGCATGTGGTGCAAACATCCAACCAGATGGGAGAGCAGTGGGTCACACGTCAAGACCACAAAAAAGGTAGGGGGTGGGCATTGTCACATTTACTCTTTGGAGGCCATGTGTGCCATCAGGTCACACACGCGGTTGCTGTAACCGAACTCATTGTCATACCTACAGGAGAGAGAGAATTGGGGTCACTTAATTATGAGCCAAACTTGGTCTTTTGAGGAGTTAAATAAAAATAAGTACTTTTGTTCAAGAAAAAGAGGGGATAGCCAAGGGAAGTAATTTACAAGCAGAAACTCAATTCTAGATGACACCATGGTTGTGATATTGTGAAGAAAAGAAGCAGCATCTCACCATGTGACCAGCTTGACAAAGTGATCATTCAAGGCAATGCCTGCACCGGCATCAAAGATGGATGAACGCACATCTCCGTTGAAGTCAGTGGACACCACCTGCACACAGCAGGAAGTTAGAAAATAGGCTGAAAAAAGCCTGGGTCAAAACACTGATGTAACTGAGGTACATACCTGATCCTCAGTGTAACCCAGAATGCCTTTCATGGGTCCATCAGCTGCAGCTTTAACCACTTTCTTGATCTCATCATACTTGGCCTGCATTTAGCAGGAAAAAGGGAGAAAAAAGCCAATAGGTGAATTATAGCAACTTGCACAGAGTCCAGAATTAAACCGTCCTGATGGAAGGGTCTATTCAACTGAATGGACTATGCATGTCTAGAAATAAACTCACAGGTTTCTCAAGACGGACAGTCAGATCCACCACGGAAACGTTGGGGGTAGGGACACGGAAGGCCATACCAGTGAGCTTGCTGAAATGAGAAACAAGAATCAGAATGTGTTTGAATAAAAAGAAAAGGGAAGCAAAAACTCCTCAAGTTCCTCACAAGCAGAACATTCCACTTTTGAGCAAGTCAACATTTGAAGACAGCCAACACCCTTTCGAAGCACTCTCAAAACCAAAGTGCATGCTTGTTTTAGGATAACATTAGAAATAGTGCATCCTGAAAACACTTCAACTGTCATTTAACATGACAGAGCACCTTCATGAAAGCAGAGTTTGAAACAAATCTGGGAAGTGAATAGAAATGCATACGATCTAACAGATGAGCTACTGACCCATTGAGCTCAGGAATGACCTTGCCCACAGCCTTGGCAGCCCCAGTGGAGGCTGGGATAATGTTCTGACTGGCACCACGGCCATCTCTCCACAGCTTTCCTGAGGGCCCATCCACAGTCTTCTGTGTGGCTGTAATAGCATGAACGGTGCTCTGAGAGAAAAGGGGGAAAATTAAGATAAAACAAGGAAGAGGGAGGCCATTAACGTTCTGAGATGGATTATAAAAACCAAAGCTCTACGTGCATCTCGTTTATTTGCATCAACTGATGGATTAATTAGAATCAAGTATAGTGCTTCATAAGGAGAAGTGGAACAATTGCTCGACGCATCATGTGAGGTTCAATCACTTTAGGTCAAAAGGCTTTTTTGGGAGATTGGACAGGCGGCTTAATCTTACCATAAGACCTTCAACGATGACAAAGTTATCATTGATGACTTTGGCCAAGGGAGCCAAGCAGTTGGTGGTGCAGGAAGCATTGCTAGTAAACAGATACACAGGTGGAATTAAAGCACAAAAAAGGCAATCATTGTAATGAAAGCATTTCATTCAAGTGGAAGAGAAAGGGTTTCTGCTTAGAATGCCGGAGCTTTAACTACAGGCTTAAGTGCACCACCTACAGGATATTAGCCATGATTGCATTTTTCTGCAGCATAAGCTAAAAAATATATATATTTCTCGCTCAATAGTTATACCCTTACCTGACAACTTTAAGGGAATTATCATATTTCTCATGGTTGACACCCATGACAAACATGGGGGCATCTGCACTGGGGGCAGAGATGATGACTCTCTTGGCACCACCCTTAAGATGAGCCTAGCAGAAGAGAGCAAAGGTTCAGACACAGGTGTGGAGTAACATTTATGACTGACGTAATGACCATGACTACATACAGACGCCTTCTCAATGGTGGTGAAAACACCAGTAGACTCCACAACATAACTGGCACCTGCATCACCCCATTTAATGTTGGCTGGATCCCTCCTGCATAGATGAAGATTGAAAGGTCAGACCACATCTCAATTAACGCGTCACATGTTTTGTAGGAACAGCACTCACTCGCTGAAGACGGTGATAGCTTGACCGTCAATCACCAGCTTGCCACCTTCAGCCTTAACCTCACCCTTGTACTTCCCATGGGTGGAGTCATACTTGAACATGTAAACCTGCAAAGAGACGAAGGGAAGTCAGATTCTGAAGGAAAAAACCTAAACCAAGTCAGTTGCTTAAAGTTCAGCCCACAATCACTCAGATGGAAACCAAAATTAGGAACTTGCCATGTAATCAAGGTCAATGAACGGGTCATTGATGGCCACAATCTCTACTTTCTTGGACTGGAAAGCAGCACGGGTCACCAGACGCCCAATACGGCCAAATCTGAGACGTAAGAGAAAGAAAATTTACATATGCATAATAGTTCAGAAGAATCTTGTGACACTGAAGGCATGGTTGCTTCAATACAGGAGTAAAACACTTAAAATTAAAGTTATGCAGCATAATTCTGTATTACAAAGACTCCAAAATGGGCACAATAAAATTCAGTCCTGCACAAATAACATTTCCATTAAATTACTCATCCACTAGATGGCAAACAAGTTCCATTTCTGAACAAGTACAAAACCACTTCCTGTCCTCATGAGCACTGAGGTTGGGCCCACTTGTGACCTAACAGTAAACGAATAACACATTTCAATTTATGCTAGAGGTAAAAGCAAAACCCTGGCAAACGCCTTGGTTAAATGGGAGAATCATAAGCGCTAGAGACGGTTTCCCAAAGCTTCATAAAAGGGCCTGCCCTTTGCCACTCAGACTGTGATAAAGAATTTCTGTAGGCCTCCAGCTGTCATTGTGAGCTATTTTGGTGCTTATAACACCAGCACTGCTCAGAATACAGATAAGAGGCAGGACAGACTCCATGAAAGAAATCCTCTTCCATTGCAACACTTTTAGCGATCCGTTTAATCAACAGGCCAAATGAAAAGAGGGGATCACAGCACGTATTGCTTCAAACTGATAAGACGTACTGATATGGTGAAGGTACAATTTCAAAACAGTCGCATGAAGTCTGTTAAGATTGAGAAACGGGCCAAGGGTAAAGTCCTGTAGATATAACGCTCCTGGTAAATGAGGTTGACCGTTTGACCAGTGGAGTTAAAACGTTCATAGTAAATAGTAAAGTTCAGAATATGAAGTGGAATGACACGGAGACCCCTTTGAAGAAACGTAAACTTGTGCGCTTTAGTAACTATCTGAAATCATTAAAAACGCTAACACTTAAGTGTAACCAGAATTCTAATTAGAAACAGTAGCGTAAATGTTACAGTAAAAACAATAAGAGTTTTTGATCAACTTTAGTGCACTTGAAAGTTGTGATTACAAAGTTTAGAAAAGCGGTTAAAGCAAATAAACACTTGAAAATCACCCATTCAAATTGAGTGCAGTTGCAATTTAGGATTTGAAACGCACTAAAGTTGAGAGATATATATATTATATTTCAAGAGTACTTGAAAACCCAAAAGATAACCATGATTACATTTTTTTTTTTTTTTTTTTTTTAATCCAAAATACTAAAACCATTGTACACCTGGTCTAAGCAGGTTTGATGTAGGCTGGACATAGACCTTTCAGAACAGTAGGTAAAGAACTAAAGAGGTAAGATATTCAGGTCTACGTGTGCATGCCCCTTGTACATGTCCCTTAAGGATCACATTTCCAGTTGCATAACTCTATAAGCTTTGGAAAGGTCACAGCTGGTGCTGAGGGTCTCCCATTGCAGAGAGAGTCCCGCCAGCGATAAACTTCAGCTGATTGTTGGGTACGCATTGTGACCGGTGTACGAAATAGCTATTAAAGTCCGAATCCAAGCAAACTCTGACCCTAGAGTAAAAAAGCAAGGCACAGACGCCAAGTACACAGATAAAACGCACAATTATTTGACGTCGTGATTACGTTACTACGCACACACCACGATGGCACGACTCCAACACAGCGGCGCCACTGGCTCGCGCAGATGACGCCCCCTCTAATCATTCATCAGGATCAATGAGCGGCCCAATAAAGACATGCTTAAACTACTAAATTACACTAGTCGTTAATGAGAATACTAAATGTTCTTCCAATAAGTGCTCCAAAGCCATTTTAAAATAAGATTTAAAAAAAAAAAAAAAAAAATTAATACATTTGTATTTATGAGTGCTTACCCGTTGATACCAACTTTAACCATGATGCCTGATTTGGTCTTGTCCTCTGATAAAAGAATAAAATAAAATGCATTAAAGCTATTTGACTACATTGTATCACAGTACAGGTTATGAACGTGCAACGCTGATATCTAGAGATGAATAATACAAGTTTAGATCATGTGCGTTTAAACTTTAAACTTATGTCCAAGCATTTGCCTTTTATAGGCCTTAAATTCGGTGTAAAGTCGTCACAGAGTGCTGAACAATATACTGCATTGTCACAATAACCTCTCCCACACTTTCAGTGGTGCATTACATGCATATGTAGTTCAAGATTGAAATAAATAACTTCAATAAAGGGCCTTTCATTATAATTATTACAAAGAACTAACTATACATTATATAAAGCGAGCATGAAGAGTAATTTACCGTTTGCGAGAAGCCTCTGTCCGTCCTTACACTTGGTGTGAGTGGACTGATTACAAGCGCGAGGTTAATTTATACCTGGTGCGGCGGGCTTGGCCACGCCCCCTTGAACTTTAGGCCATAGTTACCACGCCTCCTTAGAATGTCAAGGTCGTATTGGGGAAAAGTTGGATGAAACAACTGCATCACTTAAATAATAACATATGAAATCAAGCTAAAAGAAACTATTTTTAACGAGTTTTATTAAACATATTATATAACTACTGACATGTTTTCTGTTGTTCCTAATGGAAATCAGCAGTGCATGCAATCAAGCTTAATGTTTTTATTGAAGGGCCAGGCATTTGTTCAGTAAGCGCTTTAGTAATACGCTAATAACAAAGACAACAGTCTTTTAAAAATTAATCTGTTGGTATGGAGGAAATGTTTCATATACAACATTGACATTGTTAATGATTTAAGTGTTAACACAAAGTCAGTTCAGTCCTGAAGGAAACCATACAGTCAGAGACTTCCTGAGCTCTGTGCAAGGTAATCCACGTTTTTGCAGGTGTACTTATTCAGCCAAAAAGACGTTTGGAGAAAATGTGCTTGCTAATGGTATTCTCTGAAAAGAAAATTTGGTTTGAACGTGTCTCTCCACTCTGACCTTCTAACAGCAACTGGCCCAGACCGAGAGCGGGATGAAGCAGGGGATCAAATCGCCTTCATCGTGAGTGTGTGACATTTACAGGAAAGACCATGACCCTTCCCTTTCACCCTGCCATTCCTGCATCCCACAATCTTGAGCAATCCGATGTCTTTGTACCAATCTCTAACTATGCGTCTTCACCTGTACATCTGCATGCCAGTCAATGCATCATAAACATCTGGAAAAGTAGACAAATGTTTGAAGAAACTGGTTCGAGATTACACTTACTTCCTGTTTTAAGGTGTAGTTCACCAAAAATGGCAATTCTTTCATCAATTAGTCATCTTTAAGTTTTTTGGTCTCTGATGGCTTCCCTACCCCTGAAATCAATGGCAACCAGCAACTTTTTGGTTAACGACATTCTTCAAAGAAATAAATGCATACAGTTTTGAAACAACCTCAGGGTGAGCTAATGATGCCAGAAATTTCACTTTTAGGTGAACACAGTCTTTTAGAGAGTGACAGGGCAGATTAATTGCTTAGTTTCCAAATTTCCGCAGTGAGTTTCATCACAAAGTGTATTTGATTAATCACATTATAATCTTTCTGTTATCCATCAAATTTAGCGTTGGTGTAGATTATTTAAACGTAGTTGACTTTTCTTGTCTGCAATTAATCACAGGTCTATACTAGTAATTAACACCGACACAGTCCAGGAGACTAGGTGCTTCATCACTGCAAAAGGAAAAAAAAACCATTCCAGCTTAATAGCAATTAGCCGTCAAAGTGCAATGTTTTGAAACTTTTGTTGCGAGATATGATTTTTAACTTTGCAAAACCACTTTGTCCTTTCTGTGGTGTTAAGTGTCATCTGAGTTTGCACTGCAGACAATTTTGGACTGTCGTGACCGATGCCGCCCTGGCCTTTTGGCTTCTTTTGATAGTTCCCGAGGTCACAGAGATGAAGAGAAGGCCAAAGTGAGCTTGTCACAGGATATTAAAGTCGGGCGTAACAGTTTTAAAAATGCCATCTCACCCGTTAATCATCATAACATGCATATGAAATGAGAAAACTGTAATGTATGTACATCTACGTGCATGTAATAAAAACTCCTAACTGATTCTTCTGATTGAAACAGATTGAAAGCGCTCAGTAACAGCCCCTCAGAATAGTGTATGTCTGCTCCCCAGCCAGTAGAGAGAATGTGTTGGACTGTTGCCAGGGTCAGACTAAAAATACTCAAACACTCGAAGGCTGACCCCGCACCCTTTCCACTGCAGCTATCTTGTGCTCCTGCAGAGTGACCTGCACAGTCCACTTCACCCTGTTACCACTGACTCACATGATACAGACAGGCTTCTGAACGGAGCCCTGACAGACACAAACAGCACGTCTGTCATGTCACGTTGTCAAACTCCCTCCAGATTCTTCAGCTGGAAGATTTGCAGAGCAGTTGACTCTGCTGACGAGTAGTTGTTTGTTTAATCTCTGTTCTCCCGTGTGGATCATTCTATACTAGCTCTGTTACCCGGTATGTGAGGGTGTTATATATTAACTGCTAACTATAAAGTGGCGTAACTGTAGAGCTCAGAGTCCAGGATCCTGTGTTGTCTGAAGTGAAGACCGCCCAGACAGGTCTGGTGTCTCCAGTCTCAGGATATAGTGCTATCTTGTGGTCAAAATGAAAAAATGCATTTGAGCTGATTTTCGTTATCTAAGGTTTGCATATACAAATGCGTTACTATGGGCAAATATGAGTGTAATAATAGGAAAAAAGGCAGAAAATCAGGTGGTGACTCCAAGACAGGTTTGAAGTTAGATCTAGGTTATATCACAGTTTGGAAATGCTCCTTTTGAAAACCAGGGGACCAGGGCCCAATAGGGGGCCTCAGCAAACATCCAATTGGGCCGAAGAATGACTTAAAATAACTAAGACTGATTGTAAAATAATGTAACTTACAAAGTGTAGCCTTATTATTTTTTGTTTATTAAAAAATATACAACTATTTCATTGCAAAATGTAATTGTATTTAATATGCAACTCTTTTAACTATAGAATCACAAAAATAACTATTGTTCACTTTTTATGGTACTTTTTTATCTTTTGTTTGGTGTTGCTCAGTTGTGACAATCTCAGAAATAAAGGTACAAAGGCTGTCACTGAAGCAGTACCTTTTCAAACACTTTAACTTCTAATATGTACCTTTAAGGTAGGGACCCTTTAGGTACAAACATGTACCTTTTAAAAAAAGTACTGCCTCAGTGGCAGCTTTTGTACCTTTATTGCTTTTATACGCTTGTTGTTTTTGGGTCATTTTCTTCTTGACATATTTGCAATTCTGGTGTCCATTCACATTTACTTTAATGCAAAATGTATCTTGGACACCCTGCATAACACCACCTATATATGTTGAAACGGACAGATATACTCCAATAGTCTATTGTAAATGTGCACAAACAGCAAGGGCGTTAGACCAATGCGTTATACTTTGAGGTAGCTTAACAAACTCATTAGAAATTGGTAGTATTTTTGTATGTAGAGTTATTAACTGTTGTCTCTATTATTCACTTTTATATTAAATCATACTGCAAAAACAAGAGACAGAACAGAGGACCAAATGATTTTAAGATAAAACACTCATCAGCTCTTAGAGAGAATACCTGTTCTGTAAAATGTAGTTCAAATTGAGATTTTGTGCCTAAACATAGGATGGACTATAATCCCAACGCCTACATAAACATTTCACAGGCTGATTGAGTGGTAAGAATTAAGGGATTTTCACACAGTTCCCGAATGCTTCAGCATTTGTGGATACGTGTCCGACTAGTTCCTTCTCTGCTTTACAAGTGGAGACGTTTTTATGGAGTGATGCTGTTTAAAATCACTTATATTTCAGTAAACCATTTCCATGAGCAGTTCCTTTAACAGTAAAAAATCCTGCACGTACACCTCACTTATCCCAGACTGCCCACTTCTCATCACAGAGGGATGTGGATGTGTGTCAGCCTGCGTGTCTTTGTTCAATAGGAGCTGATTAAGACTGTGAAAATCCTGTCACATTCTTCCATTTGCATATTTGCAGCCCAAGAACTCCTTGATTTGCAGTGTGTGGGAGAACACATTTTTTAGAAATTTTAGACCGATTTAGAAAGGCACCTGGGACACCTAGGTTTCGAAAAGCATAATAAACCCTTGATGGTGTCGGAATTAAGAGGCATGCAAAAAGAACCATGACGAGGAAGAAATTTTATTCATGCAAAAACTACAGAAGGTGAGCAGTATATGTTTCTATGAATCATGCATTTGAGACGTTACTTTAAGATCTTCACTTACTAGTGGACTATTATCAAAATGATTGTATCTCATCTACATCTCAAGGAACCAGAAACACTACTACCTTCGTTGAGAAATAAATACAAATACAGTTAAACAGCATATCACTTCAAATCCCATGTAAAAATAAGCATATTGAAATACACAATATAATGAATTTGTCCACCTAGTTTTCATTGAGTCCCAAACCAGACCTCTATCTAAAGCTAACAGTCATCTCTTCATCTCTGTCCACCTTTCAGTTCATTATTAGCAGCCCAAGCCACTCATAGAGCCGATCCGGTCCAGTTTCAGGCCAAAACAGCCTCGGTTCCAACCCCTCCGCAACCGGTCGGGTGGAGCTCGCTTCTGATTGGCCAAAGCCCCCTTTAAGAGGCGGAGCCAGGCGTTCTCGTTCTGCACAGGAATGTCAATCCACTTGGGGTATTCTGCCACCTTTAGCCCAGAGCTGAAGGTCTGCATGGGCTCTTCCGATTGGTCGCTCGTAAGGTTCTCAAGATCATCAAGGGTCAAAAGGTCATTGTAGCGCTCAAGGAACTGTTCGATGACCTGCAACATGGAAAGAGGATAGCTTTTTAATGACTAAGGCTACTTTCTATCTACTACTGTATTTAGTCCTGTGAGGAAGCCCACCTGCATTGCTTTGTCAGGGGTGTGAAGGGTTCGGGTGCGGCCCGGCACTGGATTGGCCAGAAGCACTAGGAGCACCACAAATACAGAGGAGCACAGCATGGTGCAAGTGATATTGGTCCCAAATACACCGCTAATGTGAGTCGGTATGGAAAGATTTAGATGAAGAGATTTAGATGAAGACACTCAAACACAGATAAAGGAGAGAGAAGCATGGAAAAACAAACAGAAAACCACATTCTGCAGGAAACAATACACAGTACATACAAATAAACAGATAAAACACAGGAAGAGGTTAGTTTGTTATGCATTTTGAATAACTTAATAATAATTAATAAATTATCAGTTACTTAAGATCATCTTGGATAAAAACTAAAGCATCTTGAGCTACTATAACTGTATAACAGTAAATAGGCTAATCTCACTAATAAAAAATACATCACACACAAAAATTACATGTCATTATATTATTTAATGTTATTTTATTACACTAAAAATAACAATTGTTTTCTATTTAAATCAGCATAAATATAAAAACCTCAACTTATAAAACAAATTAGTTCTTGTTTGCACATTACAGAAATTATATATATATATATATATATATATATATATATATATATATATAGTTTTATTTTTATTTGTTATTTTATTATTAAGCTAAAGA
>JAUMHP010000070.1:7797386-7808231 GCA_032361065.1 Enteromius trimaculatus
GGGGGGGTTTGATGTTGTCGAGGGGATGCCACCTTCTGCCTGGAATATGACATCATATGCACGCACACCGCTAAAGAAGTCGTGACACAAACGCAGGGCACCAAAACCAGGTGTTGTCTCCCTCCGCCCTCTACTTCAAATGATCTCACCCTTCCTTTTTTTCATTCCTCGTCCATCCATCCCTTGTCTTCTCACATCCTTCTGTTTGCAAGGTGCGACTCCGGCTGCCAAATGTACCAGCGGCTGGCAGAATATTGTGTCCGTTGAGAAGAGGCCAACGCTTTTTTGGTGGACTTAACTCAAGGAGATATATAGAGCTTTCAGTGTCTGTTTGAATAGGAAAGAGGCATTTCTAGTTGTTCCTGTGTCATGTAAAGCAAATGCTTGAGTCTTAAACTCAGGGTCAATATCCTTCATTCGAATAAAGCTCATTTTTAAAGTGCCTTTGCGCTTGAAGTTGCTTATTGAATATGAAACCTATAATTTTCCCCCCATTAATCTGCTTCTGCGGGTCACTGTGAGAAATGTCTTTGTGTGTGTTATTTTTTTGTCTCTCTCTGCGAGTGCCATCACAGACTGCCAGTGCCATCTGCTTACTGCTCCCCCTGGCCTCAAGAACAGCATACAAGGGCCAACACACACACACACGCACACTCTTAAATGTGTTAATAATATACAAGAATAAAAAACTGTTTTGAAGTTATTTACTCATAACATACACAACTGTATCAATAAATAGCGTATATAATAAATACACATCGCTCTCTTTTCTCTCTCTCCCTCCAAATATATATAGTTTTCTGTGAATATCCAAAACAGGCAGTTTGTTTTGTGGCTTTCTGAAGTTTAAAATGTTTTCCATTTCTATTTATTTTAAATTAGTATCATATGCGATACAAAATATTTATAATATAAAACTACCTGTATGTTTCTTTTATTACACCTGCATGTTCTAGATAGGTTCACAAAAGAACGAATAAAATAAAGTTCAGTAAAATAAAACAAGAATGCCTGCATGGTTTCCACTGTTCCACACTTGAAAAAAATTACTGATGCTAAAGAAGGTTATATAATGTATTAAGTGCTGATGTGGGTAAACTGTTTTTTAGTTGGATGAACAGGTAAGCTTTGTCTTCTGGGAAATTTACATATCATCTTTTTTCAAAAGTTTACACACCCTGCTCTTGATGCATTGTGTTTTCTATGTATGTTTTCTATAATAGTTCCGTGAATCCCTCAATAAATGAAAACAAAATTATACTGTCATTGTTAGAAAGTGTTCAAATATTCAGAAGATGATGGAGTTTATTTGTTTGTTTGTTTTGAAGAACAGTGCTGAATTCAACTGCACAGGGTCTATCACAGAACAAAAAAACAATTGACCATCATACAACGACAGACAGTTAAGATTCAATATGTCCATTTTTAATGAATTAGACTAAATCTAAATAAGTTAGGTATATGTATTCAGGAAAGTACTGGAAAAAGAGCCTGCAATTTTTATGATCCCCTTATTTTGTTACAATTAATACAATTTT
This sequence comes from Enteromius trimaculatus, assembly GCA_032361065.1. NCBI lineage: Eukaryota > Metazoa > Chordata > Actinopteri > Cypriniformes > Cyprinidae > Enteromius > Enteromius trimaculatus. The sequence continues at coordinate 7,798,925 of JAUMHP010000070.1, forward strand.
GCGCAATAGAAAACTCATGAGCAGAACTTTAGCTTAGGAGGCTTTTGCAGTGTCAGAGTCAGAAAATCACCAACTGCTATTTACATTACAGTTTACAATTATGATTAAATGAAACAAATGACATTAAAATACAAAGAAATCACTAATTTTGTCATTTTCAGATGTAACTCTAATTTGATTTCCACTCAATTAAAATGTAACTGTAACGAAATGCAATAACTAAACGAAATTAACTGTATTACATTACTTCCCAACCCTGCATATACTTATAATATTTAATATTTAACTTAATGAGACCATTAGTCATCTAATTAGTCATCATTATTAGTATCATAGGGACACATAAATGTATTTAATCCACAGTGTTTGTGTAATATTTAATTATTAAATATCCAATTCAATAGTATTCAACTGGAGGGCAGTGAACATTATAATGGCTACTATATGACAAAACAACCATTAAAATATGCTAAAATTAGAAAAATCAAGATCTTTCTTTTAATCTGTGTTATCTTTGAACAGGGTTCATTTAGGATGCTCAAATATGGATGCTTCATTTTAGGAAAGTGATTCCCAGACCTGGACAAAATGTAAATGAATAAAACCTTCAAACATATGTTTTTTTTTTTGTTTTTTTTAATAATGATAATGATCCCGTTACCACAGCACAAAACAGTATATGCTTCATTCATGTGACCCTGGACCACAAAAACAGTTTTAAGTCGCTGGGGTATATTTGTAGCAATAGCCAAAAATACATTGTATGGGTCAAAATGATTGATTCTTTTTCTTTAAATCCTTAGGATAGTAAGTAAAGATCATGTTCCATGAAGGTATTTGGTCAATTTCTTACCGAAAATATATCAAAACTTTTTGATTAGTAATATGCATTGATAAGATCTTCATTGGACAACTTTAAAGGTGATTTTCTCAGCATTTCGATTTTTCTCTTCCCTCAGATTCCAGATTTTCATATAGCTGTATCTCGGTCAAATGTTGCCCTATTCATCCAAATCATACATCAATGGGAAGCTCAGCTTTCAGATCATGTATAAATCTTATTTTTTGTTGTCCAGGGTCACGTATGATCTAACTCACAGCATACAAACTGACAGTGGTCTAATGAGACAACGTAATAATTGCCTGACAAGAACTTTCTAGAAAACCACACACACAGCCCTGAGGTACCCCTGGCTTCATAAAAGCATCAGTGTCCGCCGTCCAGAGATGGGCTCTCGTGTTTGATCAGGTTGAAGCCAGTGTTTTTACGGTTGTGTACCCTGTCTGAGTTTCTCACACAGTGAAGGATCGCAGGTTTATCCAGCCAGCTGCTGCCTCTAGCAACCAATCTAGCAGCAGCCTAGTGACAGAGACATTTACAAGATCTAATTACTTCATTTACATTACAGAGCCTGTTTACTCTAATTACAAATATCAGTCAAATTAAAATATAGGCCACCTCCTTTAATAAGAGAGTTGTCAAAAAGTCACGGTTTTTGTATCAAAAATCGAGTTCAAGTCATTTGCGATACTCGCGGGATGTTTTCTTTCCTGCGTGATATAGTTTGTGCAGTCCCATTCTTTTGTAACGGCCTCTGGAAATCTGTGACAGATTAAAAAACAATCTTTTACAAAAATGTTAAATTATGCTTGTTTCTATCACTGGGGTCCTTCAGAAGTTGTACAGTCGCAGGTGCTGCACCCAGCCAGAAACAACAGGTTTTGATGTACCTTCGCACACTGTGCTTATTAATTCTTCTGGTGTTTAAGAATAATAATATCTATCCTACTTTCCTCCTTATCTGATCACCTTGACCAGGTGACCCAAGTTTCTGAACGCTAAATATGAGTTGTTTGCAGGCAGTGATCTTTCAGTATAGTCTGTTTTCAAAACGCAAGACTCCAGTCATGAAATAATATAAGGCTTTAACTTTATGGACTATAATGGACTTAAGGACATCTACCTCATGACAAAAAGTTTTTGCATGAGAACAATTCCCTTTTAATACACTGTGTTTCCCTTAGGGTGACAATAAGAGCCATTTTTTCCCCAGATGTGTCCTGGCCAGGATTTCTATTTCTAAAATATCTAGGTTTTGGCTTTGTTTGCGTGTGCAGACCGATCGGTGTACGACATCAGCTCCTTATGTTTTCAAAATGCTCACAAGAAATCCTGGCCAGGATGTGTCTGGGAAAAATGGCACGTATGGTTACCCTAATATTTCTTGTATGTTCTACAGAAGAAAGCAAGTCATACAGGTTTGGAACGACATGAAGGTGAGTAATTAATGACAGAATCGTATTTGCTTCTAAGAAAACCTTCTGATAATCGGGAGCTACTGTGATTAAGCGCATTTAATTAATTAATATATAAAACTACATAGCAAAAGTAGTATTCATTTATTGTTATCAAAAAAATAAAATAATGAGTGCATGCTAACTTTTATGTCTTTCTGTGTTTTCTCTGGTATGCGGTAGGAGGCGCTATTGTGCATCTTCTGAAAGAATACTGAATCCCTAGATCAAAGTGAAGAAGAAGCAGAAACAATTGATTGCATATGTAAGCGTACGCACGTGTAAAATAACGCCATCATCAACCACTAAAAAGCACATGAATCAAACCCATAATGTTACCAAATCAAACTTGGAGCCAGAAAGTAGCAGAGGAAGCTTTGTGCAAGCTTTGGATGTATTGACAGAAGCTATCTACTCCATCTTGTTGTCTTGATCATTGTTCTGAATCAAGATGTAAACTTAGTTAAACGTATAGGCATTCAGTTGATAAGCTTGGCTTGTCTGTTCTTCCTTTTGACATGTTCAGACATTGATACAAAATACTCTGGCCATGAAAGTTGTGATAAAATGATCAAAAATGTTGGCATGAAAAGAATAAATTAGAATGCTTTTATCTCCCAACATCAGCTATAACCCCTTTTAATTCGAAAATAATACACATGAATATTAGGTATCCAGAATCATCCAAAAAGTTTATCCAAGTCGCAGGACATGATTGCAGACTCGCACACAGAAGTAGAGATGTCTGCTTCTCGCAGACGGCAGAAGGTGCTCTTATTTTATATAACACAGCAGAAGAGTAATTGGCCTCTACAGTCCTCTCTGACTGTCACTCAAGAGACACAGGGAAAGAGCCAAAGCGAGACAGAGAGAGAACGCTAGGACGAGAGAGAAGGTGTGTGGGAGGACGGGTGGGCGAAAAGAGAGGGATGAGACAAGGATGAAAAACGAGGGTATGGTAGGATACGGCTAGAGCCCACCAGCGTGTCACCTCTGAGTGAGAGAAAGAGGCGAAGGTGGTGTGTGTGTTTTTTTGCAGTTCTGTAGGCAGGGAATCTGTGCACATGTGTGGTGAGAAACAAGAGTGGGCAGATTGGTCTGTGTAGGCGTGTGGGTGGGTGAGAGGACAACAGACCCCGAGAAGAGCACTACATTTCAAAATAAAGGTTTCAGAGTTCAGAAAGTTTGTAGCGAGACTGAGAGAGAGACAAAAAGAGGATGTGAAGGCCTGAGACGGGTATTGGTTCTGTCAGACTGCTGTGACAGACCTTCGCTGTGCGCGGGACAAAAACAAGCTATGCTGTACATTTTAAGCTCTACAGAAAGTAAACAAACATCTCACTGTCAACATTATTGATCAGTTCTCTTCATTCTTTTAAAAGTGAATAGCAAAAGCACTGTCATGCTCCAATAGAGATCATATTAAGTATTTTCCCTGTTAGCAGTTACCCCGTTGCTATCTGACCTGCACATATGTTTATCTCTGTCCCGTTTGATGGATCTAACTCATTTCGATTCAGAGTGAGTGAGTCATTTATGCTGGAGTCGTCAACTTTTAAATTAGGATTAATTCATTGAATAGAACTTATTCATAAATTCCTAATTTATTGCCGAAATTAACACCTCTCCTAGGGTTTCTAAATGATAGAGTCCCATACATTACATGCTGATGGAAAAAATAATAAATCATTCACAGAAATTAATAAAACGTTGCCTTGTTTTACTAAATTGTAAGCACAAAATAATCATACGATCCTTGGTTTACTAAATCGTGCACAACTCGTTTTCTCATTTTAAGTAAACCTTTTGCATGATATACTGTATTAGTACTTATTTAGTTGGTAGATAACTAAAACGTGGCTACGGTTTAGTAAAATGGGGAGTTGAACTATTATTTTATGCACCCTTTATGTCATGTGTGGGTCCAGGGGCGTAGCACCAAACTCTGGGCCCTATGTACAAGCAGTGGCCATGGGCCCCCGTAAGCTTGAGGTTCACAAATACCTACGACACCATTTAATACCAACTGATGCCCGACCCAAAATATTAGCATTTACATTAGTTAACAACATTTGTTGTGATCTTAAAATTATATTTAAAGGAAAATTAAATTTCACTCCTCAGGGGCCCTGGTAATTTAGTCCCACTTTTCAGCCAACTATGACGCCCCTGTGTGGGGCTCCATACTAAACAGCTGACAGATATTGTCATGAAAAGTTTTAAAGGGTCATTCACACAGAACATGTTTTTGCCTTTAAAAATGCAAGATGCAGGGTAGTGGAATGAAAAGTGGAAGGTAAAGGCATGTTTTTTTTAAAAAGCTGTCCATTTATAAAAAGTTAATAGACATGCTAGTGCAATGAAACAAACATGCAGGGTCTAGATTTTTTTTAAACCAATCAATCAAACAAGATTGTATTTCATATGTTTACAACTAAAAACCTTCAGTGGAACAGATAGTGAGCAAATAATAGCAGAATTTGGGTTGAGCTGTTCTGTGGCTGAAACAAGGGTATGTAGGCTAGTTGGGTTTGACAGCTCTGTCTCCCAGGTACAGACTTCAGCGAAGGCCTACACGTTTCTGCCGTCATTCCTGATATAGGTAGCTGGAGGATATAATGAAGGCTCTGGCGCATTTCCCAGCTGTGAGAGGATTAACTATACGGTCAAACTGTGCAGTCACGACAAGACACTAACATGCTCATATGCGCTACAGAGAGACTGAGGCAATGAAAACATAAGAAATGTAGCGGAACATAAATTAAAGGGGCGGATGGGACGGCACATTTACATACAGGCAACACCCCAGGCCAATGGAAATGCTATCATTTAAATGATTCCTGTGCTAAATTATTGTTGTGCTGCCATTTTTACCTCAGATCTGCAGCTCTATTGGGTTTGAGTTGTTGTTAGCTGCTATGCTACAGATTGGTAGTTGCATACTCAATTAAAAAAAAAGCTCTTAAGCATTGCCTTCTTGAGCATTAATTCATGTTTCCAGCTTTGGTATTAGCTGTGTATGAGTCCCTCAGTGTGGAAATATGGATCTCAAAATCAGTCACTTTTGAAAAGGGGTCAAATATGCAGATGATGCTGGAAAACCAAACAATGTGCATGAGCTGGAGGATTTTTCTGAAGAACAGCAGGCATTTGAACTACTCAGGACCAACAAGGGACAGCTATCACAAAATATAAATACATCCGTGGATGACCAAGAAAATTAGACTTCAAGATTCAAGGGTGTGCAAACTTTTGAACGGGGTCATTGTTATAAATAGTTATTATTTTGTCATGTGTGGAGTATATGTAAACGGCATCTGTCATGTCAAATAGCTTATTTAGGACAGTACTAAACAATAAATAACACATTCTGCACGGGGCGTGTGAACTTAAGATCACAACTTTATATAAGCAATATCACCGTTATTATGTGTAAATGTTTATACGAATAAAAAAAAATTAACATCTGAGACAAAACTGCCCAAATTTCATAGATCTTTTTTTAACCTCTTCTTTGAAAGCAATCTAAAAGTCCCTTACTCATTAACCCCTTTACAATTACTCACTTGTGCAAATGACCAGTACTAATGTTTCTTGTCTAGCAAGCACCGTAGGTGTGGAATATACGGGTGACACACTAAGAGAAAACTCAACTGCACTGTACAAAATAAGGGAAGTAGTTCTTATTAAAGACAGACTGGACACTCCTACCCCTGCAATCATATGTGCAGGTGATCATAATTACCCTTCTACAATAGCACTTAATCAGCGGGGTGTCAAACTAGTCTGATCTAAAGCGTTTTACCCACAGGCCTGCTGAATGGCTTCGTTTACCCTTCAGGCACAACCTTAAATTATCCTTGCATGTAATCACTGCAATGTGATTAAAATACATGCTTTGCCTACACATGCGCTACATTTCAACAGAATTAACAGCTCTGGGAGGAACAAGCGGAGATAATTATGGCGTTTTGGGCCATCTTTTGTAAAGAGAGAAGGATTCAATGCAAGCACAGAGAAAGCACCGCAGTTCAGAGGGTACTAGCTCGGGGCTTCGCGACGTACAATGCGTTAAGTACGTTACCATGGTAACACAGGCACCGGGCCAGAAGGGTGGGAAGAAAGATCGTTCACAGCTGAAGTTCATCTGCTGAGTGTTTTAGCCATTTGAACCCGGAGAAAACTTTTTGTGCGCTGATAAATTTTCTACGGTGGGAGCCAAGCGATGTGAAAAGTGAAGTCAAAAGGTTCTGCTGAACGGCAGTCGTGATGCACTCAGGCTCAAAGGAAGATTTCACTTCTACCTCAATAGTTTTTGATCTGATTTTCCGAGGTGACTTCCTGAAAGGCTTAAAAGGAAAGGTCAGGTTAAAGCAAGTCGTGAAATATAATTTCAGTCACTCTCTTCCCAGGGAAGTACTTCGAGGTTTCAGACAGCACTTTTTCAGACACCAAACCTCTTTTTTCAAACTTTCTTTTAATAAGTGACAGAAAGACAATCACATACTCACTCCTTTGCAGTATTTCACTTAAATGTTTCATTTTCAAAACAAAATCCATAAAAACGGACAATGACATATTTATTTATAAGATGTATACCACAAGGCTGAAGTAATCCTTACAGTAAAGCGATAACAATGCGGTGGAAAAAAAAGTCTTGGGAGGCAAGATAAATACACAGAATCATTGTGTACATTTCTAAAAGATCAATTTTGAGCCCCTTAACAGCATGTTGGGATTGGTTTCACTTTCGTGTCAAACCAATGACAGATCCCAGTCCTGAACACACAGGTCCATGTCAATTCATTGCGAAAAGTGACTAAATTTCACGGTCCACTTTCTTGTCGTCCAAGCACTTTTTTTAACTTCCTAAACTTGTTTTTTCCCATTCTGTTTTGATTCTTCAACAGTTTCTTCTTTTTCATTTTGTTTTTCTTCTTCTCCAACTGGCTTTTCTCGATCTTCTTCCCTACCTCTTTTGTTGAATCTCCATTCAGTTCCTTTACCTTCTGCTTTTTGTCAGGTTTCGGACTCTTTTTGGATGCTTCAACATCCAACCTAGCGATTTTGGCCTTTTTGGGACCATCAGATTTTTTATTCTCAGATTTCACTCCAGCTTTCTTCGTGATAACGGGCGGCTCTGACTTCTTTGGTTTTAATTTCTGCTTCTTGCCCATGTTGCTTTTCTCTGGAGTCGAAGCGGGCTTCTGTGGCTCAGATTCTGGTTTCTGGATCTGCTCCGATGAGGCTGCGGTCTCCGTTTTTGAAGATTGTACGTCATCTACTGAAGAACAGTTAATAGAATTAATATCAGTTCAAAAAATAAACAAGATGTGGAAATGAATGGGAAATGATTACACACCTGTTTCTTTTGGGGCGGTGGGGATGGTGTTAGAAAGCTTTTTTAGCTTTGCCACAAAAAAACCATCCATGTTGTGGGAGTGAGGGTAAAATCGGCGAGAGAGTTTAAGAGAGGGATGGAAACGTCTTTCTTTGAATCTGTGAGGAGATCATCATATTTTTTAAGAGCACTTAATAATTCACATTACAAACTCGGAGTCTTTATTACTGTGGATGGATCTTAAATAAGTCTCATTACCTGGTGAAACCTTCATTGCCAAAGTCTAGTCCAGTAGGGACCAGCTTTACATTTCTCTTCTTCAAAGCATAGTCTACCACCCACTCATTCTCCTCTACCTATGGATGAGAGAAATCAAATCTTCATAAGAAAATCATTTAAAAAAATTAGCACGTTTTAGAGGATATCAGATGTAATCATCTACACATTTTAGTGTTTTTTTTTTAGTTCAGGATTCATACAATTATTCTCCATCCATCTCTTCCACTTCTGCTCTCAATGTTGCATTGCAGTACTTGTTTAAAAAGCAATATCTGGGTCAGTCCACATCGAGTCAGAATTAGAAAAGGTTTTTACTGCACCAACTCAGACTCAGTTCATAGGTTGTGTATTTGTTGTTGGTGACCTAAAGCTAAGGTCTGTAAAATATTTATTTCAACACTTTCTGCCCCCTGAAGGATTCATTATTTCCAGGCCAAAATGTCTCGTGTGAGAAGCTGTGTTCAGGGTATGATATCTCACGTATTATGATCGCTGGCCTCTAAGGAATTGGTCATTTGTTCCCGTCATGCCTAAATGGTCCAGAGCCTCCTCTGAGACACAAATATTTAATAAAATACAAGATATTAACATTTTCAGTCATTTGGAGAATCCTGACAAGTAACATGGACGTAACGTTCCAAAATAAATTCTATTTCAAATAAAGGCAATTCCTTTAAACTTTCCATTCAGGTTTGGAACGATATGAGGGTGCGTAATTAATTTGATCATTTTTGGGTGAACTATCCCTTTAAGCAGCAAAACAGCGTATTAGAAAGAATTTCTAAACGATCATGTGACACTGAAGACTGGAGTAATGATGCTGAAAATTCACAGGAATACATTTTAGAATTAATTTAAAATAGAATAAAATGTAGGGAAAACATTATAATGGAAAATAAATTTTAAATTGTTATAATTATTTCATATTACAATAATGCATTTTTACTCGCATAAATGTGGACTTTTAAAAATTAAAATATTACATTTAAATACTGCCACTTTAAATGGTAGTGTAGGTTTGGCCGTATGAAATCTGATTGATTTTTTCCCAAATTTTGTTCCAATTTTTCCAAATTCCATTTTAAGTTGAGCTCATCAAAAACATACAATCATAAAACGTACAACATTAAACAGCATTATTAAACGTTTATCCAAAATAATTTTTTTATACCCTATGAAATGTTTTCTCCTTTGAGTTCTAGGTTTTACTATCTGGATTCCTATCTAATGATTTCATTATATTATATTATATTATATTATATTATATTATATTATATATACACACACACACACACACAAATGTTGGTTTTTGTGGTTTATGAGGACTCTCCATAGGCGTAATGGTTTTTATACTGGACAAACTGTATGTGGTATTGCCCTACACCTACCCTA
>JAUMHP010000070.1:7813882-7837071 GCA_032361065.1 Enteromius trimaculatus
CTAAAAATTCTTAAATATCCTAAATTAGCAAAGGTCTAGTCCTGGCTTAATTTAATTCCTATCCGGGAAACCGGCCCATAGTGTTGCCATGGACGACGGTGCAATGTTTTACCGCTTAATGTTAACCAATCAGAGTCAAGAATTCCATAGAGGGTAATTGAACACCACCACGAACTTTCCTTTGCAATAACTTTAGGTTAACAGCCAGTTTGTCGGTGACTAGAGGACATTGAAATGGTAACATTAATTATGCCTACACCACACCACCCATCTATTATATATATATATATATAAAGCAGAACTTTAAAATTTAGGCAAAAACTCTAAAGCACACTGATAAATGTGCTTGGTGGTGCTTACATGGGTAACCCGAGTTCGAATCTGGCATGTGGCGTTTCCTGATCCCATCCCACCTACTTTTCTGTCATTTCCTGTAACTATCACTGTCCTATGAACAAAACTCGCAGAAGCCCATAAATAAAATATAGGGGGGAAAGCCTTGAAAGCCTCACCTGATGAACAGCTGGGTTATCATCCATCCTGTTCGTCTTCTTCGTTTATGTCCGTTTAGTCGGGATTCTTCCTACATAATGTTCTTCCAGCGAAAGCTTTATATTTCGTCACACTGTTCCTTTTTCTATCTCTCTTCCGTCAACCACAAGTCATCCAACTACTATCTTCCCTCATCACACTCTGCTCACTCTTACACTGACTGATAAACATGTAATGACTTGGCTTCCCACAAGACCCCTCTCTTTCACACATACACAAATGGGGCATTTCTAGAAACATTTCTCAAATCTCACCATTTTATAAAATTAGGGCAAATAGATCCTGCTCCAAAATGCAACTGGAACAAATCACCCAAGTTAAACTTGAGGAACACTAAATAGAAAAAAATAACTGCTAGTACATTTTTTAGGTTCCTCAGTGTAGGAAGTGGCATCGTTAATATTCATTTATATACACCTTCAGTGTGACATTTTTACATACACGGACGTCGGCACTCATGACTATCAGTAGAGTATGTGAGGCTGGGGCGAGCTGATAAGAATTGAGGGGGTGTGAGAGGAGCAAAACCACAAAAGAGCACGTCACACATTGCGTGGGAACGAACTTGTTTGGAAGCAGTCACATGACAAAAACGTAAACACACGCAGACCTTCAAAAATGCACGTTACTTAAAGAAGAAAATGAAACGGACCAAAATGGGCTAATCTTTTAGGTCCAGAGGATGCTCAAAAAACGCACAGTTTGTCAATTCGATACTTTTATTAGTTCAGAATTAGTACAGTACAAATGTGGAAGAAAAACAATGACAGCGAAAATAACAGGTTGGCATACGTTTGACCGTAAACATACACACATTCACATATTAAGAGAAGAATTTAGATGTTCAATTTACAAAGATAGAGAGAGATGCGAAAGTACTGGTAAATGGTAACTACATGGACGCTAAACCACAAATGTTCAAAAACAGCTTACTGAATTCAGCAGTATTATGATACCAGCATGGAAATGAGGCAACATGATGTATAAAAACACTGTGATAACAATAACAACAAATCATGCATAATGTACTGGATTTGGTCAAGTAACTTGTTTTTTTTTATGATGTCAGCCATCGTTTTATTCAATACATCAAATACGAGAATTTCTTGGTTAGTCAAGAGACAATGCCAGGAAGGAAAACACACACTGAGGTGCAAAGATAAATAAAACGTTTCTGAGCTACTGTATGCAAATACAGATGTAAGTCTCAAAATAATATCAGTGCTACCTTAAAGCCAAAGTAAGTGGTGTTAGTGAGACAGTAGTTGCTATGAAAAACACAACAAAACTAAACGAATGAACTAAAATGCAAAACGTTGGAAAGCTGGAATTCTGCGCGGTATTCACAGGGAGTGCTGACTGTTAAAAATAAAACATTTCAGAAACACTGATAAAATGAACTGTGCAGTTACGTGATGTTGAATTTTGCTATATGTAACAAAAAAGGCTAGTTAAGTATATTCCGAAGCTTCTGTGCAGATAATACGATCTATAACCCAGACCTACAATGTCACAGACTTCTTACTAAGCTCAGTGACTGATGTGCTTTTCTTTGGAAATACTTTTTAATTATCAAATCGACCTACAATTGTGCAATCGCTAAATACCTCTTGGCAATATGTGGAATGAAAATCAACTGAACTGATACTGGCTGTGATATGCAATGCAAACTTACTTTACTGTATCATCACATATTTTGTTCAATACATTTTAGTACAAAAACAAATGTGCTATTTAAAATATTTGTTCATTTACAAGTTAACAGTTCTATAAACGAAGCATGCATGACAAATACATAAATTGCGTTGTTCTTTCGCCTTTCCCTGCCTTTGTTTTTGCTTATTTTATGTTTGTCGCGACAGCACAGAGCCTTTCTCATCAACTACAAGGTATGTTTCGGAAAGCCTTACTGAAAGTGCATGGATGGCTGTGGATATACTGACGTTACATCTCGCCTCGATTGCTGTGGTACAATTTATGGATGTTCTGAGTTTTTTTAAAAAGGCATGCTGGGAGTGGTACAGCTCGCTGAACTGAGACGGCAGTGCAGTACATTACCTCTGCACTGAGTCAGTCACTACAGTAAAAATTCAAGCAAAAAAAAAAAAACAGTCCTAAAAAAATCACTTTTCTATCACTTTACATATCAATCTAGGGGTAAAAACTGTGGCGCATGTAACATTCAACACGGAGGCACTAACATTGTGCTCGCACACATCAAGCCCTATCAGAAAACAGCCAGGGCAAAGAGGGCAAGCTATTAACCGAGCTCTGAATAAGGCCATTCAGAAAAAGCAGCAGAGCTTTGTCGAGGAAAGGCGAAACTGTCATCGAGCAAACATGAGACAAATGAGAATGTGATACAGAAGAGAGAAGTACAACACTCACAAACACATACGGCAAGTACATTTTCAACTCTGAGCCAATTATGGGTTTTTAAATTTGGTTTAGGTTTGTGGCAAGTTCCACCAATCAATGTTTGGCTTGCTTGGCACGTTGGGTGTGGCACTTCATGCACAGAATCCTGCCATCCAGTGGATAGCAGCCATCAGCATCTGCCTCTATGGAAAGCGAACGAGAACAATCCTGCAATGAAAGGGAGACAACATTTTTTATTTGAATTTTTATTCTTCTAATTTGTGGCTGGAACAAACAGGTAAAAGATAAACTTTACACCTCACAGCGGTAGCACTTCAGGTGAAAGTTCTTCTCTAAGGCAACGACCCTGACGGTCTCTTCACTTCCAGGGTCGGGAACAATCGGCTCATTGCAGCTTACGCAAAGAGGAGAGAAACGGCTGAGGAACAGAACAAAAAGAGAGAAGATAAGATATTATATAACATTTTATTTAGGTGTTTATTCCACTTCAGGCACTTTTATGACACAAGGGTTCATTTGATTCCTTATTCTATTCATTTTGTGCTCTATGAATAATTCTGTGTTAAAATTACTATATTTTATAGATTTTGTTTTCTATCCTAATCAAAATGTGATAATTTCATAAAAATGAAATTAAAATGATTTCTAAATTGCATAAATTTCCACCACACTAAACACATTTGCTCCAATGAAATGTTAAAAAAAAAAAAAACATATACACATACACACACACACATATACACATATATATATATATATATATATATATATATACACACACACACACATATATACACACACAAATATGCTTGTTTATGAAGGAAGCACATGTAACATAAAATGACATGTGATGCATGAAGACAAAATGTAGTAAACAACTTTGCTCTTAATAAAATGTCATCAACAGAGATGTCCTTTTATCAAAGCATGTCTGGAAAAAATAAAATAAATGAAATTTGTGAAGAAAATAATAACTGCACAACACTTACAATCAAGGTGTAAGTACACAAAAAGATGAACATACCAATTTATTAATCAAAATCTAACCAAGTCATGGAAATTCACAAAAACAATCATTTCCACAACAAAATTAATTAAACTCATTTTGAAACTTGAGTTTTAAGGAAGCTTCGTTTTATAGACCCAATAGCTGAAGAACAACCCAAATAAAATCTCACAGATTTTTTCATAACTTTATTGACTGGATTAAATGGGATGATTAGCTGAGCTGCTCTAGTGTATGCATGACTGAGAGCTGTGACTGGTCTGTGATTTGGTGATGGCTCACCGATGGTAATCTTTGACACAGTAGGGGTTGTTATTGTCATCGGTGATGAATGGCGCGCCCTCCAGGGTGCAGCCGCAGGTAGTGCAGAGGAAACAGTGGGCGTGGAAACACTGGCCCACCGCCTTCAGGACACGATCTGTGATCCGCTCCCCACAGCGAGAACACACAGCCAGAGAATTCTGGAAACGCAAACATTGACAAACATTGAAGAAAAACAATGCTGTAAAGAAAATGGTTGAGCAAGGTCAAAAAAACATACCGAGTTCCCACGTTAACAAAGTCACGTGGATACAGAGCACATTTTTGTTTTTCTGATTCCGAAAAACTGTAAACCACAAATATGCAGTTTCCCATGTCTCACCATGTAGCAGTCCTCACACTGAGGCGTTCCGTCACGGTCGTAGAACTGCATGCCCTGTAGGGGGCGCTGGCAGGACATGCAGCAGAAACAATGGGAGTGGAAGAGTTTGTCCATCGCTCTTACTGCTGGCTGAGATCTAGACAGAGACTCTCCACACTTACCACACACCTCTGAAAGGAAAAATATCTTCATATTAGACATCTGCGGATAACAGGTGATTTACAAGGTAAAGAAATACTAATTTATGGAGCAGTAAACACAGAGATTATTCTCTGGAGTGACAACTAGATGACTGGAGAGGTCTTCGTTCGAGTTGAAGTCTGGCCTCACTAACTGTCCCAAAGACCTACCTTAAAAACATTCTTGAGCAATCTAACCTTATATCTATAAGTTGTATCTTAACAAACCATACATCAATGGGAAGCTTATTTATACTTTATTGACTGGTTTTGTGGCCCAGGGTCACACATTTCCATTTTGTAATTTCTACAGGACATTTTATGATGCTTGCTTACAATATTAACCTAGTGGGCGGGGCTTAGCAAAGGGTCATAACAACAAACTGGGCAATAAAGAACTAAATTCATTTAAAAACAAGAATATTCCAGGTTGAAAAATAAACCTGCAAATACTGAACATAAAAACACCAAATCAAACTTCTTATTTCAGCTGTAGGTAAGAAGTCTGATCAAAAAGTACTTTAGCTTTCACCTGCACACACAAGCTACCAAGTAAAACAAACCCTTAATACTGACAAAGACAGCGAGATTTCATTACAACTCTCATCCAGAGAGATGCAGACATGGGAGAGGTGAAGCCCTGTGCTGTTTAGACACTGATAATAGAGTAATAAACTGAGATAGAGAAGCTATATCAAGCTGAAGACCTACATGGACTGATAAAGAGAGAGAGAGAGAGAGAGAGAGACGGAGAAAGAGCAAGAGACGTCTGGCACCATCGCACAGTGAGTGTTTATCACAGCTTGTCTGCTGTGCGTTAAACAAGAGCCGTATGGACGTCTGTGAATGAGGCTTAGCTTTACATTAAAACCCAGGAAATGACTGAAATTAGAATGAATAAAACGAATGAAATCTTAAGGGTGCGGGTGTGTACACAAGGTGTGTAGGAGGATAGTGTTTGTGTACCTGTAGCAGGAGAGGTGATCACAGGAGGATGCTTGTCCATGTCTTTAATAAAGTCCTTGGTCATTTTCTCCAGCTCTTCTACTTCCCTCATGGTGAGAGGAGCTCCACCAGGACCTGAACCCGAGCCAGACACCTGAAACATATTTATATCTTTTAAGCATCCTTAAAAACATCTATTATTGTTTGCCGAGTCTGCATTTTATTGATCATAAAAACAGTAAAAACTGTGAAATGTAACAATTTAAAACAACTTTCGATTTGAATATATTTGAAAATATAATTTATTCCTCCGACGGAAAAGCTGAATTTTCGTCATCATTACTTTATGATCCCTTAAAAAGTATTCTAACATGATTTGCTGCTCAAGAAGCCATATATAATGTCTTTTATTTATTAGTTTATTAGTCTTTTATAAGTCTTTTACCACCTTGAGAACACAGGTACTTTTTTAAAAAGGAAATTGAATCTTTAATCTTCACAGTTAGACTTTGTTACCTCACTTTATCTTTATTTATATAACTGTATTACATAATCTGAAGCACACCCACCTTTGGTGGAACAGTGTTTCCTGCTGGTCTGTTGAATGATGAGACGGATGATGTCTTGGGTGCAGCAGGAGAAGGCGGAGCAAAGCTTTTCTGGCTGCCAATGGGAGATGTTTCAGAGTGATTGAATGAAGGTGCAGGGGCGGGAATATTTGCTGGCGGAGGAACAGGGGCAGGAGGGGCGGCAGGTGGAGGTGGTGGGAAAGAGCTTTGGGCGGGGGTTTTAACGGTGTGATTAAACCCTCTTGCTCCTCCGGTAGGTGCAGGACTAACTGTTTTGGATCCAAAATTTGAATTCGGCTGACTAGGAGGAAAGTTGGTCTTTGGAGCCACAGCTGGGCCTTTAGGAAATGACTGTGCAGGTGCCGTGGCAGATGTTGTGTTCTGATTGGCTGGTCGTGTTCGGGCACGTAGCTCCTCGGCCCAAGGGGCGGGGGGAGGACGATCCTGCAGCTCAGGAGGAGGCAGAAAGGAAAGGGCAGGCTTCGGAGCGGTCGGTGGTGGCGCTGCAGTTTTTGGCGCTGGCGCTGATGAAAACTGGCTAGGCAACTGAGCAAACAAACACAAACAGATATACATCACACATCCGATGAGGGAAAAAGGAACTTTAAAAGTCTTACAAAATCCCTAGATTGTGGCGTCAGAATGTTGCAAGGTTCATATTGTGAAAATGATTGTTCCGTCATTATCCAGTTATGGTCAATAAAAATAAAACTTAGTTTAAGTAAATACTACGATATACTTTGGCTTTATATTGGTCATCGGCCTACAATATTGATATCAGCCATCAAAAATTCCTGTCTGTTGACCCCTGCCAAAAATGAATACTTAGTTTCTAATATTTACTCACCCTAAACCTATGCTAGAGAGTCATTTTGACATTTTGTAATACTTCATCACTGTATGCTTTCATTGTAGGTTAAAGAGCATACAGGTTGAAATGAGGATGAGCAAATTAAACAAAGGGAAAAGAAAAGGTCAAGGAGGCCCTCAAGGTCAAGTTACAACATGAGTTTAAAGCTCTGCAGTTACCTTTGGATTGAAAGGTCCGCTCGTCTCCATTTCTGATAACATATCGGTCAAAGAGCCCAACTGCCTGTCAAAACTGGTCTGTTTCTCAAACGCCCTCTATAGAGAACAAAACAAGAGACAATTTGAGAGACAAGATGAGTGTAGGAGAGGTCATAGAGGATGTGGTTTAGGAGAGGAAAGAAAGGGTGAATCAGCCGTAAAACAAGATGTAGAGAACAAAAGTATATAAAATATGAGGCAATAAAAGGGTGGGATATTGTACAAAGCAATAAAACAAGAGTATGTGAAACAGAAAATGACAGGGTCAGGTTAGAGCTTAAAAAAACAATCCAGAGAAACTGTAAAGAACAGATCTAAATAAGGATGCCTTTTGAGAAGTGTTCCTAGATTATAATTAACGCCTAGTTTAAGTCATTTGATCAAATTACATCTGAAAATAAAAGGGCAGATTGTGTGTGTGAATCCAAAATGAGACGGATGACGCTCTTAGGAATTTGGAAGAGCTGAGAAAGACACAAACAAATTACAGTCTTGCTCTGAACAAACCACAGCACTGTACAATCACCACACGATGTTCAAAGAAGAAACATGCACTTTCTATGACAAATAACTGCACTGCTTGACAGTGGAAATTAAAGAGTCATCGCAAGCCTTAAAATGAAAAAAAAAAAATAAAAAAAAACGTTCGGGATCAAACGTTCTACTTCCAGCTACTTGAACAGCACAGCAAACAACTAGTTATACATCATAGGTTATACATAGCAACTTGCATTGTTCAGTGCATTAATTTAATCAATTACTTGATTAATCTTGTGAAGTCAAAACCTGGTTGTTTGGAATAAATTCATCAAGATATCAAGTTCAAATTGTACCCTATCTATACTAGCTTTCTCCAATGAAACGCTTTTTTTTTTTCAGTCAGCAGAGAAATAAGCACAAGCACCACTTATAAGCTAAAATACTCCAAAACTGTTCTAAACAAGCCTGTTGGTGAACTTTTTCATTGAAGCAAGCTTTAATTATGAATTATGGACTGGAATTTTAGCAAGAAGCAACAGCTTTAAATCCATTTTTTTTTTTTCATTACAAACATGCAGCTTTTCACTTCACAAGCTATAAAAGCTTGGATGGCCTATTTTCTGCTAATTTTCACTTCTGGATCAATTAGAAATCAACCAGGCATTTAAGCAAGCAGTGAAAACTTACAGAAAGAAAACGTCTCACAAAAATGTTTATGCGCACTGGAGTGTTACTGCTCTTAGTAGCGACAGCAGGTCTGTTTGATTGAACAAGGCCCTGCGAGAGTGATGATGTAGCCCAATTACATCGCACTCTCCACAATAACACATCCATAAATAGAGCCAGGGCTTATATAGACATGTCAGCAGGCAGCATGCATAACTGTGTCTCACAGCGAACCGCTCAATTCAACCTTCCTTTCTTCTTCATGTACACAAAGAGGGTCATTAGAATTATAGGAGACTGTAAAACACACTAGTTTGAATGCCATAATGAGTGAGAATTAGTGATGCCCCAAAATTTTGGTAAACAAAATGGTTTTGGGTGGCCGAAATCTTGACGTTTAATTAGTGCTTCTCCAAAAGGCGTCCTTTGGCTACAACAGGTAGGAGCTGGGTTCACAATATTGATTGCGCTGCTTTTGATATTAAAAATTTGAAAAAGCTTTCAAATTTAGTCAGTTTTATGACAAAATTCAAACAATAAATGTATTAATTTTGGTGCTCTTTATTGTGGTGTGACAGATGAAGCCAACTTGGTTCAAATGAAGAGGCAACACATTTTCTCTAGCAGTTATAACATAAATTAACATCAGAAGGTATGTTGAAAGAAACATTACAACTTATTAAAATGTATCAGTTATTACAAAATAGCTCAATCAATGTTTCAACTTTGGAAAAACATCCATAAAACAGCTTGTAAAGAGGGCATCACATAACGTTATATTTCATAACTCTCCTTTTTCTACCATGACAGGTATTTAAGCCAATAGTGCAATACGTTCCACAATAAACTGTTGATTATGTCTTTATTATTTGGGGTATGTTTATATAAACCTCTCATTGGAATTTGTTTTTTACTACAGCCACATTTTAATGTTTATATTTCAACAATGAAAAGGAGTAAAATTAGTTATGGCAAAAGGTTGCTAAAAAAAATTACTAATACGCAAATTAAATAATTGTGCACAACCTTTTTGAATGCTGATTATAAAAGTAGATGAATTATTTCGAAAATAAGGAAAAGTAAGAAATTCATAAAGGCTGAAAACGACATAAGGACAAGAAAAGACTTGTAAAGATTAAAATCTGAAAGTTGACATGAAATGAAGAATTTGAAAAACCTACCTGAGAGCTGAAACCTGCACCGGTCTCAGGGAGAGGAGGTGGAGGTGGTGGGGGTGGGGGGAAGGAAGCAGAAGGTGCAGGGGTTAATTCCTCGGGAGGTGCAGGGAGGTTCAGGTCTTCGGCAACTGGGGGCGGGGCTGGGAATGCAGGAGGAGGGGCATCAGATGCAGGGGGCGTGATTTGGCATTCTGGAGGAGGGGCTGGAAGCTCTGCATCATCCAGTGGAGGAGGAGGAGGGGGCGGGAAGTCTAACGAACGGAGGCAGTGAATTTCATTATACTTGCACCAGTTCACAATAACAAAATCCATTTATGCATTGTTCACTCAGCTCTACACAAAGCATGATAGCATAGCTCTTCTACATACTGAACGTACATTAGCATACATTGTTGCTTCCTCACATATGAAACAACAATAATTAGGCCTGGTATTTGAGGGGCAATACAGATAATGAATATGCCAGACACAAGACAGAAAAATGCTATTTTAATCCTTGGTTGTTTATACGCTTTTAACACTTGGCTCAAAAATGATTTTTTTTTAACAGACATGTCTGAAAATTCACTCTGCTGCCAAGAGCACATGTTGTAATTCTGGCGAGGAGAGAAATACTACAATTGTGCAATCTGTTGCAGTAACTACAGAGATAAACAAATCTAAAATCTGAAAAAAAATGTAGGGTTAGCTTTCTTTAAAAAAACTTTACATGGATAATAAAGGATCAACAACCCAATATTGAAGTATAAAATATATTTAAAAAAGAAATGGTGTAATCTTTTATTCTTATTTCTATAGGTACACTTAATTTAGAAGTACATTAAAACATCTTTTAACATGATTGCATCAAAGCCTATTAATATTTATAGTGCCCCTATTATGCCTGTTCAAATATGATCTTTCGTGCAGTGTGTCATGTTGCACATGTGTGTCACATTCGCCTAAACGAGTCGTCAGCAATTTGAATCTTTTTCTGTTATGGATCCACGTCACTAAGTAACATATTTGCATAATGCCCGCCCAACTTTTATGTAGCAAACAACTTGCCCCGCCCACAAACAGTACAGTTTCCACATGGATTACATCATGTGAAGAAGACACTATCCAGTAAGAGTAAATTTGCTTTATATGCCCTTCTGAAAGATGAATCTACAAAGAATGAGTGGTTAACATTCATTTTTTCAACAACACCTCATCAGTGCAGTCTCTTGTTGTGTTCGCCTCATTTTACTGATGACTGCTTTTCCAGTACAACGTGATATACACCAAACATCTGGTCTTAAAAGATGGATCAGTGACCAGTTTATTTGGACGGGCTTGCTCCTCTGAACTTCTACCTGTAAGTATGATTAATAACTGATGATTGTATTTTCTAGCGATCGTATTTGTGTACATTATGTTGTCTAAGAACCCTGCACATCTTGGTAACCGGCTAGCTTGTGATTCTGATAATCCTTTTGTTCAGCTGTGGGCCTAATGTAGTCTAAACAGTGTGGCTGATGCAGCTTGACTGTCTGTCTGTCTCATTAGTTTAACTAATGATTATCGATGGCTTAACGCAGTTATGCATTATACAATGTTGAAGTTCATAACATAGAGGTGTGCCTGAATCGCTTACAAAAGCATTTGCGAGTACTTTCCACGCTAGTCCGTGCTAACTAGTTGACGTATTCTCTCTGAAAGCACCTCTAGTAAAGTCAGATAGTGTAGCGGTAGAGCAATCATACAGTTAAGGACTGCACCATCTGACCAATCACAGCAGTGAGTGCTCACGGGAGGGAGGGGTTTAGACCGACTGATTCTTCAAACTGTTTCACACGAGTCGTTTACGAATCATTTTAATTTAGTCAAATTAAATCTATTTTTGGAGAAAACTACAGTGTTTTTTGACCTTGCATACATGTAAAAACGTATAAAACAATATTAGCAACCTTTAAAATGGTATAATAGGGGCACTTTAAAATCAATATAACGTGGTGCAAAATCATGCATGAAAAACATAGTAGAGGAAATGATACCAGAGATACTCATGCTGCAGATACTCATGAGTCAATATCTGTAATTTTCTTAAAATATCAGATAATTTAACCCTTTTGTAAGAAAGCAAGGCTAGTTCAGTTATTTAGAATAACATGTGGTGCATGTAGTTAATGATTACACGACATGACATTTAAAAATGTTATTGTTTTTGGAAATGTTACAAACGTTTTCCAATTCACAAAAAGATTTATACAAAGAAAAATTTGGTACGTATTAGATTTTTAAAAGACTTTTTATCTCCTTACCCTCACAAAGAGTTGAAGGGGGCGGGGGCATCTCTCCAACTCGTCCAATAACACCAGTGCTTATAAATGATGAGGGATGTGATGGGGCCATCTGTCCTTTGGGTCGTGGCGGAGCGACAGATGCAAACTTTTTGGGTTGGTTGTAGAAAGAAGGAGCGGTCATTTTAAGGGAGACGGAGGAAGTGACCACAATAGGCTTGCCAGTGCTAGAGTCAGCCATCTTGATCTGAAAATGACAACAGTATGTAGTCAATAAAGGGTTATATTTGCAGTACATTTCTGCACAGCGCAATTAATATCTAAACTTTGTGACCCAAACCAAAAAACACCAGGACGGACTTTGGTTGCATAGTTTGGATTTACAGCATATGGAAAATCTTTTCGTAATTGGTCTGTTTGGCTTCTGCGGAATCAGTTCTCAAGAGAGCCGCCCACCTGTACGTAGGTTAGTCTGCCATCTGGGTTAAATTGAACATGTTCCTTTGAAACACCTTGAACATATGAGAGGGAAATTCCTCTCGTAAAACAATGGCTGGCATATGTATGAAATGATGCCGAAGACGTCACAGTAATTGCAGGGAAGTTAATACATCACGGTAAACAATGCTGTTCCCTGATTTGTTATAACTAAAGTTCCTTTTTAAACTTCCAATAACGTGAACAAGCCACAAACCGTTCAAAGTTAAACAAGAAGGAAACATGTCTGAAAACGTTCTGCGTACTCAAACAATTCGCATATCTTTTGCTTACGTTGTTTGGGGAAAATTTGGGGAAATGGTTTTCCTGAATTACATGCCATGCATTTTACTTCTCATTTCGTGAATATGAAGTACTGCATGTATGTTGTCTATATTTATCTTGGCTTGTTTCATATCCACATTTTAACCTGGTTTCATATCCAGAGAAAACTCACTCTCAGAATTCGGCTCTCTATTTAACTATTCATTTCTTAAAAGGGTTCACACAACATTTTTGTTCTTTTATTATTTCTTGTCCCCTGATGAACATTTATAGGCCTAATCTTATTAAAAATATGAGAGGTTTAGAATCCTGCTTGCTTCTGTGTCTTTGAGAAAAGCCTTCTTATGTTAAATGAGCAATACAGTTATAACCACCAATCCTTCACAACAGCATCTCTGCAAAGACGGAATTGAACATGGGTCTAGTTAAAATAAACCGTGTCCACTTATTAGTACTACTGGGATGCCTCAGAAGGATACAGAGTAGTAGGTGCTACACACAACCAGCACCAGCACAAACTTCAGCCAACTTTCATGTTACATTAGCAACATCCAGCTTAATAACTATGGGTTTTCATAGACGGTAGGTTAGCACAGAGTACAGAGAAGTGCTTGCGAGACAAGGAGCTCTGGTTCGAATCCTGTGCAACTACGGTTCAACAAAATTGTTCGAATCTGCATATAAGGAAGTTTATGTGGCACAGTTGCAACAACAAATGTGCTTTTACATCAGTTTTGCATTTGTTAACACTATTGGGTAGGTTTAGTGTTGGGTTTGGTAGGGCATAGGTTTATTTTAAACATGATAGAGCATTAACTTTTAGCAACAGCCCACGGATATTTGAATTCTGAACCGGCGCAATATGTACCTATAAAAACATGCTACTAGGGTTCAATTACTGAACCCATGTTTTAGCGCAACTCAGTGAAAATTTCCCTTTGAAACTGACGTGAAATATGCAATAAGGTACGTAAAACAACATAGCAGAAAAGTACCCAGAGGTACGTATTTTTATGAGACTGGGTCGGCATGCTCACAAATCATTTCATTATAACCAACCAAGTGTCCACATGATATAATTAAGACATTCTTTGTCTGTGCAGTGTATTCCAGCCTTTAGTTTCATAAGACGCTCTTATGGGAATTAGCCTACATGTTTTGAGCTTTCAGAGTTACGTTTTCAAAGACGCCCTTTTATGTCAAAACATTATACGTCATGATGGCACCCTTTAAAATACTTGCAGGACACTGCAGAACACAGATGGTCAAAAAAAAAATCGTACAAAGACACAAAGTCTTCTTGTTGGTGGATATCATTTCTGTTTTGGTGGTGTGTGCACACAAGCAAGCTCTCCAAACCGAGGTTATCGGGGCTGAAGTCATACCATGACTTTCCCATTATGAGGCCTCGGGGTACGGTCAACTGAGCTTCAACTAGAAACAGTTAAAGTGCTTGAGACATGTGGATGTGATATACTGCAGAAGTGCTCTCATGACATGAGCTATGTGCAAATATTTACCTCAAGCATGTTTGCCATTAAAAACGACGGCATTACCTCATTCCCCTTTCCCTCCTCCTGCTGCTGCCGCTGAGCCAAGTCTCATTTGACCCTATGACTAAGTCATTACTTTTTTTCCCTCTATAGTTCTTGTAATGCAACCAGTGAACCATACCAAAGACTCATGCTTTGAAAGTATGAATTACGGATGATGGCAAACACTTTAAAGACATCAGTTGCAGCCTGTCCTGTCCTAGTCAATTATCTCTCTACTTCAATCCACTGTTGCCTTCTGAGGCAGATGATGTGTACAAGGATTTCATGACTAAAGAACATCTTTTGTTCTAGTTTTACTAATTGGAGCCAGATTTGTGTTATTCTATCCTGATTGCCATGTTATGACCTGCCAAATCATGTTATTCTAGGTCAGGTGGGAAAGAAACATGCATTGCATGGCGGTCCTCTCTCATTCTCATTGTTTCAGTTCAGCATCTCAAAGAACTGACACCTTCTCATCTGAAATGTGACCTGCTGTAGTGCATGTGCTACTTTACGGAGTATTTCATATTCAAATAAACTCATCTAGTTTGAAAATGTTTGAAAACTATTACAACTAGTTTTCAAATTTTTAAAGCCATGTGATGATCCTCATATAGTAAACACTTCATAAACATAAAAATGTTAAGCATTATATATATTAAAGACATTTTGTTTCTAAAATAAACTTATGCAAATCTAATTAAATTATAAATAAATTACATATTTATGATTGTGTTTTCTATCCTGCTTTGAATAAATGAAAACATAAATTGTCAAACATTTTTAACAAAAATATTACTAACTACTACTACTCATAATAATAATAGTTATTCTTTTTTCTTTCTTCTGCAAGTACTACTACTAACAATAAATAATTTATATTTTTTTCTTTCTGTCTTTATAACTACTACAAAATATAAAAAAAGTAGTGCCTCCCAAATAAAGGCAATGTTAACCAGAAAGTTTTCTTCCAAACTGTTAATTTTGTGTTTTGTTTGAACATCAGATATTTCGAGATCAAGAAAAAACATGCAACACACGTCATCCTCATCATCACAGAATTTGATCAGTGAGAATAAAGTGTGTCGTCAAGGCTTTTGCAGCCGATTTTGAGCAACTGCAACACCTGACCTAGGAGTCTGGTCTCATTTTGCTTTGATGGCACAAATGATCGTTAAGTGGCTGCAGGGATGATCAATTAAAAAGCTTTTGTTGGGTGTCAGCCTATTGTTTTCTGTCACATGCTTGAGGTATTCGGCCAATCACAACACACTTGATAGCTGGCCAGTCTCAGCAAATTAGTAAAATAAATCTGATTTAAAAAGGCAGAGAGCAACAATAATGTACAGTATGTGGAATATACATATATATATATACACATACACTAAATATTTCATAAATATAGCATTTATAAATATACTCCGTACACAAATTTGACTCGAGTCCCAATCCCATCCCCCTATCTCTCTACCGCTTCACTTCCTGTCAGTTGTGATCTCTCTTATCTAATAAAAAAATTCTCTTTAAAAACAATAATAATCTTCAATTTAACATAACAGTAAAATTAAAATTCTAACATATATTTCTTTAAACTGAAAACAAATTTTACTTTGACAAAAAACTGAAGAGAGACCATATATTTTCTCTTTTTTTGTTGATATGTGCTTCACAAGAGGGAAGCTGTTCGGTGCATGTCACATTCCAAAATACATCTTAAAAGGTCCTAAACTCAGATCACATGCAAAGACAGTTTGAGATTCAAAGCCACAGTAAAATAGCTGATACACACAACTGTGATCATACATTTATTACTGAGTCATGCCGCACTATAGCAACAATATAAACAACTCTTCACACGTTATGCCAAACAAACACCAATTTAACTGCATGTTCCTCCTCACCTTGACTTGTTTGGGCCATGTCCAACTCAATTTGTCATGTGTAAACATTGCAAAGCAATTCAGTCCACTGACAGTCACACTTGGCAAATGATTTTTATCAAGGGGAGTAATTATGAACCATTAAGCAATTTAGTCCCACACAAAACCACAACCACAAACTCTAGCCGATTTCATGTTATGTTCTGGCCTGAGAAGAAGAGTTCTCCAGTTCACACAAATATTCCCAAAATATCTGAGGTAGAGATCCCCTCTGCCCTACCTTCATGACTGATTTAAGACACTCTTGTAACAGTTAAAGCTGCTTTGATGTGGTCCACCAAACCATCTCCAAATCTTAATGGATTCTGCATAACCATAAGTGGAAGCACAGTTAAAGGCCCAAAAAGAGAGGTCTGAGATTATTTTTAGATCACATCTGAACGGTCACATGTGAAGTGCAAATTCTTCACCATTCTCCTCTGGTTCAGATGTGGAGTTTAATAATGCAAAGGTGCATGCTTTGATGAAATATTCACACAGGACCGAAAACCCTGAGGTCCAAAAGATTATTGATCCTCATCATGGCCTCCAGATCACTACAAGCTTGTGGGTACTTACAATGAATTGAAATGTTTTTTTTTCCAGTGAGCCGTTTCCAGTAAGAGACAACGGTGTTCAAAACAAACAACAATGACTTACTCTTGTCAGTGCCCTCCACCACAAAATGGAAAGGATGACCACATCCTTAATTCTGAGTTCCCTTTAACTAAGCGCACCATAGAGAACAGGAGACCCACAAGTTGGCCATATCTCCTGTTAGTTTTGGCGCTGCTACAAAAACCTATCCATCGTTGCTCGACACCCGACATGAGTTATGAGAACGAAATTCTGGCCAGCGGTTTCCTTCAGTTTAAATTACGGATAGTCGAAACACAAAACACTTTTACTGCAATATTCAGTAAAATTATCTTCCACACTGAACTGACAAAGAACAACATTTAATTTCATTTTAATTCCATATTAAAATACAACATTAACATGCAATATTAATATTTCCATATATGTTTAGTTAAAATTATATAAAATGCTTGTAATTGGATAGTTTATGCAAAAACGTAAATTAAAACTTAAACTTATTATTAATTGTTTCAAAGACCTTCGTTCGTCTTCAGAACACAAATTAAGATTTTTTTTATTAAATCCAAAAGCTTTCAAAAACATCTTAATTTGTGTCCTGAAGATGAACAAAAGGCTAACAGGTTTGGTACGACATGAGGGTGCGTGATTAATGACACAGTCTTCATTTTTGGGTGAACTAACCACTATAATATGACTTCTGACAAACTGTTGATGTCATATAAAGATCAACATAATTGCATATTACTTTTTAAAAATGTTAAATTATTAATTGTATTTTACTACGACAGCACGCGTTCATTAGCATGTGCTACTGAAGTTTAAAATTAGAGATGAATATTAAAGCATTAAGAAAGTCTTGATGGAAGGACAATTTCCATAACAATAAACTATGAAGTTTTAATGATCATTCTAATTTTAAATGAACAAGAAAACCCACACGACAGCTACAACAACAACACTTTTCTCTAGGGAAAATATAAAAAAAAAAACTAAAACTTAAAAAGTTAATCACAATCCATCTGACTGGAATACGCTTGAGCAGACCACATAAAAGCAGCACTTGCTTAAAATAAACAATGTTGCAATGCACTGGTGTGGATGCTAACAAAGCTATCATTACGGTTCTCTATTTAAATTCGGGTTTTGGTCTGAACGGGTCTTAATGGTGTTTTTGTGAATATATTTTGAATAACAGTAGAAGCAATGCAGGATGTTCTCTGCTTGCAGAGGTCACCAGCTGCTAGTTTGGGCTAATGTGTTTGGTCTCCGTGGGTACAGTAACGGTTTGGCTACACTGCTAGACTCTCTGATAATGTGAAGAAGACGATACAATAGTGAGAGGACATCCATCACATGCAAAACAACAGTCGAACTGTAACGCGATGCTGTTCAAACCAGTCTAAACACTACCCAGGGAAAGGACTTTCATTACCCACTATTCAGTTCCAGTAAAGGATAAGGATTTGATCGAACTAGCACCTTCTCACAGTGTGTGTGTGTGTGTGCCACAGAAAGAGAAACAGCTGCAATATAAAGATTCCAGTGGCCTTACGCATGTGTCTGCATTTCATCACTTGATCAGAACGACTATGTGATATAGGGAGCCTGGCTCTTTTTTTGGGAGGGGGGGGGGGACGATGCAGCTGATCTGGCTCCATGAGGCCTCCATATGCAGGCTCGATGGATACTGTGGCCTGTAAACGCTACCCTCAGAAGGAAACTTGGGAACTGGAGGATCAGTGCATGAGACATGCAAATTCTTCAACATTCTGCTCACCGCACTGCAGACATAAGAAATAAATAACGAGACATGTTGAAATTGCGTGAGTGATGTTCTACTGTGAACGCCGGTGGCCAGAAAACTCTTTATAAGTCGCTTTGGATAAAACTGTCTGCTAAATGCATAAATGTAAATAAGAAGTCGAACACATCAACCGTAGAGCAAAACAAATGCGTCATCCTTCCTCTCTCTGGCTGGGAACTGACATGTACGTTCCTGCACTGCAGTTTTCTGGCTTCCTCTACAGATGATTTCATCTCTTCTCCATCAAGTCGCAGAGTAGCTGCAACTTAAACAGTATGTAGATAAGAATTAGCGCGCTGATCCTGATCAGTTAATCGTTTTTGAAGGGAAACGGCTCTTTAGAGCTTATACAGAGAGGTGTTAACTTACAACACTGTATGACATCACAACTTACAGTCTGTTTCGAAAGATAATGTCATACTCAACATGATGAATCAAGTCCCGTGACGATGCACATCTATAATGACTAATATTAGACTAACTTCCTTTCCTGAATCCAGTTTAAACAAGTACAAAGACACTCGGTTGGAATTTGGTACAGTGACAAGTCCAGAAGCAGCGGGAGTCTATTGTTTTGCGTGAGAGTGTTGAACAGTGTACGGCCCACACCCACAATCTGTCTGGGTTACGCTTGGCTCGCAGAGTGACGTCATGGTCATAGGGACGTTAAGTGTGTCAGTAGAATACCATGCTTCTTTGCTGCGGAAATTAAAACACATTCTTGCCATGAAAATATTTGATTCAGTGTTGTTGAAAAAGTCACAAGAAATGACTTTACTGGTACTTTTCCTGGTAAAACAAATCTATATGTTAAAAAAAAGTGTAACAGTTAATGCTCAGGGTCCAATCACATTTCACATTGTTCAGTAAAATGGCAAAATGTCCTTTTAATAAGCATTAACACTATTGGAAATGTTGTGTGAGGGCAAAAGATACCCCCCATGCAGAACTCACCACGGACACAACTTATGTGGTTGACCAACAGAAAGCTGCTTTTTCAGAAATGAATCTCTCTGTTTGCGGAGCTTCATTCAGATCCATGTAAACATGTAATGTTTTCACAGCGTTTGCTCCATGCATGTTTCTCTCCTGATTCAAATGACACATTGTTTTTAAACTTATGGATCTTTAACTGGAAGCAACTTTTTTTTTTTAAGTTAAAAACTGTTAATAATCAATTTGTTGCAGGGCAAAATTGATCGGATGGAGTTGTGTGGATTACAGTGATGTTTTATCAGACTCTCGTTCTGACGGCACCCATTGGTAAGCAACTGATGTGACGCTACATTTCTCCAAATCTGTACAGCTGAAGAAATAAACTCATCCACATCTTGACTTGGGGGCGAGTGAATTTATCAAATTTTCCTTTTTGGGGTGTGAACTATTCCTTTAATCTAACTTTCTCATAGCCTGCTTGTGTTGGCAGCTGCTCATCCAATGAGTGTGGCTGCACTACTTATTACTACAAACAAACTGTTGCACTGAATACTGATATTTTATGAAGCAAATCTGCCAAAAAAAAAAAAAAATGGAGGCACCAACCATGTTATCGTAATCTCTCATTCCAGTCCCACGGACGCATTCAGCACATATTCTTATTGAACTGGAAAATCCTAAATCACACTGGCGTCGCCCAAAGGCCAGTAAACCTCATTGTCATCTTTAGGGACTCCACCCAGACAAATCCTGCGTTCATTCATTATTAACGTACGCCATTCTCGCCTCAAATACTGAATTAACGTGACGTTACCTTCCGACGCGGAAACTTTGTGAAGCTTTTCCTGATGTTCGCTTATCAGACACTAGAACAGCACGAGCTAAAACAAGCTGCTTTCACCTTATATGGATATCTGACTGCAAACCCAGGAACCAGAGAGATAAAGCTCCCATTGAATATAGCACAAATTAATAGAGACAATCCCACAAGACAAACTTCACTCGCGAATCTCAAGGTGGACGCATTTATGAATAATATAGCATTTAGTTAACTCACTTTACGTTCACGGTTGTATCATACAAAACATTTTTCAGTGATGACAGAATTTACAAAGCGACTATGAAATATTTTCAGAGTTAAAATACGTTTCGAGTCAAAAACCACGCGAGCGACATGCATCTTGCCATACAATCATACTTCAATACAAACCAACCAATCACTGAATGCATAGGTTTGTGGTTTTGATGCAAATACAGATTGCAGTCCTCTGTGACGAACCGCTGTCATTATCCTGTAGGCTATACTTTTCAGAAAAGGTGAAATAAAGGTACTTACAGCTCGTTTTTCTCCGGAAATGTGCAGTTATGCCAAACACAGTAATGTACAGGTTATCTAATCAGGACACCGCGTCTATTTTTAATCCCTGACGTTACAGTTTTACGCATAAATCCCCTTTATGCGTATCTTTTCAGAGTTTTATCGCTTTATGGCGCGGTGTTGGCGTTAGGCATTATGCTCTTAATTCTAAGAAGCTCTCGTGGGGATGATCATCAGCGAACCTGATCTGCCCACATGAACTTTTTCCTAATGTACCGACTCTTGACACACTTCCGGTTCACGCTTCCGCATTCTCCTGACCGGTTGAGGTGGGACAAAATCGGTGGCCAATGATGACTAAACTGATGTTAACGGATCTTAACATTTTTTCTTCAGCTTTTAAAGTTTTAGGCGCTTTAATTGCGTTTTTGCGCCAGATGTTACATTAATTTTGAGGGAAATATTACATGTAGGCTATCTTCTCGTAATAATCATAAAATAGCACACCTAATAGAAAATAAAATTATAATAATAATTTTTAAGTTTTTTTGTGATGTTTTGTTTTAATAAATAAACAAAATATATATATAGCCTATAATGAATAATAAACAATATTTTTTTTAAATCTTGAAATATTTTAAATTCTAAATAAATGTTACAAATATTTGCAGAACATTGATGCACACTTTCTGGTTGTAAGACTTGAAATGTGCATTTTTACATTCACAAATATTACCTTGCCCAGCTGTATAAAAGCATGCAAAATAGGTTTAATAAAACATATTAAAACATTATTTGCACAGGTAGATCCAGGTTTTATGCCATTTAGACATTTTGTAAAATTCATAAAATATCTGACAAAAAATCCTTAAACTCTCTAAATTACTTGAAATAATATAGATTACAGTTTAATTGCATATAGATCACCATCTGAGCTTCTTTTATCCATTGGTTACCTCACTTGTTCATTGGTTTAAAAAGCCTTTGGATAGTGATTAAATAAAAAAAGTCAAACAGCGGAGTCTTGTGCTGCAAACATTTTGTACTTACCTGTTAGCCTGTCTCCTTCGCCTTCTCTTCTTGTATCTCTCTCTCTGTAGGCCTGTAAACCTGTGTGATTTCGTAGAAAACTGTTTTCTGCTGTCTCTACTCCCGTTTCTTTCAGATGCACAGCTGCTGGACCCTCCCCCTACATTTCTCTTAAAGGAATGACACCATCCCTCCGTCTAAACAAGTTCTCTCTCGTTTGTCTTTCGCACAGGTCATGCGTATTACAAACCAAACACCTCTCTCTCTCCCTCTGTCTCGGCCCCTTTGGATTCTTTAAACATTCTTCATTCTATGACATCAACTCTGCCTGCCTTTCCTTGTAAGGGCAGAGTGGGTGAGTGAGTGATTGAGAAAGAGAGCCAAGGAGAGGGAGGGAAAGATAAAGGAGGTTGGGGGTTTATTAGATACAGACACACGGAATGGTTGGCAAGACACAGAAGGAAAGAGGCGAGAACACGCAGTGCTCAGTGAGACGATCGAGCTGAGACAAAACCTGAGTCTCGCTCAAAAACAACACTTTCAAAGTCAAGTTAGTTTTAATAGTCGTGGTCAACCTCTATTTTGCTGCACACACTATTTTCCACAGCCGGTTCCAGTTTAATTCGAAGCAAACAGGGTCACCCGAAAGGCATTAAAGGGATAGGTTCATATAAAACCATTCATTTTTAATCATTATTTAACTGACTTTCTTCCATGCAATGCAAAAAAAAAGAAGTTTAGCAAAATGTATGAGCTACTCTATTCCATTCAATGAAAGTTAATGGAGACCAGAGGTTGTCAAGCACCAAAAGGTATAAAAAGCACCATATAGAATCAAAATAATAGCACAATACATATATTCATATACTTTCAGAGCTGTTTAAAGTCATGTGCACTTAACTGTATTAAATGTACACTTTCAGTGTAGGCTACTTCGAATCCTAAAGTACAACTGTGCAGACAATACTACATTAGAGAAATAAAAGCCCATTTATAGGAATGAATCAGTCCCACTTTGTATTAGGTTGTTTTAACTATATGTACTTATATCAAAGACATGTAGTAATTGTAGTAAGTGTGATGTAAGGTTAGGGAAAGAATTGGGATGGTTCAGGTGTAAGGGATGGGTCAATTACAGAAATGAATTACAGATAAACACAGGTATTTTTAAAAATATAATTGCACTACAAAAAAATTGCATAATAAGTAAGTACAGAGGCCACCTAGTAGGTCCAGCGATTCTTAACAGATTTAAGTGGTTTACTTTAATTAGTCCATTATACACTCACCTAAAGGATTATTAGGAACACCTGTTCAATTTCTCATTAATGCAATTATCTAATCAACCAATCAC
>JAUMHP010000070.1:7837171-7857834 GCA_032361065.1 Enteromius trimaculatus
GGGAGGGGTGATGCATGCAGTGTGTGAGGGAGAGGAGGGAATCAGGTTGGGACCATCCTGAATCAGACACACACTTGACGAATAAGTCCAAATTAACAGTCCTGGTGGGTCCGGTGGTACATTAAGGAGGGAGTGCACTCAGGAATTCAAATTCTGTCATCATTTACTCACCCTCGCGTCGTTCCTCAACCTAAAAGTAGATATTTTGAAAAAATGGAAATCAGTTGGTTGTTTGGTTGCCAGTGTTCATTAAAATATCTTCTTTTGTGTTCTGCAGAAGAAAAAAGCCAGGTTTAGAGTGGGTAAGGTTTTATTTTGGGGTGCACTATCTCTTTAAATACACCTTCAAGTCCAATGTAATCTGATTTAGAAAGAAGTTGGGTATTTTAAAAATACTATAGGGCATCTCAGAGGTGACTGGTTGGTAAATGTAGGCTTAACATTAATAGAATAATTTATTTTCCACTTAGTATTTTACTACAGCCTGCAATAAATACACTTTAAAACCAGATCTTTCACAGCATTGATTTGGTGTCTTTGCCTAAAAGGTTTGTGGTATCAGTTTCTGTTTTCTATTGGTCTGACAGAAAATGTTTTAAAAGCTAATTGTGTTGTCAAAGAAACATGATCTAATATTCTTATGACCTCAACTTTAATTCTTTTTGTAGTATTCTGCAGTAATGCACTTCCATCCATTAATTGATATAGTTTTAATTTATCCATTAATTATTTGTCATTCTATTCAAGGAAAACTGACAAAATAATGCAATATGTAATAAGTTTGTTTGTAACTAATGAAATTAATATTATTGTAAAATGTTTAATTTATAATATTTACAAATGTTTATACAAACCCTATTTTAGTTTAACTGATTATTAATGATGATGAATGATATGATCTCTCAACTAGTTGCTTATTAGCATGCATATTACTTCAATTGTATTATTAATATTGTAATATTACTAGCAATTAAACCCATATTAATGCCTTACTCTACATGACCTTATTTTATATCCTTAATCCTATTACCTAAACTTAACAACTACCTTACTAACTCTTAATAAGCAGCAAATTAGGAATTTATTGAGGGAAAGGTCATAGTTAAAAGTTTTCCCTATTCTAAAGTGGTACCCGTATTTATTATAAGGTGCTGATGAAGAGGTACTTGATCTTTATGAATGAAGCTGTGGTTGGGAAACGCTGTTCTATACACTTTCATGCATTTTGACATAGTTTAAGTTTCAGATGCATTGTGTCATAAGACGTGGTGCAGAACAAGCTGACTTTGGCCCAGAACAGTCATGCACACGTTCAACATCAGCACTACAGTACATTTAACATCAGACGTAGAAACTGTGTCAAACTTCTCTTGCTGGGCCACCTGCCTCACATCCACACAGAGAGGAGGAAAGAGAGAAAAAGAGAGAACAGGAGGAGGAAGGGAAGAGAGGAGGGAGGAAAAGGGAGGAGGGTTTGATAAATAGTGTTTATAACACAACGCAGCACTAAAATGGAGGTCAACACACTGTGCAGGACCGGTACACATTCTGTTTTGAGGTACATAATCAAGCGCCGGAATCAATTCAGCCGAACTACTTATGACATACTGTGAACTCGTTTGAATATGTGGTCCTGTACTATTAGATTAAAATACTGTTTCCACAAACATAAATGTGTGTCTATCCCTCTGGTGGGTCATCTGATGTGTCATCTGTTTTTATTATAGATGCTGCAGAGGAGGCTTCTACATTTAATTTCACTCAGAATTGTACCGAATCTAACAACTAATCTGTGTTCGTCCAAATTCCAAAAACCTTTTAGAAAATTCACACAAAGTTATTTCAAAACGCCCCTCCTGGTGAGTTCTCACTCACTAACAGTCAAGAATGAAAAGAGTAGGGACAAAAATAGACATGCAGCTCAATATACCTGCTCCTATGCCGTTATCCTTAATAAAACAACAAATGAACGAAAAAAGAATATTATATACTTCTTTTGACTTTTCTGTATAACTCTGAATAACTGCAGGTTTAAAAAGGGATCAGTGTATATTTAGAGTTGATGGCAGTACTGTTTTATTTTACATTTCATTTTCTCTTCTATACCCCAAAATTTACTTGACTCCTCACTTGATTTGTATCTTTGTCCTATTGTTTGTAATTTGCTTCTTTGGTTTTATTTTTAACAACAAAATTGAAACATAAAATTACCTGTTTAAGCTTTATAAGTCAGAATTTGGTAAAATTTAGAGTCCTCACCTTATGTATACACACACACAAAATATATCTATATTTTGTTTTGAAGAAGACTGTTGTATTAAATTGTTTAAAAAATTATGTTGAAATATTTTAACTCTTTACGTGTATGTCACATGACCTTTAACTAACACCAAAGAACCTCAAATCATAGAAATATTCTCAGAGTTTATTTGAGGCAAATTTTCACATAAAAGAGGATAGGCTGACAAAAAAGTCTGGGAATCTGCCAATAGAAATGTCCCTTCTTATCCTCACACGCACAAGCACACACACATACATAAATAGATAAATGCAGACCGTGGGACAAAAAAAGTCATCACTTGTATACACTATATGGACAAAAGTATTGGTACACCCCCTTCATTAGAACAGAAAAATGCTCTTCCAGAACTGTGGCAACAAAAATGGAAATGTAAGTTATGGAAGTGTCTTGTACCCATTTTCAAGTCATTAGTGTTTGGTGATTAGTTTTTGGCTCAAGGTCTGCATTTAAAGTCACACCAGAGGTGTTTAGCTGGGATTAGGACTTAGCTTTCTGCAGACCAGTCAAGTTCTTCAACACTGACTGAATCAATCATTACTTTTTGAACCTTGCCTTGTGCACAGAAGCATTGTCATGTTAGAATAGAAAATGGTCCTATTCAAACTGTTGCTATAAAATTTGAATCACACAGACTGTATACATATACACACACACACACATACACATTGTTGTCATAAGTAATAAAATCTAATACTGTTTGAGATTTAAGCAATATTTGGGTTATTGTAGAAGTATAAAAAAATATAATAATTAATTAATTAATTTATTTTTTGTTTAAATTTTTATGACTATGAGTCTTACTAGATCTTTACACAGAGGCACTGAGTTTGCAAATATTTTAGTAATAATAAGGACAAATCTGAACAGAGTCAAAAATAAGGTGCAGCTCTATATACACTATTACTAAGTAAGGTGAACATTATATGAGACATCCTCATCTGCATTAGTTTATGTGTGTGTGTGTGTGTGTGTGTGAGATTCTGGATGTTTACCACTTTCTCTGTCCGTCTCTGTAGCCCAATATTGATCTGTAAAGTGAAGCCGTGTGATATGAAGCCAGTGGACGTCACAATCACCGTAGTAAATGATTCAAAACAAACAGGCAAATACAGCTTAGCACTGTGATAATGCAAATAACGCTTTGCTATTTTGTTGCAATAACAGATGTGGTGCAAAAACGTGTGGGCTGCCATGAAAAAAAGTGCATTTTCTTGCATCCATTATCACAGTCTCACCACAAAGGTTCAAAAACAACAACCACTATTCATCATAGTAGCAATAAATTAGGTTTTCATGCACTTATGAATCATGTGACCACAAAAAATGTTATTCTTGGTGCTTATTGATTTCATCATTTAATTGCATAGCAGCATTTCAAACAAGTTTTTACTCTTGTAACAGAGAGCAATAACTTTTCATTACTTTGAAAGCTTGTTCAATGGCTTTTTCTTAATTTTCTGCATCATCTCTAGTTTATTTGTCATAAATCACTCAAAGGTATGCCTTGGTTTGTTTGTCTAACTTGTTTTGGCATTAAATGTGTATGTTTTCTTATTCCATCTCCAAATATCAGCTAAATAATTCTGCACATCCTCAGTTGTGACCCAATGTCAGTCTGTGAGGCTGGAATCACACTGGAGAGGCGCTTTCTAAAACAACCGAATCAGGCAGAAAAACACATTCATCCCTCTGTGAAATAACTCGCTCTAATACCCTAAATCTTTTAGTCAAAATCCATTTAGGTTATTGCCAAAAAGTGAAATTGTATTATATGCGGCACGTGAACCAAATTTTTTCATCCTGAGTCAAAGGCATCGCAATCCTTTTGGTTTTGTATTTGCCTTTAAAAAGGTGCATTGCTGTTGATTTCAGGATAAAAACTGATAAAATTCAATTTTTACATAAAAAAACAGTGTTCAAAGTTAAAAGTAAATATGAATACAAAATCCAAATTGGTAACACTTCAGAATAGGGGGTCAGAATAATGCATTAGTTAAGCATTAATTAATGGTTAATTTGTTCACAATTAAACATTAGTTGAGCAAAAACTCACTAGTAATTAATGATTAACTTAACATTTAAAGGGCCCGAATTCTGCGTTAGTTAAGCACAAATAAACTAGTAATTTATGATTAACAATTATGCATCAGTTAAGCATGAACACATGTATAACTAATGGTTATCTGTACATATAGTGAGGGCATATTATCCATTATTTACAATTCATTAGTCATTTTAAAGACATACATTTTTGCTATAAACAAAAATAAGCTAGTAATTAATAATTAACTAATATATTTATATATTAACTAATATATTTCTTTTTGTTGTTGTTATTGTTATGATGTTTAATTACTGCTGGTTTGCATATTTATAGCTAAAATATTGTAATAAAGATTATTTGACCCCCCTGTTCTAAATCCACATTATTGAGTGATATTCAAGTTTATTGATTAAGATAAGCTAATACTAAAATACAATAAATATAGTGCTAATAAATGGAATTTGACCCCCTATTCTTAAAGTGAAACTTAAATCCATATTAATTATGGCACCTATTGAGTATACTAAGTTTATAGACTATAAGGTAATAATTAAGGCTAATTTAGTGCTAATAACTAATGACCAATCAATTGTAAATAGCGGCTAATATACCCTTATTATATGTTCAGATATTCATTAGTTATATGTGTATCATGCTTAACTGATGCATAATTGCGAACAAGTTGATCGTAAATTACTAGTTTATTTAAGCTTAACTAATGCATAATTCAGGCCCTTAAAATGTTAATCATTACTTACTAGTGTCTTTTTGCTTAACTAATTATTAATTGTGAAAAAATTAACCATTAATTAATGCTTAACTAATGCATTATCCTGGACCCTTAAAATAAAGTGTTACCTGAACATTTTGTTATCATTTAATCACCCTCATGTTTTTCCAAACCTACAGTACATGAGTTTCTTTGAAACTTGAAGGGTTAGTTCACTTAAAAATTAAAATTGTGTCATTAATTACTCGCCCTCATGTCTTTCCAAACTACGTTCATCTGTGGAACACAAATTATATTTTCAGAAGGCTGATTACGTCAAATACGTTAAAACTTGCATATGTGTTGCAATGTGATACTCTCTAAAATAGTGGAAGACATAAATCACAGGAGAAGAATGGTTGGGTGAATTATGTTATTTCTGTTTTCTTTAAGCAAAAAAAAAAGTCTTCTTCTAGCACCCCAAACAGACGTTGAGCCACTGATGTCACATGGACTGATGTTTTTACTACATTTCTGGATCTGGGATCATTTCAGTCATGTTGCTGTTTATAGAGGGTCAGATGGTTCTCCGATGTCATTAAAAA
Source organism: Enteromius trimaculatus (assembly GCA_032361065.1). NCBI lineage: Eukaryota > Metazoa > Chordata > Actinopteri > Cypriniformes > Cyprinidae > Enteromius > Enteromius trimaculatus. The sequence goes on from JAUMHP010000070.1 coordinate 7,842,832, forward strand.
AACCTAATCTGTGTTCTGAAGATGAACAAAAGTCTTATGGGTTTGGAACGACATGAGGGTGAGTAGTTATTTCCCTACTATGGAAGTCAATGGGGACCAAAACAGTTGCATTTTTCAAAATATCTTTAGGTTCTGCATAAGAAAGAAACTGAAACTGGTTTGAGGTTGAGTAAATGATGACAAATTTGTCATTTTGGAGTGAACTATCCCATTAAACAAAGCATGGAAACAATTAGCTGTTTTAAATCAATGTACCTTTATAGATTAGCAGTTTAACAACGCTTTAACCACATTAGATACCTGAGACTTTAATGTATGGAAGAACGAGAGCTGCTGTGCCTCTGGCAGCAGTTTCTGAACTCAGTGCAGCATGCCGTGGGCTTCGGCATGAGTCCGCAGCGAGAGCTTCATAATGATCCCCCTGCTGCCGTGTCTCCAGCTGCCTGACTCAGCAAATAATAAAGCAAATAACACGCACACACATTCAAAACACAGATGGGGAATATGCTTTGTATTTAAATGTCCAGTATGGTGAGTGAATAAAAGTGTGACTCAGGCATGGCACTAAATTACTGGTCATGTAGTAATGTCATATACTTAACATGCAGAATGTGATTATTCCCAGGACTAAACTCCCTGCAAGAGCGGTATTGTTCCTCTGGGAGTGTTGTGACTCCTGACTGGGTTTGCATTTATGTGTGTGGAGCAGGTTTGGTGTTAACCCTGTAAAGCATGGCATTTGTAAATAATAGCTAGAAGAATCTATTTTAAAATCTAATTTACAGTCTACTGAATCTTAACATAACATCTATGTATCTAAAAAGTGTGTATGTGTGTTTATTGCTGAATATCACATTTGATGCATCAGGCTTTTATGGCTCATAATAGTATAAAATAGGAGAATATGGTGCTCACATGAGGTTTGGGGATATTTCTATGGCCAAAAAGAAAGATGAAATTCTGAAAGCTTGTAATTAAAATTATAGGATGTTTATAATGATATAGAGAGACTTACATAAAATGTATTTAAATATCAATTGTCACTCTGTATCTTTCACCCACAAGTTTCAAATTATATTTAAAAGCCTGCTGCATCATATTTTGGTTTTCACATTTTAAACACAAAACAAAAAATGATGTCTGGATAATAAAAAAAAACCTTATAAGTTACACCAGTCCAGCAAATGCTCATCTTGAAATATTATAAACAATATAAATGTTATTCTATTGTACACTTTGATAACATTTTGATAGCAAAAACACACTTGTACCAACAGAAAAGGGTATTTTAATAATCACACTAAAAAAGTCATGTAGAAAGCATTTTTTTTCAGCAAATTTTTCAACATTTAGAGGCCTTTTAAGATAAGTAGGTTCAGTTATGGATGCTCTGTAAGCAATTATTTATATTAAATTTCTGACTTCTTCGCTTCCTGGTATCATAGATGCATTCTGCATTGAATGTCAGTTGGGGGAGCATCAAAAGTGAAAAAGTGTTAGCAGACATTAAGCAGACATGCAACTACTAAATAGCTAACAACTGCTAGTTGACACGTAGTTGCCAAGTTACTTATACTTAGTGTAAAGTGGACAATCAAAAGGAGAGTTGTTTAATATTGCTAAAAGATTTTGAATGATATACTGTATACTGATGAATCAACGTAAGCAAGATCAGGAGTACACTTTGAAAAAGTAGGGCTCATTTTCAGTAAATTTGTGATTTTTTTTTTACCCCCCAAAGCACCCAATTGTAGTATTCGGCCAGTTGTAAAGATTTTATTGGTCATGTCATTCACAGTGCTGCTCACCTGCACAATGCTGAAACAAATACACCCTGACCTCAATCTTTGCTGCTTGCACATCCTAATAAATGGCATTATTGTTTGTCATGCTTCGGATCCATTCGTAATTTATTCTAAACTGAATCCATAAAGTCTGACCTTTTCTTGACAATTGACTGCTTGATTTAACTGACCAATAAAACCAGCCGTGGGGTGGGTTATGGGCTAAACTGGTTCGGGGGGAAAATCAAGGTCGACAAATTCACATTTGAAAGTGATAGGTGTTCACTGAAATAAAGTTTACGCTATTCATATCTCAACATGCCCATCATCATGAGGGGCAACCAACCATCCGTATGAAGAATGAAATTGCTTTTTCTAGGCTACTGATGTTCATGCGGGGGCACATATATAAGTACTACTCAATTATGTACAACAATTTTATTTATTTAAATAAATGCTCTTCTAAACAGCATTTTTAAATCCGTGTAAGCCAAACGAGAATTTATAAGATCATTTTTGACTTTTTAATAAATGTAAACATGGGAAAATTATTATATTTTATGATTTATTTCGCATTATATATATAAAAACGTTTTCATGTACACATTTGTAATGTATCAATAAAATGATTATTGTACCTTAACATCTGAATACATAAATCTGTATTAACCTTAACATTGTAAACTTTTTTCAACAAAAATTATTATTTTGCAGCTATAATTATGACAAAGCTACTTGTTTTTAATATTATTTTTATTGTTTTTGTTGTTAAATTAAACTGGGACGCAATCAGAAAAAAAATTGTTTGGGGGGTTTACAGTATTATTATTTTAACAATGTATTCCTTTAAATAATTTTACGCAATTATGCATTATAATTACACTAAATCACAATCCTTGAAAATTAAATCACCTGGCAGGTCCTGGGCCTATGGTTGAGAACGGTTATTTACTTTTGCTCATCTCACCATGGCAAGAATAAATACAGACAGACCTAGACCTAAATGAATTTGATGAAGTATTGTGTCTTAAATAAAGTAGGTAACACTTTACAATAACAGTACATGAATTATCATGTGCTAATACATGGATTAACAATTACTTGACTATAAACTAATGATGAGTTAAGACAGCTATTTATAATGCACTGAAGTTAGATGTTTCTCTTGTGCTCTTGCTCTTCTTTTGGGCCACTATTGCCTCTTCACAATGTTAACTTTCCTCCTACCGTTCAGTTCCTTCTCCATCCAAATGCAGCCACAGGACCTCTGCTTCCACTTCTTTAGACGTTTTTAAGGATGTTAACAAGTCGAATTCATGTTACTTAATAAGCAATTAATGAAGAGTCAGTAATGATGTGCCCCCCAAGTAAAGTCATGACATAAAGATACATTAACAACTCATGAATTCATGACGTGACAGCTGCAGGTGGCAGGATCTATAAACAATGTTGTGCCATTAAAGCATATTTGATTAAGTTTACCACAAATTGTTAATTACTACATTAACTAACATGCAGTAACTTACATGTAATTAAGATGGCATTATTCATACCATGTCGTAGTTAAGTTAGTTCTTGATTAATAGATGTCTAAACTCATTATTAGTTTATAGTCAAGTAATTGTTCATTTATGTATACTGTTATCGTAAAGTGTTACCCACAGTTCTCACTTTTGTTTTTCAAATTATTAAACACGACGATTCCATAGCTCCAGTGGCCACCGGCACTACATTACTTCTCAGCCGAAGCAGCATGTCAACCAGCTGTTTTTGGCAACTGGATATGGGCACAAGTAATGTACAGCCAAAATACTGCTTCTTGCATTATATATAAAATTATCTTTGCCGGTGGTTAATTCCATTGTTCAACAGTTTTTTATATGCTCTTATGTATTATTATAATAAGACGTTTAAACATATAGTAACATATGGTTTTAGAATTTATCATTTTTTAAATAATCGATTTTTTTCCCTAACAGTCACATATAAAACTATTTGCTTGTACCTCAAGCACTTTCAGCACGATAATAAGTGACAGTGAGCCTCCATTTGGTACGACTGTATGGCATCTGTGATATTATGTCAGTAAGGGACACCCACTTAATGATATATGATTACTAAGCGCGCTCTCTCTCATAGACACCCCAAACTAGCCAATCTTTTCTGTTGTTGTCAGCGTTGAATAACAACGCCCTTGCAAATGAAGTTTGACTCAAACCCGTGATCTTCAGCGGCGACTAAACCGGAGTTTCTAAAAGAAAAGAGGTTCCACAGAGCTGCAGTGCTCTTCTGCAGTACATACATCGCGTGAATGACCGCAATATGTGGTTTGTACAAGTAGACTAATCGTTGGACTAGTGTGCTGCAGAAATACAGCCTGCTGCAGACAGACGGATGGGCATTAATTACACGGGTCACGAGCTGATAATCACCGACGCTTTCTCTCAAACGCGTTAAAACGAACGGACAGCTAGTCACCGGAATTCCTCTCGGTCTTCCGTTAACAGAGACGGATAGAGTCTCTCTCAGCGGCGGCTGTCATAATAACTCCAGCTGCCGCAGACGCGATGTGGCTGATGCGGGTTCTTCGTTCCGCACGGCCGCGCTTCTTTCTCTCGCATCCTTCCTCTCCTCTTCAGCTTTGCGTCGTTACTAGCAGAGCTGCGCCGTGGCTTGGCCGCAGGGGAGGTATCAGAGAGAAGAGAAGCGCTGGGGAAAACGAGTCGCCTCATCGTTCAGAGGATCATGTGCTCGCCTGATACTGCTCCTTATGCAGCAGCTGCAACAGCTTTATATAGACTACACAGGGCCCTCGTCGTCCGTGCGTTCTGCAGATTTTCCGGGCATATTTAATGAATTGATCTAAGGCGACGATTAAAATGCACTAAAAGAAAGAAAGAAATTGAAAAAGAATGTGTTTTGGAAGTCAGTTTAATGCAAGAGTTGGGAATTTGTTGCAGTAGCTTAATGATACCGGGGAATGTTTTAGATTGGATATCATTAGCTGTGAGTCCTCGAGCGATGCTGTTGTTGATAAAGCTGGGAATCCCAGTGGAGGTTTGTAAAATGAGAATATAGAAAGCATATTACCATTATAATTGATTTATTTATGGTTAAAGAAAAGGATGCTAAAAATGCAGCCACACTAGACTTCTAATGCAGAGGAGCGGAAAATGCAAGTGCATGTGAGGCTTCATCTTTCACTGTAGTGAACTCTGGGCAACAGAGGATGTAAACATCTTGCAACAGTAGTATTGAACAAGCTAAAAAGAGCACATGTCACACTTGTGAACATCAATTTGCACTGGCTACCAATAGCATAAAAATCCAGGTATTGATGGCCCCTCACCCATTTCTCTAAATTCAAACCATTCAGAAGCTTGCATTCAAATGAGCGCCACATTACAGTGCCATCCCAAAGAGACATAAAGTCGCTTTTAGACTTTTAGGTTACTCTTTATTTTGATAGTTCACTTTAAACATTCTGCTAACTAGAAATAACTTTGTACATGTCAAATTATTCTCGTTTAGTTGCAACTACATGTCTACTAACTCTCAGAGTAGACTGTTAGGATAGGTTTAGTATTAGTAGAATATGCTGACATGGTTTCTTATAGTACGTTGTCTGTTGTGGACCCATCGAAATAAAGTGTTATCGACTTTTACATTAAGGGCCCCTCCTGTCCAAACTGTCTTTAGCCATCTTCAAGAAACATCTAAAGAAACATCACCTCCATTTGTACTTGATTTGTTGTATTTATACTTGTTTTTTTTTTTTTTTTTTTTTACTTAATATAAAAAATACTTGACCTATTTTATTAGTTTTGCATGCTTTTTTTTTATTTGTTAAAAATCAAACAAAAATGTACCCTCTATAACGTCTTTTTTTTTCTTTTTCTATATTATCTACTTGCTTTCATTTTATTTATTGTTATAAAAACATTTGCAGGTTTGATTGTTTCTATGGTCCTCATTTGGATAAAAGCATCTGCTAAATGACTAAATGTGAATCTCAGACTGACCTCTTGACTCTACACAATAGAATGCACATTTTAAAGCTGTTGTACAGTATTTTATGTTATAAGAATGTGGTACATCTTTACAATTTTCACATTTTATAATTGCATTTAGTTTAAAAAGAAGCTCAAGAAAGTGGTTGCTGTAAATACACCATCTAGCATTCTACATTGATATATTCTGAGAAATATTGAAATAAGCACACAGTCGTTGGTAGATCTTCTGAACTGTGCGTGAATGTTAACGGATAGCTTTCTCCAGATACTAGGACCTCATTCCTTTCAGTCAGTTTTAAGTGTAAGTGCATGTAAGGTAAAAATGATTCACTTACATATCACTCAGTTTTCTGTTGATTGTAAATGGACTCTGTGCATTTCATCCCATTATATCACACCAAGAAACTTGAGTGTGCTTTTTTATTTAACTTTTTAAAACAATTTTTCTTTTTATGCTCATGAAAGAAGAATTAACCGTTATCATTGACTGTCACATGGCAGCTGTATAAGACTTATTATACATAAACTTCAAAGATATGGTATGTCCATGGCAAAAAACAAAAATTCCTCTGGGTATTTTGATCAGCTAAGCCTATGCCCCCTTGCCTTAATCTCCCAATGGGTGAAACAAAATGACGTTCATTACTTCTTCTTCTATTAGCCCTAAAGACCTGTAGGGAGATTGATGAAATTCTTATATTTTTGTGTAATAAGAACAATTGTCTGCCTGGAGAAGACATATTATAAAACGGATTCAGTCTGCTTATGTTTTTGTTGAATCCTTTTAATTGCAAGTGAAATGTTTGCTGACGAGACCATTTGTCAATTTGAGCTGACCACACACAGCAGCTTTATTAAAAGCATGTCTTTACAAGGAAATTGCCAAGGGTGCTAATCTCTAAGGCATGATTTGATTACATGACAAAAGCGTACTAAGAAAGGGGGAAAAAGGGGGTTTTCTTGGCATTTTTGAAATGCAAGTACAAATGACAACAATGTCAAATCAATCCTCCTTTACACAGATTTGTGAACAACAACCTAAAATGTTATTACTCATGCCAGGCCATAATAACGTAAGACACAGCAATTTTCACAAATTTATATTTTTGTAGTTCATACAAAGACAATAATAGTATCATTTTTAAAACTGTCAAAAAATTTGCATTTTCAGGTTTTCAAAAAGCTGTTAGTGTGTAAATTAATGGCCAAACACATACAAAAAAGTTGTTTTTTAGTTGAAAATTGTGTAAATGCTTCTTAATATTACCTTGTTCAATGCCTAAATCATCATTATGGAGGCCCATTTCCGCCACTAACTAAATTTTTTTGGCACTTTTTATCTCACAATTGCATGACACAGACTTGCAATCTTGACTTATTTTCTCTAAATTGTGAGATATGAACTCACAATTGTCAGATATAAAGTCAGAATTGTGAGACATAAGTCAGAATTGCGAGTTTATATCATGCAATTCAGTTTTTTTCTTCTTCTCATAATTGCAACTTTAAATCTCGCAATTCTGACTTCATAACTTACAATTGCAAGTTTGTATTTCACAATTCTGAGGGGAAAAAAGGCAGAATTGTGAGAAATAACCTATTTTTTTCAGTGGCAGAAATGGCCTTCCATACATCCTGTGTTGTTTGTGCTGAATGAAACGAATATGCTTTCCAGTTTTCAAAGCAATATAGCCAAAGTGTGGCTTCCTTTCACTTTTATAAATATAGAAACTCTTCACTCTTAAAATGTGGAAAAAGGATCTTAAAGAGTGTTACATTTAAGTATGGATCAACTAGCAACCGCTCAAAACACCCTAACAGCCACTAAGAATACCTAAACAACCAACCAACCACAACCAGACAAGGGAATATGATTATGACTAGCTGAATAAGTGCCTATAGCTTTGGAGGGTTCATTTCCATGATTTAATGGAATAAGACGGAATTTGATGGAAGAGACTGAACCACATCAACCGTTTATGTTGGCCATACAAACAAAATAGAGTGGAGACATGTTTTACTACAGTACTTGTATGGGATTGTATAATTTGTACCTTTGTTATCCTATTTGAGGATTCAACATGCAGCGACGACATTCAGTAAAAGCAGCTTACTAAAATACATTTTGTGCCAGGAAACCTGAAAATTGCTCAGCAAGCTGCAAATTCAAACTCTGTTTGGCATGATTTGAAAAAAAAAAAACTAACACAGAAGCTTAGACAGATTTACAAAACCTCAACCTGAACGCCAAAACAATGTTTCTTGCAACCCATGGACGTGATCGTGCAGTGTAAATCCACTACAAATACACAACATATGGTTGATATTATTGTAAGCAATTCAAATCCCGGTTTGCAATGCTCACAAATACAAAAGCAGCGAATGCCGAGTGACACTATGAGCTTTGCAGTTACTTTTGGTTAGTCTCCATCCAGTTAGCTGAGCTTTAGAGCCATTAAACAGACAGTGTGTGTGTGTATGAAGTGTTAATCTTGGCTAACTGAATCCCAAAGGTGTGTTACTATGTGTGTGTACGTATGCTTGTATTGTTATCTAGGGCACACACCGCCTTAGGCACCTTAAGATCTACGTCAGGGAAATATGTTTTATCTGGAGGAGGCGATTAATTCAGCGGACAGGTGAAAGGTCAAAAGTGAAGGAGGAACCAGAATATCACAGTCGCTGTGTAATGAGGAAGAGATGAATGGGGATTAAGTGCTGAGAGGAGAAGAAAGAGCTACTACAAACTGCCCTGCAGAGAAAACAGGCTCATATTGAATATTAATGCGTATTTCTGTATTATTTGTGAATAATAAACAGTCATCCAGACTGTATGTACCATGGGGATTTAGCTATTTTTCGTCAGACATTCCAGTCTTATAGCAATAAAAAAAAAGGTGAAATAATCAGATATCTGCTGGGTTAGCTAGCTGAGATCCTTTCAAGGTCATTAAGAGCGTTTACCACCTGGATGGGCTGATGAGTGCCACATTCACAGCTTTAATTGAATTGGCAGCTGAATGCGGAGAGAATGGAGAACACTATATGCTGCAGTATCTTATTATCATTTCTTCAACTTTAATGACATTGAATAATAATTCCCAATCATTATCAAATTAGTCATGCAGTCAGCAGGAGTTTGTTTAGTCTGTTTACTTCCAAACAACAATTAAGTTAGATCCATTAATGGCATATCATCAGGGGTTAAATGAAAAGAAAAATTTATTTATTTATCTATTTAATTTATTCAATTCCTTGAATGCACATTCCACTTCCCCATTCTACCCCATAGTCACACAATTTGGACTTTATTTATCACATTTGTGACTTCATATCTCTCAGTATTATTTAAAAAAAATTTTATCTCTAGGTGACATTTGCTGTATTTTTGCAACTTTGCTTTTTGCTGTCCAGTGATTTCATTTAAATCAGTGTTTGTGAGTTTTTAAAGCACCAAAAGGCACACCTAGTGGCAAAGAATGAATTAACATTTTCATTTAGAACCAAGGTGAATAGATCCACAAGTGGGTGGGCAATATGCGAATGGTTTACTTTGACCCGTTTTAAAAACGCCTCTTTGCAGTGACTCTGTAGCAACTCTGCAGGATGATTACAATCATAAAGAGCCGCGTTACACATTGCATGAAAGGTCATATTCAAAAATCCATAGCGGCACATAATATCTGTCAATTGTAAATTTGCTCATTATTATCTTGCAATTTTACTTTATATCTTACAATTTTCATTTTCACTATTATAAATTATTGTGACTTCATTGATTATAAACTTGTATTCTGCCACACAATGTGAATTTATATTTCACAACCGCAACTTCAAAGCGCCACAAACATGGCATGATTTAAATCTCACAATTATTAATATTTAATTACTGGAACTTTTGCTCTTGCAATGTAATTATATCTCACAATGTTACTTTATCTCTCACAACTGGTTTTATAACCCAATTGTACATTTATACAAAATGCATATTGTTTTAAACTTTATCTCACAATAAGTCATAACCTTATATACTGTATCAAACAAGCTTTCATATGATTTAGTGATTGTACTCCTGAAAAAGAAAAAAAAAAACTTTAAAGTGCATTAATTTATGTCTGCACAGATGCCCCATACTCCTTTGCAGCACAGTTTTATTCCAATCACAAAATAAATACTGTACAACGTTTAGGTAACCAGAATCACCAGATTTCAGAGCCCCCACCTCCAAAGGCCCATGCTTAATAGGCACATATTTGCTATTTAAACCATGAATTTAATTGCTCCAGACAAACAGATTTATCTTCATAATGTCTGGCTCCTAATCTTGACAAAGACAGTGAGTAATCTCTAAAAGGACAGAATAAAATGGCTGGTGTTAGTGTATCAGTAGGTCAGTGTGTCACACTGTTAGCCGTCACTCCAGAGACCACAGAGCTACTCTGTCATCCAGACAGAGACATCAACTACAGTTTCCCTCTCAAATATCAAACTACAACGCTTTCTATTTCTGCATGACATTGTATAACACACACACACAAGGCATTTGTTGGGGTGCTCTAATTATTTTATTAACGAGAACCTCACAAATGAAACAAATAGACCAGTTTGCCCAAAAATGCAGAAATGCTGAAAATGTATTCACCCTCAGGCCATCCAAGATGATGAGTTTGAGTCTTCACCTGAACCGATCTGAAGAAATTGACCATTACAGTCACGTGTCAAAGGATCCTCTGTAGTGAATGGGTGCCATACTGTAAGAATAAGACTCCATACAACTAATCAAAACATTACAATTATACACAAATAAATGACACAATTCTTGTAAAGGGAAAAGTTGTGTGTTTGTAATAAATCAACACATCACTAACTGTTTTTGACTGTTTTGTTTGGTGCTTGATCTCTTTTTCACTCAAGAAAGCATTATTATTGAACTCTTATACTGATGGCACCCATAATAACGGTTCATCACATTTGTAAAATTGCCAATAGTGTTTTTTAGGCTACAGCTGTGAACCACAATATTTATTTGCTTTATTTATCTTTTAGAAGAACGTTAGATAGCATATAAAACGGACAATGATCAAACAGCTCTTATTTTCAAATCTTACCAATTTCATTTAATTACAGCATAGTGCAACAAGCTCATCTTCAAGTGTTACACTATCTTTGAAAAACAAGGCAAGGTCACCAGCGCCAAAATCCTTTCTAAATATCCCAACGTAATTAGCACAGTGTAAGGTTACTCACCCTGGCCCATGTCAAGGCTGATTATGAAAGAATATTACTCATTTAATAATGTGAGAAATCACCCTGAGACCAAAGCTGTGTTTAAGCTTAATTAGCACAGGGCCTTCTGTAATTACGTTTTTGTGGAATCGGGATTAGTCTATGTAACGAAGGAGCAAAATAAATAAAAGGATAGGCTTCATTAATCATTCAGGCCTAAATACAGGTGACCTGTTTTCCACTGTATCTGTTTTGGCTTATCATTTTTCAGGTAATGGATTGTGTAATTATTTAATTATATTATTAGGGCACTTATGAAGTGGGTCAGTGCATGAGAACTAATGAAATCTATAACAATGTTACGCTGCAGTGGTTGGTTAACTCTCCGTTGCCACCTCCACATGTATCCTCCCTCTCTCTCTCTTTTCTCTATTGTTGTAGTGTTTTATCAGTAGGTCAAGCTGTGATTATAATGAAGGAACAGCAGGTACGTAGGCAGGTGAAAGGAGTTGGGATCTGATTCAGTTACACTTTCGATGCAGAGTCAGTTTCTGTTGTTGTCTGCCCTAACCGTTTGCTCTCATTGCTAGCGTTTCCTGCCATCCGTTCACTGTATAGAAATAGTTCTGTAATACAACTTGGCAGTCAACAGAAGCAGAACATTTAATCCAGGAAATTAACTCCACCCTTAAACTGTAAGCGACTCTCCTTTCTGAAGTGTTTCTAAAAGATTATATCTTTTCTGTACTATTTCCCAAATACAGTGCGAGGTATGATCATTTTAATAAAGCTTAGTTTCTCCTTGTGACACAGTGCGACCAATTATGCTCAGCAACACTATTAAACTGGCTAAGAAAAAATTAATTACAAATAAACAAGGTCCAAGTTTGCAGCTAATTACTACAACGGAGTAGGCAGTAGATGTACTGTAGACTGCCCTGATGTAGTTTACAGAGCTTTATTGTAATCACCTGATCTTGTAACGTCCTTGAAATGTTTATATCGCAGCCACCTACTTCCATAGTTTTTGCAAAACAAACTGACAGCTGTGATTGCCGGAATGATTTAGTAAAAAATCAGGAAACGCTGCAAATTACAAACAAGGAAATTTGAATGTAAACCAGTAAATTCAATTCACACACACACACACACTGCTATTAAAATCTGTTTTGTTTCTATAACATACTGACAAAGAGAAAGCCACACGAAGAATCGAATCTCATCACACGTACAGTAGCTTTGCCACAAGCTGATGTATTTACACCATCATGGTAACACACACAACACTTAAATAATGCAATAAATATTCATTAAACACGTACTTCTAAAAACTGTACAATTAACAGCATTTTACTGTAAAATTAGATTAAATGTCTGGTTAGATGTTTTACAGATGTAACCGTTAAAATCTGTTATTTGTACAGGTGTGCCTTCTTATAGTTTTCCTATTTGAGTCTCAAAGCACCCTGCTATAACTTACACTTTTTATCTCCTTCTCAGCAGCAGATGGAGTTCCCGTGCAGAAGGATGGGGAACAGGTAAGCAAGCCGCCCATTACACCAACATCCATAAATGAAAACAGGCACCGACACGCTTTGACAATCCACACCACAAATCCCTGTTTGGGGGGGAAAGCATCCTGCTCCAAGATGGAGGCCAAGGTGTCCAAAACAAGAAGAGATTATCTCAGTTAGGGAAGTGAGCCAGCTCTCCTCCTTCACCGCAGAAAGACATTGCTAGCACGTTAGCTTATATAGAGTAGTCAACAGAACGTCTTTAGTGCTTACTTAATCTGGGTTACGTTTCCGAAAAGCATTGTTTGCGATGGAACTTGCGACCATGGTTGCTTTTTTGAAACGCACCCCTGGCTTGTAGTTTGCTGTTATAGTAGATAGCGTTTACTTTTGGTTAAGTTTGTGTGTTTTGTGCCTCACACCCTTAAGAACTGACCCAGAAAGCAGGCTTATAGTATTTGCCTTCAGCTGTGAAATGACACCGGAGACTGGTTCTGAGTCTGTGCTTAATGATTACGCTCAATGGATGCTCAGTATCATCGCTGACACATCACTTTGCTTGCTTTTATTTCTTCTCATGTCTTCATACATATTGTTGATAAATTTGAATGAGCAAGGCAAGCATTCGTTTTATCTCACACAAAGCATATGTATGAGATTTGCTCCCTCTCTCTTTATCTCAACGATGATGGTTACAAAATTCATTTTGAACAGGATTTTTGCGGTAACCTTGTCTATTTATGCTCCGTCAACATAAAAAGGTTAGTTGAAATCAAAGCCAACCCCGAATCGAGTAGCCTAAACATGTTGTTGGTTAGTTGTTGAATGAATCAATGTCTTTAAATGAGTCGGAAATAATGATTCAAATGATTAATTTATAAAGAAATGAAGTGTCACCACCTACTGGCATTTCAACGTAACCTAGGATGTTCCTCAATGAACGCAGCATAATATGCATCAGCAGATTCGTTAAAGGACTGATGCTATATATATAGTGCTGAGTTGTCACGTGAACATCCTAGCTGAAGATAATGAGGAAATGACATCACTTGTGCAATGTAAACGACTAAATGATGACACACACGTTCACTGCTCACAGACGTCTCTACTAACAAGGGAATAGGGGATGATCACTATGATTTGAAAAATGTCACTATAAGTGAATCGCTAGACCCCTACCTTTGGAGCAACATGATTAATTTTGCACGGTTAGACCACAACATGTATCATGTCGTAGAAAGTAAATGTTCGTTTTGATTTTGTGTTTGAAGTTTGTGCTCTCCAGGACCTTCCCAAATTTTTAACACTTTTGACTTCATTACTCAGCATCTGACTTAAAAATATCCTGACAGCACTGAGCACATAATACCGCACTACAATGAATATGTGCTTAAATGTAGTGCAGCCTCCACAGGCTTTTGTGCTATATACAAAACATCTGCTCTGTAATAGTAAGTAAACACAGCTCTCTTGATTTCTGTCCCTGAACTTTTCTGGCGAGTGTTTACCTCTACTGGTAAAAATAGTAAGATGACTATAGTCAACAGTCTATTACAGCATTCAGTCCCTTCACCTACTTCAACATGGACCGACTGCATTAGACTCCCTGTATTTGCTTTCTTTGTCGCTGTGTCTGTTGTTATTTTATGGTATTCTAAAAACAAGTTTATTATAGGCTACGTAGAAATAGTCTTGCTTTTAGTATAAGCTTTGCTTATGGCTTTTATCTTTCCATTAGTCTATGCAATGAGTGTGAGGCCATAGTTTTTAAAATCTGTTTTCTGAACAGATTTTGCAAACTTATTGCTCATACCTACAGCTGGGGATTTAAAACTTAAATTTTGGCATGTAACTCATCCCGCACGTTTCTGCTATAGACATGAATGATACAACGTATCAAATCCCGCGGCTTGTTGAGGAGAGATGTGTTATTACTTTTCTAAGCAATCAGATGTGTGATTTTCACCTGGCAGATGATAAAAAACTGATTATAAAAAAGTCTTATTGAAGGAGGGAATGATTGTGCTTAAACAAGAATACTTCAGCAACTGCATAGAAAAACCCTGGCAACACCTTTGTGGTACTTCTCATCTTTTTTTTCTGAAAAGTAAAAATCTAGTTTCGGAACAAACAAAAATAAAACAAAAAAACACAACTATAATATTTAACTCGCCATCATTTTCTAATCATCCTCAACTAAACTTATTTTATTCAACCTTTACACAAAAGAAGAAAGGAATCGCTCTTTTCCATTCTTTGACAATGAACAACCGTTGCAGCTTCCAAGGATGTAAAAGTAGTACAGTATATGATCATTTTTATCATAAATGTTGCCCAAATGACCTGTGCACTATATTCCAGCTTCTTGTGAACAGACTAAAATGTATATTTATAAAAATGTATTATATAGTTTATAGATCTCATGAACCAAAGGAAGGCACCAAAGAAATATATACCCTATATATA
>JAUMHP010000070.1:7857934-7873061 GCA_032361065.1 Enteromius trimaculatus
TACAGTAAATATACACTGTTTAAAAAAAATAAAGGGAACACTTAAACAACACAATGGAACTGCAAGTCAATCACACTTCTGTGAAATCAAGCTGCCCACTTAGGAAGCAACACTGACTGACAATCAATGTCACATGTTGTTATGCAAATGAAATAGACAACAGGTAGAAATTATAGGTAATTAGCAAGACACCCCCAATAAAGGAGTGGTTCTGCAGGTGGTGACCACAGACCACTTCTAAGTTCCTGTGCTTTCTGGCTGATGTTTCGGCAATAGTGGTAGCATGAGACGGAGTCTACAACCCACATGAGTGGATCAGGTAGTGCAGCTCATCCAGGATGGCACATCAATGTGAGCTGTGGCAAGAAGGTTTGCGGTGTCTGTCTGCATAGTGTCCAGAGCATGGAGGCGCTACAAGAAGACAGGCCAGTACATCAGGAGACGTGGAGGAGGCCGTAGGAGGGCAACTACCCAGCAGCAGGACCGCTACCTCCGCCTTTGTGCGAGGAGGAACAGGAGGAGCACTGCCAGAGCCCTGTAAAATGACCTCCAGCAGGCCACAAATGTGCATGTGTCTGCTCACACGGTCAGAAACAGACTCCATGAGGGCCTGGCGTCCACAGGTGGAGGTTTACAGCCCAACACCGTGCAGGATGTTTGGCATTTGCCAGAGAACACCAAGATTGGCAAATTCGCCACTGACGCCCTGTGATCTTCACAGATGAAAGCAGGTTCACCCTGAGCACATGTGACAGACGTGACAGAGTCAGATGCTGTGGAGAATGTTCTGCTGCCTGCAACATCCTGCAGCATGACCAGTTTGGCAGTGGGTCAGTAATGGTGTGGGGTGGCATTTCTTTGGGCTTGCCAGATGCCTGACTGTCATTAGGTACCGAGATGAGATCCTCAGAGCTCTTGTGAGACCATATGTTGGTGCGGTTGGCCTTGGGTTCCTCCTAATGCAAGACAGACTGTCCCGGAGTTGGCGGATGATTTAGTCCAGGTCTGGGAGAAGATCCCTCAGGAGACCATCCACCACCTCATCAGGAGCATGTCCAGGTGTTGTAGGGAGGTCATACAGGCACGTGGAGTCCACACACACTACTGAGCCTTTTTGCACTACTGAGCCTCATTTTGACTTGTTTTAAGGAAATTACATCAAAGTTGGATCAGCCTGTGGTGTTTTCAAAAATCCAGACCTCCATGGGTTAATAAATTTGATTTCCATTGATATTTTTGTGTGATTTTGTTGTCAGCATATTCAACTATGTAAAGAATATTTCATTCATTCATAGGATGTGTTATTTTAGTGTTGCCTTTATTTTTTTGAGCAGTGTATTTCCTTGACGCCTTTCTGAGAGTTCATGAGAGAAATTATAAAAGTTTGATGTATCAACAATTCATTCTTTTGAGTCTGATATTTGAACCATTTGACTCAAAACATGGTCCATTTCTTTAGATTCAGCTCACTGACTCGATCTCAATGGTTTAACAGCTCACTGGTGAGGAAGTGTATTAGTAAACACATTTTGGTCTGTTCCTTACACAAAGCTGTCAGATGGTTTCAGAAGACATTTTAGACAGCTATACGGACCACTTTTACAGTACATTCAATGCGTTTAAAAGCTTAAGTTCCAGTTCATTGTAACTGCATGGAAAACAGCAACCACTATCAGTCATTTTGTATTTCGAAGTGCCCAGAAGCGTTTGGATTAACCTGAGGATAATTAAAAGTGAATGATTTTTATTTTTATTTTTTTTGGCTGAACTATTCCTTTTATTCCACCTCTCTAGTCCGGCCAGTAAATCGGCTTCTCAGAATTTGATTTCCTCTCTGTTCTTTTTTATTTCTCTGTTTCTCCTTCAACTTCACATGTTTTTAAAATGCCTTGTTCTGTCACAATCCCCCTCTCTCTCCTCTCCTTTCTCTGTGGCCGTCTCTCTTGATCTTATCTCCTCTTTCTTCAACTCTGTCTATCCCCATCCCTTTCCTTCCCCATCCCTCCTTCCTCTCTCTCTCAGCATGGCCGAACAGACTTTTCATGGGATGGAATCAATGTAAGTGTTGTGAATATCATTCCTCCATTTCTTTCCTTTTGTTATTTTCCTCTGAATCACAGTAGCTGTCCTATCTCACACCCCATTCCTCGGTACGATCCGTCTTTTTATTTTGCGCTGACTTGTTGATGTGTTGTAGTAGTTAGACTTTGCTGCTGACGTGAATGACAAAAGACTACACTTCCCATCATGCAAATGGGCAGAAATTAAGAAGCAGGCTGTTGGGAAATGTAGTTTCACAATCTCTAGAAACCACTTTTCTAACTTTCTACCTAACTTCTCTCATCACCTCTTTCCTTTCCATAAATTGCCACACACGCTCAAAATTTCGCATTTCATTTCTGCTCCTGCTCCATCTAAACCATCTATTTCTTCACCTTTCCTATTTCCTATCCCATTTTTCTCTCTTGAATTTCTTCCTTCATTTCAGTTGTCTATGGAGGACACAACCTCAATCCTCCCTCGGCTGAAGAAGAGGAACTCCAACGCCTATGGAATCGGCGCTCTGGCTAAGTCCTCTCTGACAGGTGTGTCAGGTGTGTGTCTGTCCTGTGAAATGGTAAACTGACCCCATGTTGACTCCAGACTGAGCTGGAGGAGATGGAGCCAACATGGACCCTTGTGGGTTTCCCTTTTCACCACCCGTTTCCATTTACAACACTCTCTCCAATGGTTCATGCCATTGGTGAATTCCAAGATCCAAACAAGAATAGTTTCCTGAAAAATAAGCAATACGCTTCCCACAATGCATCGTCATATGGCTTTTGATCTTATCCTAAGCGGTGGTTGATGGGAGAGGCAGGTTTTTGTATGTAAAGTGCTTGTGAAGTGCGGAGATCAGTCAGTGTGTGTCTTGCAGTACTGATTCCCGTATCTGTGTTTTTGTAGTACTGTTTTGTGCAGTGAAGTGCAGTGCAGTCTATATCCTTCTCTGAGAGATCCTTTTCTTCAACAAATAAATAATTCATGTTCATCATTTCATTAGGCATTACCTAAGAGCTCAGAATTATCTCTGTAGGTTTGCTCTTATGCACTGGTAAAAATATGTATGTATAGATTCTGTCCAAATGGAAATGAGCAATTGATTTTTCCTCTGTATCTTATATAAAGGCTACAAACAGTATTTGCTGGTATTCAAACGGACCATTACAGCCTGGCTTTAGTAAATGACAGATGTAGCTGCACTGAAACTAATAAAAGAAAATGCATCTTCAGTAATGTGGAAAGAAGTCATTACAGCAAGACAAATTCCCAACCTCAGTCACTAAAGCTTGGTTATTTATTTGTCCATACCATAACCATCTACATGTCATTATGGAAGTCATTTTCATTTAAATTTTACACATATTTTTCACATTTCACCAACACATTATAACGCAGAGTTTGCATTAGAAAAATTAACAACATTAAAGTATGATAAAATGCTTTTCATTTAAACAAACAAGGATTTTCTTAAAAATCCTTTTAAGAAACCTTTTAGAAATACCAAGCTCTAAAATATTGTAGTTGGGTAGAAATTGTAATAAAAAAATATTTGTAAAAATTCTAATCCTTATTTAATAAATTTATGATTACCAAGATTGCTAAAGTCATGTAAATGTATGCACTCTTAAAATAAATACATATATTTTTTTAATGAATTAAAACAATTAATAAATATATATATTTTTTGTTTGGTTTGGTTTTTGCATTGTTTTGTTTTGTTTTGTTTTGTTATACAGCTCTTTCAGTTTTAAAATTTATGGAATCAAGAAATTCTAATCATTTTATTTAATTTACAGACAATAGGAGATAATAACTTAGGCGAAGCTAGGAAACTGGCCAGAGATTAAAATAAACTTAGCTACTTTTAAAGGCTACTTTCCATATACCATAAATGGCTACTGTATCAGTCTAGTTATATCAATGTGATATTATATAAAAATGAAAAATAATAAAAATCAGTGAAACTAAAACAATCACAACAGACATTCATAGATAATAAAGAGCACTTTGCAATTATAGCACAAATACAAATAATATTATAGCACAACCTCTAAGCATGCTAGTCTATTCCCAATTTCCATGTTACATCCAGTCATATACCTCATATACTCTCTGAGCAGGTGACTTCATACTATAAAGCTACTTAATTTTCATCTTTTATCATTTCCCCCTCTTTCTCTCCATAATCTAAAAAAACGTGCATTTGCTGCCTTTTTATTCCATCATCCTCCCTCTGTCTGTCCGTCCACTTCAGGAGTGACTCGCTCTATGAAGGACAAGGTGACCAAGCCTACAGCGATGGCACAGGGGCGCGTGGCGCACATGATCGAGTGGCAGAGCTGGGGCATGCAGACGGTGGGCGTCGGGGGCAGAGGAGCGGGACGCACCTCCAGTCTGCACCTCCAACAAGAGCGCAAACTGGAGAATGATGCATACAGCGACCTCAGTGATGGAGAGAAGGAGGCCCGCTTCGCCGCAGGTGAGAGGCAGAGACTTTAATCTACAGAAAGACCTACACACAATCTAGTGATGAACCTAGAAATGACTGAGGACAACAAACAGAACACCCACAACGGGAATCGAAACCATTTGGTTACCAGAATTCTTCAAAATGTGCCTTCAACAGAAAAAACAACAACAACAGGGGTCTGGAATGAGACAGGGTGGGCAAGGGATGACAGAATTTCCCTATCCCTTCGCTATGCCTTCAAGGGGTTAATCACGAGCGAAATATATTGAGTGAATTTAATGCTGAACTGTGTTGTGGTGAGATGTGAGAGATGGCACTATCCATATTAAGTTTACCTTCTCCCATTTGCTGCTGTGTAGCCGAAATCAGACTGAATGCGCCATCATACCTTATTTATGGCTATATGAGAATGCCAGGAATGTGTCTGGTATGTTTGCTGCTATCTTTTATTCATGACACCAGGCTTTCTTTATACTGTAGTATGTCCACAGTCAGGTGACAGAGATTAAGGAGTCAGAATAACTGGTGGAATCTGTCATTTTAACATCTAATTTATTAGTCTGCATGATCCTTTAGAAATCATTCTAGTATAAAAATAAGAAATGTTTGTTTTCCTACAACTTACTGTAGAACTACAGAAAGAGAAACATAGAAAGTGAACCTTTTTTTTATATTTAGATTTTTTTTGCACCCTCAGATTTACTACTTTCATTGTCTTATAATATTAATTTATTTTTTACCTTATTTGTTCAACAACTTAGTTCAATGATTCATTTTTCCAAACCCATCTAGTGATTGGTCGATTTCATTTAAAGCAGTGTTTGTGAGCTTTTAATTGGTCGAATTGGTCAATACTACCCTGTTACATTCAGAAGTTGAACAGCAATAACATCTCTAGCATCCACAAAATACAAACACGTATCAATACACATAGGACACTCATAAATTCAACTGTTCTGTTTTCTTAGACTCACATATTCTCACTTTTAAATTTGCTATGCTAGGAAGCTTTGATGTGTTTTTATGGCCCACGGTAATCAATCTAATCCTGAATTTTTGTCAGGTGTGCTTAAGCAGTTTGCAATCTCTGAGGCAACACTGCTGGCCTGGAGCTCTATGGACGGAGAGAGCACAAGCATTGGATCTACTCAGGGGAGCGTAGCCCACCTAAGCGAGGCCAACCAGGAAAGCATCACCAGCCGAGGTACTGACTACATTTCCCATCATGCCCTTGCAAGCTCCGAGAATTACTGTGCTCCTTACTGCGCTTTAGGCTGAAAAAACCTAGCCTAAACTTGGGAATAAAACCAATTCAGCAACAGAACTTTTATGTCACAGTGTGAGCTCTGATGAGTGCTGCAATTATTCAGGCAACGTGCTGTCATAAACCGCAATTAAACACTTTCTTTCAACAACTTCCATCTCATCTCAAAGAATATGAGAAGAAGATTTGCTTGCGATCCATGACTAATTCCGTAAAGACTGAAAAATTGGGAATTTTCTTTTGTTTTCCTTTTATTTAGTCCTAAGAGGTTTCTCTAAGAAGAAAGCTTTTCATTGAAAGCCCCCTAGAGTGAGGGTGGGATTGCTATATTGCAGCTGATTTGAAATGCAGTGCACATTGGGTTCTGAATAAATGAATACATAAAGGTCAGTGACCCGTGACTCTCAGAGGAAGGAGAACTAATCCACTGAACAGTTCAGTACAGCCTTACAGACTCACATGAGAGATCAGAACAACCAAAGCCATCTGCATGTCAACTGACAACCTGTAACAGACAGATAATGTGATAATTATGTCATACTCTAAGACAGAGGTGTAACAAAATCTACTAGGCCTGGAAGTTTACGACAAACGGCTTTTATAAATCCAGATGGTATTTTCTCATCAACATCTGGAACAGTATGTGCCACATAGTCATAGAATATAATTCCAGCACAAGATAAAGAGTAAAATATGTTCTGCTCCAGAACCTAATATATGAACATTATCCGTAGATTAGGTTAGATTACCTTTTTTAAAGGGTTAGGGTTATTACAAATATTTCGGAAAGTCTCTAAGGCTTATAAGGCATTAACGACTTTTGTGAAATATTGTAATAATTTAAAATAACATTTTTCTATTTATTATATATACATATATAATATGCCGATTATCATAAGTGTTAATGTTAAACAATGAAACCATAGCACAGTTTTTTAGGATTTATTTTATATAACAGTGTAAGTCTTTTCTGTCGCTTTAGATCAATTTGCTGAATTAAGTATCTTTAAATATTATTTTATAGAATGAGAAGTGTTACAAAAAGATCAGTACATTACATTATAGTATAAAGTACTTGTATTTGTATTCATGCTTATGAGTTTTACAGCATTGCATAATTCCCATAAAGCGCAGATTTATTCCAGTAAGGATGCAGCCATAGAGTGTCTATAGAGAGAAAAAGGGCAAAAGAAGAATAAGCTCAGTGGGCAGTCTGTGTACGGGTGAGTGTTGCTATGCCACATCACAAAGCCATTTCCTCAGTAAATAAAGAATCTCATTTCTGCCCTGCCGGAGGGGTGAAAATGAGTGAACATTCATTTTAATTTCACAATGATGGCCGCGGGGTATGCTGAGGCAAGAGATGTCACCCACAGAAATAGAATGTGCAGTTATTATTATTCAACATTGTTTTATAATCGGATATAATTTAGAAAATATCTCGCTGTTGCATGCAGATGAGGCTGAAAAGTCTCAGCGTTCGGCTCAAAGAGAAAATAATGGAAATGCAAAAGGCTTTGTTATGAATGTGGCCTCAAATATATTAACATCTGTCCATTGTGTTCAATCAAAGCATCATAAGTGTTTTAAGAGCCTTGACTGTAACATAAAAGGGAATTTAAAAGCAGCCCAATGACGAAACGTGTAAAAAATATATTTTGACAACCCTTTATTTTATTACTGAGGTGCGTTTTTTTTTCTTTTGAAGACTTTAATTTATATGCAAAGCTCGGATCAATAATAGCGATTGTGACTCTCTATAACACTTGATTATATCGTTAATGTGTTTCCTTCAAACTGTAGCGGTGCTGGTTTCATTTCTCTCATGTCACTCTTTCTTTTAACATGATAAAAGAATTTCAACTCAGCTCAATATTTCATGTCCATTTATTTATTTATTTAGTAAGTAGCCATGCAACAATCACCAGACGACACCTCAGAGGAGCACAGGCTGTGTGAAAAATGATCTAGGATTTACAGAATGTTACCTTGTTTTCATTCGTCATATTTTGTCTTCCAGACCAGATAGGGCACCATTCCTCTGCGGAGGTGTGGCCTCACAACTACGTCTCCCAGGGTCTTTACTGCCTTTCTTCCTCTGATGCTTGGGAGCCAATTAGTAATGAACAGTCAGGTGTGGCCTCTCCTGCCGCCGGGTCATATGTCATGGCTGTTGGGACCGAGGGAGGATATGATCCAAATGCAACGGCTCACTTCCTGTCCCAACAGCAACAGCAGCATTATCAGAACCAGTTACACCAGATCCAGCACCTGCAGCAGATCCAGCAATACCAGCAGCATCAGCTCCTGCAGTATCAACAGCAGCAACAGGTGAGTCACAAAACTACAACTCCCAGAAGCCTCTGTAATGACAGGTGAGACAGAGAACTACAAATCCCAGGAGGCTTGTTTCATACTGCCTGCATAAGCAGTGCATGTTAAATAACAGACACAAAAGTGTATGTTATGATTAGTTCTGTCAAACGAATAATCGCATAATAGAAGTTTTCATTTACATAATACATGAGTGTGTACTGTGTATATTTATTATGTATATGTAAATACAAACACATGCATGTATATATTTAAGAAAAATTCTATGTTTGTATAATACACATATTTATATATAATATAAAATATACTAATCTAAATATCAAAATGTATATACATGTAAATATTTTCGTATTATATACTGAATGTGTGTGTATTTATATATACATAAAAATAAACACAGTACAATAAAAATATTATCTAAACAGATAATATTATTTTTATATTATCAGATATATTATTTTTTATTGAAAGTGACTTGCACTGAATTAATACACCTCATCTATATTCAGGTTGTACGTCATTTCTGAATTAAAAGCAAATTTTTTATTGGACACAGGGTAAAAATTTTATGATAACATAATAAATAACTGAATTAATTCAGTTCTTCAAAAGAAATCTTTAAGTTGTTTGTAATATTGTTTTATTTTATTTTATTTTCTTAGAAAAAAAGTAATATGAAATAATGGGTATAACACAACAAACAATGGTTAAAAAAACTTTTTTGGAATAAAATGTTCAAACTTATTTATTTAGTAAATTAACAATAAGCAATACACATTAAAGTATTTTTAATCTTTATTAACATTGGTTAATAAAAATAACTGTTTATTGTTGGTTCATATATTTTTTTATTGTTAATACAACTGGCACCTTAATGTAAAGTGTTATTTAAACATTTATTTATTTATATTAAAATTTATCTATGAAATTCTCCATTTGGAAACCCGGAAATTACATTATTTTTTGTACAGAGCTTTTTTATAAAAACACTGTCAGTGCGAAAAGGTCAATGTGCATTTCCATCCCTTCATATCGGCTTGAAACAAGGATAAAAGAAGTCTCTGCATCATCATCTCCTGTATTAGTAACACCCATTAGTAAGACACCCATGCTGCAACAGATCTTATTAGTATCAGCAACAGGTGAGCTACAAAACTACCAATTCAAATTAGCATCCAACGCCACGACATCTAATGGTCTGCTGTCTGCAGCAACAAGCTTGTGTTGAACAGCACAGGTCCCAGTGGTCATTTCAACAGCAGCTCCTGGACCAGCCGGGAGAGCAGTAAAAACTTAATCAGGTTCCATCATTCAGACGTTAACCAGAATCCAATGATTGTTACAGTAAATAGAGCCTTGCTGGAGCAAATGGGGAATCAAACAATACAAATCCAATCAGCCATTGCAAATGTAACACAACAGAGAAACAAATCCCAATCCTTTTCTGATTACTAAATGATGATATATATCATATTGTTTCATATCTTAAACTATATGATCATTATGAATACTAATTTCTGATCAATAATTGCTATTGTTTTATGAGATGCTTAGTTCACTAATTATAAAAATGTTAGTAAATAAACATTTTTTTGTATTACAATTCTTCTGAAATTTTAGGTTTCAATATGCAAATAAGTATTTATTTATTAAAATATGTGATTACTTGCATATATTTCTAGTACAAAATTTAAACATTGGATGAGGTCAGTTTTTACTTATTTTATTATTATTTATTTATTATCTAATTTTTGTCACTATATAATTTCAAGAAAGGCTTAGAACGGACACAAACAATTTTGGGGGAATTAAATGTATATAATCAAGCAAATTATATATGAACAAGTCAGGATATAGTCTATATATAAATAAAATGTCCAATTTTGGAGTGTGTAAGTGGAGATTTATTGAAAAAAATAATTTTGAGAAAATGAACTGTAATGTATTATAATTTAAATCTATTGACACAAATAGATCTCCCCTTAAATCAAATCATCTCATTTTAGGTGCTGGTTGGTTTGGTTCATGTCAATCTTTAAGAATAAATAACATGAATGGGCAAAAAGAGGCAGCTGAAAGAGTAATAAATAAATTGGAGTCTTTCACCAATTTACCACAATGGCGACTTTTCTGTTTATCTGCAGATGTTGGAGCAAAGACTACAGAGTGCCACTCAGTCTTTACAAGCTACTCCCAACAGCACCATCCACAGCCTGCCGCCCCTCACTCACCCTCCATTAGTGGATTTGTGGGGGGCAGCGCAGACAGAGGCCTATCAGGCAGACATGGTGGGTTACATGGGCATGCCTGTAGGAGTAGATGGAAATCTAACAGCCCCCACAGAGGAGGTTACGACAGACCACTCACCTTTACTGGAAGCCCAGGAAGAGGAAGAGATCAAAGTGAGTAAAAACATAAATCAGTAACGTGCAGGAGTGCTTAAATGACACTTAAAAATATCTGTTTTTGCTCTAAAATTAAAATATCAGTTGATATTTCACTGCTAGACTTTTTTTTTTTCAAAACTAACTTCACTTTTCTAGTTTATTTTTTCTAGACATTTCTCTTGACCCACCCATCGCATGCATCACATTAACACTGAACATTGTTAAGTTGACCAGCTGGAGTGCCCTCATGCTCCATCAGAGGGCACTCCACCCCGAACTGCCTGTGTTCCCCCAACCTGATCTCACGGCAATTCGTACGTATTTTACGAGGTGGCTAATTCGTACAAAATTTCGAATGACCTAAACATACCCGTGCCCCTAAACTTACCCATCACGTGATTTTAGACAAATCGTACGAAATCATACGAGTGAGGTCGTACGAATTAGTACGAATTGGCACAAATTTGGCACCTCGTACGAATATGTACGAATTGCTTGTGAGACTGTGTTGGTTCGCCTGTCTAGTCAGTTGTGGACTTATTTAAAAAAAAATAGCCTGTTCCTTTCTGTCTCCACCCCCTTGTTTGTCACTAAGGTTTTTGATTAGCTCCTCCTCCCTTGGCCCTCCTATGAACTTCTTCTCATTATTATGTGTATTTAAAGAGTCGTTTGTGTTCCAGTCTCTGCCGAGCTCTGCCGAGTTTGTCTTTTGTTATTTCTGGTTTGTGTTCTGTGTTCTTTGTTGTTTTTCCATGTACCAATACCTGCTTTGTTTTGAATTTTTGCCTTTGCCTCACCCCTGGGCTACTGTTTGCAGATCGACCGACACTGCTCGTTTACTGGACTATTATTGTGTCTTGCCTCTGACATACCAGCTGTGTTGCCGACCCTGTCCGTCTGACCACGTCTTTCAAAATAGCTTGCACATGGATCCGTACGTCCCTGTCTCCTTCGTTACAGAATGCTCGGCACAACAAGGATCCAGCAGCTTTCTGAGTGGACACTGGCGAGGTACAGTATGGAAAAAGCTAAGATGTTGTTGGCACTTGAGCAGGACCACTCAAGGATTATATTTGTGAATATCTGGGCCTTGCCTAATTGTCCTTTCTGCCAGACTGCATCCTCATATATTTTTGTAAGGGCGTGCATCAGCCGCAAAGATCGAAATTTTTTAGACTTGTCGGCCATGGGTTCTGCGCTCATCATGGGAGTCGAGGAGTAAGAATGTGACTTTAGTGGAGGTGGATCACGAAGTGGCGGACATCCGTGCTGTCACAACGGCCTTTGTGAAGCCTAGTCAAGGCCAAGTCAACCATTACAAGTTAAGTCCAGTTATCACTGATTGTCACAAGCCCTGCCAAACCACAGTTAGCCATCATGGATCAGGTCAAATAACCGTTGATGTTCGCCAGCTAAGTCAATCCACAGCAGACCTGCATAAGATAAGTAGTTTATTTATGATTCAAATCAAGCTATTTTTGATCTGCACAAGCCAGGCCAAGCTAATGTTGATTTTCACCAGCCAGTTCGGGTCACTGCTAATGTGCTAATGTGACTTCTGTGCTAGTCAGCCCGACTTCCATCACGTCACATCAGATCAGCCAGAGCCATCTCACATTTCGTCTGATCATCACACTTCAGAGCAGCCTTAGCCTTCACAAGAAGACCACCAACCCAGAGCCACAGCCACTACACAAGATGGCTGCCACACCTGAGCCTTCAGCCAAAGCGAAGCTCAAGCCCCAGTCTCCAGCCACCCCTGATGCTGCTCCAGTATTCCACAGTGCATGCATCAGGCATCTTAAGAGCTTCAGCACAGGCCATCACAGAGACTGTGCCCCTCTCCTCTGTACTCCCAGTAATGGCAGTTGCCATTTTAAGTGTGTAGGCTGCACAATGCCATCCCACGACGTCGACAGTTTCCAAATCTTCCCCAGAAACCATTGGAGGTAGGTGCTCTGGAGGTTCCGCTAATGGCTGCACAACCTGTCGGTGTCGACTGAGGCCGTAGATCCTCAGGAGGTCCTATTGGTGGCTGCACTAACACCAGAAGGTGCGGCTGATGTTGTAAAGTCCCCAGAGGTTCCGCTGGTGGCTGCACAACCACTAGGACTGTTGGTTTGCACCATTGGGCCCTCGCCCTGCTTCAGCTAAAGAAGCTGCCTTTGACTCTTTGTCATGTCTAGTTACAGCCACAGAGGCCGTTGAAAACTCGTCCTGCCCAGCTACGGCCATAAGGGCTGCCATAGAACCCACACCTTGCCCTGCTACGGCTAAAGAAACTGCCCATGAGTCTTTGTTATGTCTAGTTACAGCCACGGAGGCTGTTAAATTCTCATCTTACCCTACTACAGTTACGGAAGCCGTTTTTTGAGTCCTTGTCCTACCCTGTCATGGCCACAAAAGCCATTGTCGAGTCCTTGTCTTGCCCTATCACGAACAGAGGGGCCACCATAGAACCTTTGTCCTGCCCTGCCACAGCTATGGAAGCAATCTCGGAGCCCTTGACATGCATAGTCACTGCCATGGAGGCTGTTGAACTCCCGTCCTGCCCTGTTTCAGCCATAAGAGCTGCCATTGACCTCTCATCCTGCTCTGTCATGTCCTGGAGTCTTCGTCCTGCCCAGTCACGACCATGTAGGCCATCATTTAACCTCTCTTTGCGCTATATTTTAGTCACGCTTGTTCTGCCCAGCTGTCCTGTGGCTCAGCCCTGACCTTCTGCTCCCTCTGCTCCGCCCCTGGCGGGCCTCCGTGCCGCCTGTTCTGCCCTGGAGGGTCTGTGTCCCGCCTGCTCCGCCTTGGCCCTCCTATGAACTCGAAGCTTGTACTGTCTCGGCCACAGTGATGTTACATTGGCCAGCTGGAGTACCCTCGAGCCTGTATTCCCCTGTCTAGTCAGTTGTGGACTTTTATTTTGAAAATGCCTGTTCCCTTCTGTCTCCGCCCCCTTGTTTGTCACTATGGTTTTTGATTAGCTCCACCTCTCTTTATCATCTCGTCCTCTCGTTATTATGTGTAAAGAGTCATTTGTGTTCCAGTCTCTGCCAAGCACTGAATTTGTCTCTTGCAAAGCATTTTGTTGTTTCAGGTTTGTGTTCTCTTTTCCTTGTGGTTTTTCCGTGTACCGACACCTGCTTTGTTTTGGATCTTTGTCTTACCCCTGGGATACCGTTTGCCGATCGACTGACCCTGCTCATTTACTGGACTATTGCTGAGTCTTGCCTCAGACATAGCAGATCACTGTGTTGCCCTGTCTGTTTGACTACGTCTTTCAATAAAGCTCGCACATGGATCCACACATCCTTGTCTCTTTTGTTACAGAACATGATCCACTTACAGCTGAAAACTACACTGTCCCTAAACTGACTGATGTTATTGTTAATTAATTCTATCAAAACCGTTTTGTTAAACCTGGAATAAAATAAATATTAGAGATGCACCAATGTCAGCTGGTATTGGCAGATAATTGGCTGTTTTTTTCTACATGATTTGTAGCGCACCACTCTCATAATCTCACAGATTATTGTAGCTTCTTACTTCTGATAGCAAACAAAGCATCCTCTTTCAAATTCTGTCTATTATACGTATCTAAATAACGAATGCCACTTGGATGGTGAGCGTCCAATAGAAAAATCACAATATCACCACCAAAATCTCTGGAGAACAGCATCTCGGCAGACAGTTAATATGAAAAAAAAGATTTTTTAATTTTTTTTAAAGCTATTTCTGTCAGCAGCTAGAAAATATGAATCCTGTCTAAGTTTTCTGTAACTCCTCTCACTGTTGAAATAGGGTATACATCACAGTCAGATGAGTTCTTACAGCTACAGTGTAACTTTCCCAGTGCTTTAGTCTGTAATATCTGTGCCAATAGCACGACCAAAAGGAACGGCAAATATAATGACGTTATAATGAAGTTTTTTAAACACTCTACCTGGTCTAATCAAATCAGTGCTGTTTTTGAAAAGGGTGAATCTGCGCATGTTCATAAATGCAAAAGGTAACCTCAGAATCTGAATCAGTGAATTAGCATTTAATACTTCACCACCCGTGAGTGACGCCAAGGACAGTCCTATATTGTTGAACCAATGTGGTTCAAATAATGGAAGAAACGACAATGTAACTACTGTTTTGTCATTACTAGTTAGTTTATATATTCAACAAGACATCATATAGGAGTTAGAGGGTTACTTCAACCCAAAATGAAAGTTTTGTCATTAATCACTTACCCCCATGTCATTCCAAACCCATAAAAGCTTCATTCATCTTCATTCGTCGGAACACAACTTAAGATATTTTGAACTGGGAGGCTTGAGACTGTCGCATTGACTGCTACGCAATGAACACTTTCAAGGTCCAGAAAAATATGAAAGACATTGTCAGAATACTCCATCTGCTGTCAGTGGTTCAATCTGTATTTTATAAAGTGTACTTTTAGTATGTAAATAAAACAAAAATAATGACTTAATTCAACAATTCAGCATGGTGACATAGCACTATTTTGGAGAGCTTCTACTGAAAGCAAAAAATGTACGCTTTTGTATGTTAGTGTCACCAGTCGCGCCTCTGTGGCGCTCTCTGGCTCATTGCAGCGGGAACCTTCGCCGGAGTACTGACGTTTCCCCC
>JAUMHP010000070.1:7895556-7922566 GCA_032361065.1 Enteromius trimaculatus
CTTGGCATGCAAATTCCACTAGCCAGTCAGAAGAAATTCTGATTGGCGTTTTCTCAATACTAGAGCGAATCAGGGCTCCCAAGTGTGAGACCCAGTCAGTCGATGCGACATACGTCTCCGTTCCCTCCATCAGGGAACGGGGGTTACAATAGGTAACCTAGACGTTCTGTTGAATCAAATAAAAGTTTTCTTACTGAAGCTAATTTTTTAATTTGACACCAAAATCTTTTGGGAGTATTTTCCAAATGTTTGTGATGTGTGATTAATGTAGAATTAATCAGATTAATTAATCACCAAATTAGATAAAATATTTAAATAAAATTGTATTGTATATATATTTATTTATTATTATTATTATTACTACTACCACCACATGAATTTAAATATTTATAAATATAGTAACTTTTCACAATTGTGTTTATTTTTTTGTTTTGTTTGGTTCTGGTTTATTTCTTCTTCTTGTTTTGAAAATCTAATAATAAGAAAAGAAACCTGATTGTGTTTTGGGGCTCATACACATCAACTCCTGATATTCAGGATATAATGATGTTGTTTTTTAATCCAAAAACACATTTCCCTGAGGGCATGAAATAATGAGAGCTTTGGACTGACATTCACATACAGATAAAAGTCTAAATCATAATTTGCTTGGAAAAAAACATAAATCCTCGATATAATACGCAGTATTTCATACGTGATCTCAGTCGGATTGTGGATTACCTTATGCAAAGACGTTCTTTCTACCAGCTGAAAAGGTGAGGGGTCAACACGGATCTGATCAATGTCAATCGGCTTATCCAGCTCTTCCTCTTCCCAGGTTTTGATCTGAAAACCCCAAAACAACATAATCAGGGTCAGGGTGTTACTGCGAGTGACTGACAGCTCACAGACAGCTATGGAACCGATGCGCTAATTGTGGTCGTCTGTCTGAACTGCAGTGGAAATAAATCAATTCATCACCCTACCTCTTCAGGAGTCATGTTATCAACTACAGGAGGAGCTGCAAGGCTCTAGAGAGAGAAACGAGAGGAAGACGCAGGGTCAGAAGTAGTACACGAATGTTTGGAGGATAGCATCATAATTCACTAAAAATAACCCCGTAAATGTTTCATCTTGTTTAGTGACTCCAAATGCTGTACACAGCATGTTTGACGCCACCTGCTGGTCTGAGCTGATAACCTCAAGAAAGGATGAATACAAGGAAAATCATAGGAATATAAAGAATATAAAAAAATAAAATTCACAGTTAAAATATGCAAGCTACAACATTAAAAAGAAACTGTTAAAGAAATATTTGACATGGAAGAACAGAACCATTTCTACTTTATCTTTTTTGTTTGCTGGTTTATTATTTTGTATTATTTACTATATGGGTATTAATGGAGTAAAAAGTAAAAGAACGTGCACATCTCAGAATGCACATGCTGTCAGATACCATAGACAATTATTTATCAAATATTTACAATGACGATTTTAATGAGGTAAAGCACTTTTATGAAATAAAATATGTTTTACAAAAATTATGAATTATAAACAGCATGTCATAGATGATTTCCTGCTTTAAACTGGTGTACTCATGTTATCTCTGCTCATGTCTTCAGCCAGTTATTCGGTCCTTGTAAGTGACAATAACACTAAGAAACACACCTCTGGCTCAGTCTGTTCTGATGAGGAAGATGAGGAGAAAAGACGACGCAGAGTCCTCCTCATAGACTGTAGAGCACCTGTTACAGAAATAACATTGGTTCACTATTTCATTTAAAAGACTTATTTAAGTCTAGAGAGACTATTTATGTCCTGATATTAGATCTGGTGAGAAATGAGCTTTTGAATTGATGTGGAGTTGCATGCCAACTAGCAAGAACATTAAAGAACTTGTTGCTAGGTAACAATATACATGAACTCACCAGATGTGGTGTGATTAGTGGAGACGTCTGTGGTTTTGGTGGACCCCAGTGGACCGTTGCACTCTTCAGAGACTGTGTTACCCTGTAATCATTTTAGTTACAGCATAAGATGAGTACACTCCGGTTTTTGATTTTCAGAAAAGAACATTTATTTGGCATAAAGCTCCGCTTGTTGATGTCAGATCAGAGAACTTAAAATCCTCCTCTGAGCAAAAGCTAACAGAGGACAGAGATGTTTTCTCAGGGGTTTTTCTGGGAACAAAAGTGTGTGAGAATATTTCTGAAGCTCCTCCCACCTTGTCTCCGTTCTCCTCTCCAACCTCCTCATCCACAAAGGCGAAGGACTCCCAGTTGACCTGTGACCCCGGGCTGGACACGCCCTCACCTCGGATATAAACCCGCCTCTCGGCTGAGAGCCACCAATCCAAGGAGGCCTGAAGTTCACATCTCTCAATGGAGCCCAAAAGAATCATTGACTCTGGGCATGGGGAAAAAATTGACTTCTTAAATATATATATATTTTTTTTGCCTAAAGGAATCATCACACATTAACATACAGTATTAGATAAAAATGTGGAAAAGTCCTGCTTAGTTGGTTATCACGAGCATACATTAACTAGCTTTTGAACCAGCTTTGAATAGGAAATATACGCTGGTCTAAACTGGCCTTTTCCATACGAAATATAATCTGCAATATGAATACAAAGTGGCTTGATCACCCAGCACAGACCTTTGGAATCGACGAGCGGGATAGTTTTGAGAGACGTGGACTCCAGGAGATCTTTCAGCTCTCTGTAAGTGGACTGAGGTGACAGAAACTTTATTTTCTTCACCATGATGTCCTCCACAAAGATATTATATTTACTGCCATGCAGAGAAAGAAAGACCAAGACAGTTTCTGTGAATTTTTTCTCAGTTCTCTTCTGTGAAACAGAATCAAATAAACCGCTAAAGAAGTTCTATTGTTTGGAGGGAAAAGAGGTCAGAGATACTATCATATATTCAGATCTAAAAATACTCCAGTCTCCTGAGATCTGGTAGTGGTACCTGATGTGGCCAATGCTGAGCTCTGGAAGATAGGGCAGCTTTTTGACCTGAATGATGGAGTCATAAAGAGAAGGCTGTAGACCCTGAGCCACCATGTTGGCGAGAATCACGGCCACCATCATGGGCAGGATGTGTGAGATTTGACCAGTCAGTTCAAAACAGATGACTGCTGTTGAAACTGTGTGTGTGACGGCTCCTGTCATAGCTGCTGCCCCTACACACACACACAGAGGGAGAAGCAGGGGCTCAGATGCAGAACATTTGAAAGTGGAAGCAAAAAAGAAGTATAAATCTGCTACTTTAAGAGTAAAAATGGATTTTAGGGGTGTGAAGGACTAGCTGGAGGGGGAATATTTGCAGACCTATCACTGCATAGCCTCCAGGCAGGATTTGGTACACGATCCCATCAAACAGAATTCCGTTGGGAAACAGCGTGGCCATGATCTCACCCACCAAACGACCGAATGCTGCTCCTGCTTGTTTAGAAACACTCATATTATCTCAGTCACATCACATGACAAATAAAATTATGTAATTGCTAGTACCCTGCAAAATCTACGTTATCATATTTGCTATGCAAATTTCTCTAAATTATTAATCTTCGTCATCATCTGATTAATAGTTTATACGTTTTAGCAACCAAATCTTTTAGTAAAGCTAATTATAAAAATGTCTGCATGTCTCACATCTTTTTGATGTGAAATCTTTACAAATTTGGTGATGTTTGTAATATTTCTCATGATCAGAACAACCTGTCTGTTCAGATAGACAAAGAACGCCCCTAGAAACCCACATGAGATCCTACAAACACACACATTTAGAAACATCACCTCAAGATCAAAAATTGTGACACTGATTTGAAGATACAGTACATTATATTCAACAATTTGTTGCGCTTTATATTCTCACATTATAACAGTTTTAAGCAACATAAAAGTACAAAAATATGCACTTTTTTATATAAATTTTTTTTACTGTTCCATTTAAAAAATAAATATGCTTTATTATTATTATTTTAAGTCAGGCTTCACAAGATTAATATTGTACTAGACATACCCACCAACATTTTGTTTAAAATATAATATTTTATTAAAGTTACATCAGGATATAAACAATATGATATTTAAACAAAATTAATTGCTATGTCTCAGAATGTTACATGATAAGCTAATAAAACAGAATGACTGACCTAATATAAAAACAGGCATGAAGGCTCCAGAAGGCACCGGCATTGTAGTAGAAACCGCAGACATCCAGAACTACGTGTGGAGACGAAAAGGAAATGAGCATTTACACAGGATGCATGATGGAATTAGGTTACAGAAATATTTCTACAAAAAACAAGCACCTTCATGACGAAGAAGAGGAGAAGGATGACAAAGACGCTGACTTGTGGGTGGAGCCAGGCAGCAGAGCGACCCAATCCAGGTGGAGCTGGAGAACCCCAGATCTTAGTCCACGTGAAGTTATCAAACAGTGAATTAATGCACTCTCTGGGCATCAGCTGCGTGTCAGAAGAGAAACAGAGACTCCACATATATAAAAGACTTCCATAGATGTAGCAGTGAAGGAAACAGCAGCTGCCTGGTGAGTCTCAAGCAGATCTTTAATGATGGTGTTATGGTTCAATAAACTAGCTAATCTAGGCTACATTATGTTGCAATGAAGCAGCCGTATTCAGAAGCCGGAATTCCTTTTCTCTTGTAATAGTGCAGGAACTTGTACACAGGCAATCTCACAATTTAAAAGTGCAAAAGCAATCTCTAGAAATATCAGTTATATGATAAATATGCAAAAGAAAAGGCTTCTGGTTAGGTTTCAATAATATTGCTCTATGGACAGTATTAAAATGTATGTGTGCAATATTTCCAAGCAAATACACACCTCTCCAGCCATGAACTGGCCGAAGCCCGGAGGAAACGTGATGGAGGCTATAATTAGTGTCACCGCACCAGGGTAAATCAACCGGCTACAACAAACAAACACCCTAAGATATAATTAATGTCTGTAATGATGCATTGTCATAACATTTTCATGTTATTAATGTCACTGGAAATGTCATAGTAAATACAAATGAAATAATAGAACAGTAGATGAATTTAAAACTGGTTTATAAAAAGAACTGTGTAAATGGTGACTTGCTGTTTTGTGAGGAATCGTGTAAGCGCTGTCGGTCTTCTCATGATCAGAACAACCTGTCTGTTCAGATAGACAAAGAACGCCCCAAGAAACCCACATGAGATCCTACAAACACACACATTTAGAAACATCAGCTCAAGATCAAAAATTGTGACACTGATTTGAAGATACAGTACATTATATTCAACAATTTGTTTAGATGCACACATACATAATACCTACACATACTATGGATGCATGTACATAGATACACACTAACCCACACACCCGATTATTGCAAAAGCTGGCAGCTCCTGAAGGTCAAAGGGGAAATCCATACGAAAGTTTGTACGAAACAGCGCTGTTATTGTAACTGTGGAAAAACAATAGGTCATATTTGAGCAAAATCCCTCGTTCTGAATATCAACAAAAAGTATATATGTGTAATAATGCTTTTATTTATTAACAGTTCAGTATTAAAGTGCCCCTATTATGCCTTTTATACAATCTTTTAAAATATTATCATTCAGTGTGTCATGTAGCTGTATGTGAACATAAACTATCTGCAAAGTTGTGACGCCGACAGTGCACAATAAATAAAGTTATTGTCTATCAAAAAAAAGAGTTGGCTAACATTCGCCAAAATGAGTCGTCAGCGATTCAAATCTTTTTCTGTTACAGATCCACGTCACAAATTAACATATTTGCATAATGTCCGCCCACGTTCTACGTCGCAAACAACTTGTTATGGCAATGGGCGTTTCATTTTCCGACACACGCTGTAGCGGTAGACCAATCATAAAGGACTGCGCCATCTGACCAATCACAGCAGTGAGGGCTCACAAAAAGGAGGGGTTAAGACCTACTGATTCTTCCAACTGCTTCACACGAGTAGTTTATGAATCATTTAGAAATAGGGTAAAATTCAATCTATTTTTGGAGAAAAATACATGTAAACGTTTTAAGAGACTCATATATTAGCAACCTTTAAAATGGCATAATAGAGGCATTTTAAGTAGATTCAAGATGCTTTGCCTATTTGTTTCATTCAATGCGATATTTACAAATGAAGACAAAGTATAATGAAATGTTGCATGGCATAAAGCAAATAATGATGTCTGTTTACTGAAACACAGTTATCTGGAATGGAATAGTAGAGTGAATAATTCAGTGACTCACTCATCTACTGCTGAAACAATATAACCTGCAAAATAAGTCACTGAAAAATCCCAGCCACTGAAACATGCAAACACACAGCAGTCACAGCAGAAACTGTGAAAGGTCTCAGTGCCGTTGGACTGTACATCAGCAATTTTGGAACATCCCTTGGTTGATCAAAACTGAGGACTGGAAATAAATGATGTAGAATGTGTTTCGTTTATAGAGCTCAGTAAGCAGTGGACAGCTTGACATATAGCATGACATTAATTTATTATTCATTTATCATATCTGCTTGTGTGTGCGCGTCTCACCAGAATCTTTGTTCCACACTGACAGTACTCGGAATATGAAGGCACTGAATGTGGCAGCGAAATATCCTCTCCAGTAATTCCTCACTGCAAAATATGTCGACGTGACCTCAATACTGAACAACACACCTGAGAGATGAGTAAAAATAGATAAAATTAAAAAAAAAAGTTAAATAACAGCATAGCAATTTTGAGAGAGAACATGAATGCAAGAGAAGTGAATAGTAATAACAAAAACAAATAATGATAAAAGCTGAAAATCACAATAAATTGATACACAATTTAATTAATATGTAAAAAAAAAAAAAAAATACAGCAAAGGCAATGACAAAACACTTCCCCATTGGTCACTGGTCAACAGTTAGCCCCGCCCCAAACTGACTGTATTGGTTGAGACAGTGTTGCTTTGTCAGGCAGGTCAGTATGTCCAAACAAGCCAGCAAAGTGTGCAATACATTTGGGTTCCATGAGCAAAAATACCATTTGGGTTAATTGGGTAATTACCACACGTATTGACCTGTTGGCTGTTTATTAGTGCTAATAAAACATACTCTGCACCACCATATTCTACATCCTACCTAATACAACTTAGCAACTACCTTACTAACTATTAATAAGCACTGAGGAAGTTCACTTAGGTAAATGTTAATGGCGAGAATTGGACCTAAAATAAAGTGTTATCTGATAACTTATAACCCTTTAAAGGCACACCACTGTAAACTATGAGATCATTAATACTTTATTTGAATTTAACAGTCTCAACAAATCAGATTCAAGCATTCAACAGCCCCATAGCTTTAAAGGTATTTTATCTTTAAAAATACTTAATGAGAGTGTTATGCAAGCACAAGCACTTTTTAAAATCCACACGCACTCTCTAAAAGTACTTATAATGTTCTGGCACACTCTTTATCACTTTCTCCTCTGAGTATAAACACTCTTTAAGACACATAAAACATGCACAGCATATGAATTTATAACACACGGGTGCTTTTAACTGTGAAGTGTTGATGAGCTTAATTATTCAGCAGGCATCAAGCTGAAAAAGAAGGAAGAGGAAACTCAAAACAACGGGGATAGAAAGAAGGGGAGATTTTTACCTCCGAGGGGAGTCCCAAAACAGCAGCCCACCCCAACAGCACATCCTACTGTCAGTATGTCTGTGTAACCATAGGGGTTCTACTGACACCAAGACAGAAGAGAAAGAAAGAGAGAGAGAGAGAGGGAGTTTGAGGTGAAGGCAGAAAAGAAGAAGGGGAGTGTTAGAGGGGAGGGAGATGAAGGGATGTAAAAAGAAGAATAGATTAGGAATGTCAGCGGGTACATTGCGTGGGAGGAAGAGAGAAGTAAACATGAAAGAGAAATAAGAAGAAAGAGTAGAGCCAAATAAAAGGAGGAATAAAGGGAATGATGGATGAAGAGCAAAGGAAAAACAAAAAGGATTATGTGAATGCGTTCAGTGTGGCAAAGAAAGGCAAACCAAAGCTTTACACACATCCCAGCTAAGCATAAACACACTAAAAAGAGGAAGGAGATGAGAGGGATGAACATCAAGGTTTAAACTAGTGTACAGTGTGCATATACATAATACAAAGCAATGCATGCAGGGTAAAAGTGGGCGTGACTTGCCTCCCACTGGGGCAGCGAAACAGGTGGCCACTCCCACCGCACAGGCACACACCAGCAGATCCTGAACATGGGCACTATTCTGGGTAATTTGCGTGGGGTTAAAATAACAGCATCAGGACACAAACATTCAAAACACATGCCAAAAAATACCATTACTATTAATAATGAGGCGTCGGCGAGAGACAATGAGACAGGGATAAAATGAGAATACGGGGAATTAGAGGAGAGAAATATGCAATTAGTATGACTAGCATTTATTTCAATTCATAAACATTAGACACGCAGACAAATTGTAATATTAAACCGAGTATAACATTCAAAAGCAGTTCATCGTAATCCTTAACTGTTGATCAGAGACAGATTTTGGCATCTGTCTACTCATAAAATAACTCGTGATGGCTGTGGTGTGGAGCAGGAATTTATATGCCAATGAGAGGTAACTTGATCCTAGATCAGCAATTAAGGTCAGGAGCTTCTGAAAAGTAACTCACACACTTGTGCCACACACACACACACACACACACACAGGCAAACAAGCTTAGAGGGGCTGGTTTTTACCTCATACACACCGGTGAAGATGGACATGACCCTGCTCAGCACTGCTGCACATATACTGGCAATATGCACAAAAGGACCCTGGGGATTTAATGGAGGTTATGAATCAATAAAACTGCAGCAGACGAACAATCTATAAGGAGAGTTTATGTAACAAAATTCATTTCTCTGAATCCAACAAAGATCTGCAATTAGTGATGCAACCGGTTAGCAAGATAAATGAACTAATGAATGAACAGGAGAATATGAGAACAAGAGAATAGGGATAAATGGATGCACAGGCAGCTTTGTAGAAAGATAGATAGATAACATACCAAATGTTTACATTTATTTATACACAGAATTAGCTCATTTTTTAATTTGATGCCTGCTGCAGGTCTGAAAATAGTTGGGATGAAGGCATCTTTAGGATGGTGTAGCTTCTCCTCTTCTTTTCAAAAGTTTCTAGAGTGTTGGAATTCGGTCTTATTCTTGCCTGATAAAGGTTTCCTGCTGAAGAGTTTGTCAGCTTTCACATATTTTTTGTTTAATGATGCACCAAATGCTCTTCATAGGTTAAAGATCTGGACTGCAGGCAGGCCAACTCAGCTTCTACTATGAAGCTCTGCTGTTGTAATAGCTGCAGTATGTAGTTATGCATTGTCCTCCAATGATCCCTCATACCATCAGAGATGATGGCTTTTGAAACGAACACTAATAACATGCTGGAAGGTCTCCCTCCTCTTTAACCTGGAGGAAACAGCATCCATGATTTCAAACAAGAATGTCAAATTTGGACTCGTCTGACCATAGGACACTATGAAACAGTCCATTTTAAATGAGCCTTGGCCCACAGGACATGATGGCACTTTTGGACCATGTTCATATCTGGGTTCCTTTTTGCATAACAGAGCGTTGGTTGGCATCTGCAGATGGCACAGCGAACACCAGCAGTGGTTTCTGGAAGTATTCCTGAGCCCATTCAGTAATGTCAATGAGATAATCATGCCTATGATCATCATCATGAGCGATAAAGCGTCATCTGAGGGCCCAAAGACCACGGGCATCCAACAATGGTCTTCAGACTTGTCCCTTATACACAGCGATTTCTCCAGTCTCTTTTTACAAACTCTTTCACAGATTGGAGAGCCTCTGCCCATCTTTACTTCTGAGAGACACTGCCTCTCTAAGACATCCCTAATAGACAGCTAATCATGTTACAGACATTTTGTCAGTTAATTAGTTAATTGCTAGATGTCTTGCCTTTCCAGCCCTTTGTTGTCCCCGTACCAACTTTTTTTTGAGACCTGTAGCAAGCATCAAATGTGAAATGAGTTCATTTAGTATAAACATTTGTTATGTTATCTGTTTTATTGTGAACAAAATAATGGTTCATGTGATTTAGTTTTCATTTTTATTCAAATGTAAAAAAGCATTTGCAACATTTCCAGAATTTGGGTTGTAGATATCAAAAAGTAGCAGAGGTCCACCTCCTTCCCAATGGGCATACCACTGCCCAGCCCAGCCGTAAGACCGATGACTTTAGCCACAAATGCCTTGAGCGTCAGATACTCCTTTAACACCACACCTCTGAGAATGGTCTTGAGTTCAGGAATCCCTGAGCCTGAGGGACAGAGAAAAGATTTTCAAGAGAAAGAGAGCGATGCGCATGAAATTAATCCATAAAACATAAACTCAATTTCACACAGAGTGTAGATCTTGTCACAGTGATTATAAAAGATGAAAAAAGATTGGCGTGTATCCTCTAGTCTGAAGTGGAGCACACGAGAAAGCTATCAAAACAATTGTGGCGAGGAGAGGTGAGAGGAAGAAAGAGAAACCGTGATGATCACATCTTGAAAAGAGGGCAGGAAGATTTGAAGTGCTGTGGGGTGGTTGAGGACAAAAACGAGACAAAAACTGAATATAAAGCATAATAGCTGAGAACAGTTGACAGAACAGAGGGACACAAAAATGATTTGTGACACGATTTGAGAGAACCAGAACAGAGACGGGAATGCAAGGGTAAAGAATAGAGGACAAACAGAAATAATACAGGGTGATAAAAGCAGGAATGAGAGGACGAAGAGATACACAAACCTATAGCTTGTGGAGACACCAGATGACAGAAGAGAGATGCAAACACAACGAGGATGATGGGATATGAGATCCAGGCCAGATACTGCAGAGCCACATTCCCCTTCAGCTCTCCGTACATCCACTTATAAGCTGACGGAGAAAAGCAGAAAGGTTAGAAAAGCTTCACTGCAGGACATTCTTTATTTTCTCACATCTATGATACAACACATCAAATTGTGTGAGAATTATACAGTACAAATTTACACTATTAAGGTTTAATTAAGGCACAAATGTGTGCTTCCTTAGTGATGAGGTGATTCACTTTTTGCTATTTAATGCTTTTAATGTATCAATTCGTCAAAGAATTATCCAGAGCTTACCAGAATTATGTACTTATAGTGGAGTATAAGTTATTGTGAATGCATTAACAATACCTTTATTTGATTTTGGCATGACAACTGGCAATACATCTGAGATACTGTAACTCTGTCTCTGTTCCCAGTATCAGTAATTGGCTCTCTGAGGTGAAGTCTGAGATAGATTTTCTCAGAAATGGCATTCTCGCCAAATCAGAGATGCTTAAAGCAAGCTGGCCAGTGATGACCTTTGATTTGGGCCACCATGCTATATTACCAGTGGGGGTCTTGTATGTAAATATGTAAAGACTATAAGTGAATTTGTCCAAAAGAAAACCTTTCAAAAGGAATTATTCAATATTACCATGAACTACAACTTTTGCTTCAGTAAACTTACAATTGTCTGCTTATTAATAGTGAAATGGTTGTTAAGTTTAGGTATGGGGCAGGACTAAGAGATCCAGATATGGACTTGCAGAATAAGGCATTAATGTGTGCTTTAGAACTGCTTTAGTCAATTTGCTAGTAATATGCATGTTAATATATACAGATATATATAGACTAGGATTATTTAGATTCAGTTTTATGTCATGTGGTCCATAAACAGATATTTTTCCCTCCTATAAATTTTCCCTCAATAAATTCTTAATTTCCTGCTTATTAATAGTTTGTGAAGTAGTTGTTAGGTTTGGGTATTGGGTAGAATTAGGGATGTAGAATGAGAACATGTTACACTAATAAATAGCTAATATTCTATATGCATGCTAATAAGCAACTAATATGTGTAACTGTAAAATAAAGTGTTACCGAAGAATAATATTTGTACATTAAGGTTACAACTATTGCACAGTAAAACAGAGCTTCTCATACCTTTTTATTTAAATATAAAGTTAAAGTGTCAGCAAATAGGCACATATACCTTGTAGGCTCTTGGCACTGGCATAGTCCATGCTCCAGCTAACCAGAGCCATAGTGAGACCTAAAAGAACCAGGAAGATCCAGTCCTCGCCCAACTTTGTCACAATATATCTCTGGATCCGGGCCAGGCAGTCTGCAGTGCAAACACATTCTAACGGCTATTCACTTTAGACCAGCGCACTTGATTTCTAGGTAAACACAATGGGTTTTTATTAGCCACTCACCCTGGCATTTGGAATAGGGGCGTGGTTTCTTTATAGAGGAGGAGGGGCTTAAACCAGGTGTCATGGGCCCTGCATCCAGGCTGGCATGATGTGCTCGGCCGTGGCCTCTCCTGGTTGCCTTGGCATTGCCGGCATGCCTCTTCCATTGCCTTTCAGTCAACAGACGTGTGGCCTCCCGTCTGGCAATATTACCCAGCTGCTCCCGATATTCCCCATACAGCTGAAAAAGACAAAATGCGGGTTTCTACCAGACCAGAAACAACCAGATGACACCCGTACAGATCAATGAAGAGTGATCAATGTGAAGAAAATCAACGGAAGCAAATTCTGCAGAAATAGGCAAAAGGTTTCACTAGATTGCAAACTTTCACATTGGTTCAGCGTGATTGTGAGCATGTGAGCACTTGTGGAAGCAGGAACGTGAAGAGGATAAATGTAAGTGTGTGTGGTGGTGAGTACAGTCATTTATATATGTCAGACAGAAATAGTCAAGCTGTCTAACAGGACAGAATGGAAAAAAACGCTCCCCGGAGATAGTCTCAATCATACATACAGTACATGCACATGCCTGAAATTATTCTTAACTATATTCCACCAACTGAAAAAAGCCAAACACCCCAAAATAAAGAAAGAAAGAACAGATTAAGGTCACTATAAATTTGGAATTTTAACTGTCTTATCTTCTCTATTGTAATTTATATCTGAGCAGCTTGTTGGATGGTGAAACAACATAAGGCGGTACTTTAGTCCTTCAGGATTTGTTTAGATCGGAGGGATCGATCAGAAGTGAGCTTGCAAACTAAACAAAGGCCATAAAAGATGAGAATCATTAATTGTGATTTGTTGTTGAGGTACATGAGTACACGCAAAATGCAAAAATAATGGGCTGTCCATAAGGATAGACCACACGCTCTGGATATTGGCCAGTAAAGGAGGAAGTGAGCCTCCAAGACATTCTTCACCTTCCTTCCATTACATCCAATACACACGCCTACATACACACATTCCTGAGCCGCACAGACCCCACATGGTGCGAGACCGCAGGGATCAGGTTCAGCCCCCTCATGCCCACTCAAAAACCAGAAATAATCAATATATACACAACTCAGCATATCGGAGTATTTATAAAAGGAATTTTAAATTATAAATTATAATACATTAAACAATTTATTTAAAAAAAAATAATAATAATATTAAATAAGTGGGGGATAAAAGTTTAAAAAATAAAGTAAAAAATGGGCATCAAACATTTGGGGGTATTTATGGTAAGAAATTAAT
Organism: Enteromius trimaculatus; assembly: GCA_032361065.1. NCBI lineage: Eukaryota > Metazoa > Chordata > Actinopteri > Cypriniformes > Cyprinidae > Enteromius > Enteromius trimaculatus. Next base: position 7,909,116 of record JAUMHP010000070.1, read on the forward strand.
ACCTTTATTTACCAAGGATAATTTTAATTGATCAAAAGTGATGATACACACATTTATAATGTTACAGATAATTCTATTTCAGATAAATGCTGTTCTGAACTTTCTATTAAAAAAACAAACACTGTTTTCAACATAATACTAAATGCTTTTTGAGCAGAAAATCTGAATATTAGAATGATTTCTGAAGGATCATGTGACTGGAGTAATTATAGTAAAGCTTCAGCTTTGAAATCACAGAAATAAATTACATTTTTAAATAGACTCAAATAGAAAATTATTTTAAATTGAAAAATATTACAAAAAGTACACATTTTCTTGCTGTAAATGCAGGCTTGTTTGAAAACATTAAAATATTTACTGTTCAAAAACCTTTGATTGGTTATATATACAGTATATATGATATAATATAATATATATATATATATATATATATATATTTATGTGCATTACTGTTAATGACTTGATAATATTTAGATTTAGAATTAATTTAGAATGAATTCATTTGAATGAAAGTAAACAAGAATGCTGAATTCTACGCATTCATAATAAAGACAAACCCACCTCATGCGTAGCTGCAGTCTTGAACATACTGTAAAAACTTTACATTCTTCCGCAGAGCATCTAATACTGAGACCTCCAGCTGTACAACAGCATTTATACACTACACTTGAATTTTGGCAGACACACACACACACACACAGTATACGGTTGAATTACCAATTTGACAAAAACCCTGAGAGTAAAACATATTGAATGAATAAGACTTTTAGTTAATTGATTCTTTTCTCATCCATCAAGTTATCATGACAAGATAGCAGAGTTTGTATCAGATAGAGAGAAGACCCAAGGTTGTTTCTATCATCTTCATCTTTCTGAAGGCTGACAGCGTGAGAGAGACTGTTCTGTAACAGAAAAACATTTACTTTATGACAACATATTCTCTCTCTTTCTCTTTCTCTCTCAAACACCTGCTTTCCTCGCTTAACTGATTTCCACAGCCCAGCCTTAACTTTACAACCCTGGCCTGAACCTCACAGGGCCTGACCCCATACCTCTGTTCTGAAAGACTAGTCTTCTATGAACAACTGAAATCGATTAAATCAAGAATAAAACCAAAAATATACTATCCAGCATGTTGTTCCGAGAGAAAAAAGGCTCAAAGACAAGAGAGAGTGAGACAGACGGAGCCGAGAGAGTGAAAGTTGCTAACAGACATCAGCACTGAAGGACATAGTGACTTTGAGAGTTAATTAAAAACAGAAATATAATGGTCAGTGTGTATAAGTGTGTAATAATACAATCTGATCCATTTACTGACAGACTGATCAGGAGATCAAGACCGGTCACATCTTTTTTTGAAGAAAAAAAAAGCATTAATATTAATTATTTTATTAAAACTATTAACATTATTAAATAATGCATTTGAACAATTCAAATGAAATCATATGTAATATGATATGCAATGCTGACATTCATATTTTTTATTAGTAGTTGACCATGAACAACTAAACTCAAATATAAGCGTCACTCTTTTAAGCAGTACATTTAAACACGAATACACGAAGGAAAAAGTATCTAATAATAATATAAGTGCTAGAAAATAGACCTTCATCCAAGAATTACTTTAAAATAAGATATAGAACATTCTCAACATGCATTAGTCTCAGTTAACGCAATCATGTACAGTACAGAAATTTACCAAAAGGTTTAAGTCTAGACCAAAAAAAAATTAAATAAAACTAAACATATATAATAATCTCACCAGAATCTGGTCAAAATTCAAAACGGTCTCAAAAGTGTTGATGGGCTCCCTTATCATCGTCCTCTTTCTCTTGTCAGTCTTTGTCTCTCTATCTTTTCGTCTGCTATGTACCTATGTTCCCCCTCTCCTTCTCCTTTTAACCTTCACAGAATATTCCGATATTAGTAACTGTATCTGCCTTATAGGGGGTGTCCTGTAGGTTAACATCTACGTGAACCACATTACCCATAATGCAGTGCACTTCATTTACAGACCGAGGTTGACAGTGGGCTGTCAGCAGCTGTTAATTCACAGGACTGTGGCTTCCTAATCCTGTCTGGCGGTCAGCTGAAGTCCACCGCAGGTATCTGGATGTGAACATGTTTTCGGTGTCATTTCATTTATTGTCATCTGTGCTCAAGCTGAATTCAGTTAAACCTGCATTAATTGTGCTAATTGATGATTATGGTAATCACCTCTAGACTGCCCATTCATTAAAAGTGGCGAAATTCCCAAAAATAAAAATGATGATTAAAGAATTTTTGAATAATCATTAAAGTAGGCCATTAATCAGTATACTTCTCAGCTGACTCAGAAAAAAGGTACAATATATAAAAGGTATAGATTTGTATATAATGGGTCGATATTGGTCCTTTAAATGCCAATACTAGTATCTGAAGTATTCATATTAATCTTTTTAAAAGGTGAAAGTTTTTCTGAAATGTTATGACAATTTAGGATTTATACAACATCCAGTAGTTGAGGCTGAGTTTCAGAGATGCAGTCAGGAGATGGGAGAAAGTTGTAGAAAGTCAACCATCGCTGCAGCCCTCCACCAGTCAAGGCTTTATGGTAGAGTGGCCCGACGGAAGCCTCTTCTCAGTGCAAGACACATGAAAGACTGCATGGAGTTTGCTAAAAAAACACCTGAAGGACTCCAAGATGGTGAGAAACAAGATTCTCTGGTCTGATTAGGCAAAGTTAGAACTTTTGGGGCTTAATTTTTAAGCGGTTTGTGTGGAGGTTTACCATCCAACAAGACAATGACCCTAAGCACACAGCTAAAACAACAAAGGAGTGGCTTCATAACAACTCCGTGACTGTTCTTGAATGGCCCAACCAGAGCCCTGACTTAAACCCAGTTCAGCATCTCTGGAGAGACCTAAAAATGGCTGTCCACCAACGTTTACCATCCAGCCTGACAGAACTGGAGAGGATCTACAAGAAGGAATGGCAGAGGATCCCCAAATCCAGGGGTGAAAAACTTGTTGCATCTTTCCCAAAAAGACTCATGGATGTATTAGATCAAAAGGGTGCTTCTACTAACTACTGAGCAAAGGGTTTGAATACTTAGGACCCTGTGATATTTTAGTTTTTCTTTTTTAATATGTCTGCAAATATGTCAACAATTCAGTGTTTTTCTGTCAATATGAGATGCTGTGTGTACATTCAGGGAGAAAAAAAAGAACTTAAATGGTTTTAGCAAAGGGCTGCAATATAACAAAGAGTGAAAAATTAGGGTCTGAATGGTCTAAATACTTTCCATACCCACTATACAGTATATATATCTCAGGCAAATAAAGATCATAATGCTAAACTTTTAACATATATTCATACAGCATGCCCATATTTGAATGTACATAAAGTACTGATCAGTTTAGCATTTTCTATTCACCAATAGTTATATGAAGTTATTATGAAGCGTTAATCAAGAAAAACAGGACACAACCTTTAGCAAAAAGAGTTGGTAAACAAACTTGTTTGAATTTGTATATTTCAGCAGTCAGCAGTCTGTAGTTCACAAACCCCAGGAATATGCTAATTCATCCTCAAAACATAATTATTTGCATTTCTGCCCAATAATGAAGTGAAAGTTCAAACGCAACAACCCTTTTATCTCCCGCACACTTCCTCCACTCTCTCCATTTGACTCTCGGGCTGTTCATTGCTGTCAATCAGCAAACAGACTCCCAGAGGCCTCCGTGCTAAAGAAGAGGTCATCAGCAGCTGCCTGACCTGGAAGTGAAATCACTTAAGTGTGACCATTAAAAACAACACGCGGTGCTGTTTAACATTAGTATGAGCAAACACTGCTGTACACGAATACATCGGCCATTTATGACCAGGCACCATCATTAGTTTTTCCATCATGGTGGAAACTTTCCATTGACTTCTTTTGTTTCACACCAAGCAAATTATAATTTCCATCATTCAACTCTAAACCTGACACTCACAGAAACCACTCAGCATTTTTAGGGATAGTGTGCTCAAAAATAAAACTTATATCAGGATTCCTCACCCTCATATGCTCCATGACTTAGTTTCTTCTGTAAAACATAAGAGATTTTTTGTCTACACAATGAAAAGCAATGTTGTCCAATGTCTTTCGTGTATAATTATAACTATTATTATTATGGTAGCACTTTATTTTACAGTCCTGTTCCTTATGTACATACTACGTACTTACTCTAGGAATTACATTAACTAGGTAACAACTAGGTACTAACTCTGAACCTACACCTACACCTAACCCTACCCATGTACAGTACGTAGTTACCTTATATTACCAGTACTTTCTTGGATAAGTGCATTATTACTACACGTACTGTAAAATAAAGTGCTACTAATATTGCTAACTATAATAACTGAGTAATAACTAGCTGTTAACCATGAATCTACCTCTAAATCTAATCTAACCACGTAGTTGCTTTGTATTATCCAGAAATGTCTTAGCTAAGTACACATTAGGGATGTCACAATTCTCAATATAACATCGAACCGTTTGGCACGACATCTACGGTGATGTACATACATTTTTTCATTTTTGCATTCAAATTATTTCTTAATTTAAATCGCAAGTTCAGTGAGCATTTATAGAGATTTCAGGATTTCCCAATTCATTAAGATAGGACTTGGTCTTGTCTGAGCTGCCAGGAAGCGCTGCTAATAAGGCGGCCGAGTGAACTGCCTTTCCTTAACAGCTGCACCTCACGCATGCATTGTGATAATCCTGAGAGCGAGCATCGACAACTGATAGAAATTGTTGAATAAAGTCTTGCAAACAAAAGATTATTGTAGCTTCGTAACAGCACGGTTGCACCACTGATGTTACACAGACTATTTTAACAATGTCCATACTACATTTCTGGGCCTTGAACATGGCAGTTGCACCGCTGCCTCCACAGGGTCAGAATGAAAGCTCTCAAATTTCATTCAAAATATCTTTATTTGTGTTCTGAAGATGACCGAAGGTCTTAAGTGTGGAACGACATAAGGGTGAGTAATTAATGACTTTTTGTAGACTATCCCTTTAAGCTGGCAAATTATAAACACACACACACACACACATTTGTAATAATATATTGAGTGAAAAACACTCTTTCAGCAGCAACAGTGTATTAAATCTGATTACAAAGAAGAAAACATTCACATAAAGCTTATGAATAAGGCTTACTGATCAGGTTTTTCTCTGACTGGATCATTTTCCCTACAGGAATCTCCTGCGTGTGCGAGACAGACAGAAAGGGGACGGCAGGGGCAGTAATGCGTTTATGCGTAAAATTTACAGAGGTTAAAAAAAGCTCCCGGCCCTGGCGATCTTCCCATATTGTGCGGCGGGAGAGGAAAATCGATGTGGGAACTCGCTCGCGAGAGGAAAGAGGAAGACAGGTGGAGAAATGGAAGGTTGAGGGGAGCCTGTGTGTGGGAACTTAACGACCTGTGACAGTGCAAAACTGACAGCTAAAGAATTGACGCTCTTTCGCCCCCTCGTCTCACTTTCTCACGCACCAAATTTACGACTATTCTCTCGCGCTTTCTCTTGACACCTGACCTTTTGCGTTCAATCTATTTCCTTCTACTTTAATACAATCTCCGGGCCTTCCTCATAAGCTGTCTGATAGAGCCGAACTCTAACAAATAGCTCAATGCACCTGACCAGCTGACCATACGTTCCTCTCGGCCGTATAGCGGCCATCGAGAGCAGCGGGGCCAGGCGTATATTTAACCTGCATGCTCAGGTTTCTGCTAGCGTATAGCAGCAGAGGTGGAGTGCGTAGGTTAGCACGAATACGCACAAATCACGAGGTTTGGTCCACACATCTGCTTAGTTCAGCAAGTCTACGACATTGCAAATAATCCTTAAGGGCATTTGAGGTGTGTTACAGAACTTTCAGAAACGGGAGAGCTTTTCCACTCCGAACGACGCCACAGATTTAAACAGAAAATGCTGTAACGGGAAGCCGCCTGAAGTAATCGTAAAACGACTGACAAGCACTAAACAAAGCAAGGAGGTGGAAAGCATGCAAACATGGTTCTCTCCCAAGAAGCATCCGATAAGGAAGCACAAACCCATTGTATTGACTGATCGCCTTTAATCAGCAGGGTGTTGACACAGGTTACGGCAATTCTCATACCTATTCATGAGTTGTACTAGAACAGCCCAGTGAGCTCCATGTGTGTCGCCACCACTAAGAATAGAACGGAAAATCAATTAAAGCCGAGGCTAGTGAAGTGAAAGACTTTGAGACCCATTATTTAAAGAGTCATATTTTGGGCAGACAAGCGTTTCTAGGTTAGAACAGACCAGACTGACCACGACAAACCTCAGCAAGCCACCCAGCAAAAGCAATGCAGCGAAACGCCTCGGCGTAAGACAACATAACAACGGGAGAGAGAAAGAGGCACAGAAAGACAGTGACTGACCAGGGTTTGCTGGTATCTCAGAGCTTTCCTTTGCGACGCATCGGCAGCCATCGACACGCTCGCACTGAGCCAAAAATAAACACACACAGTCTCACTCCTGTGTTACAGCATATGAAACGCATACACTCACCGACTCGTACCCGTTTATTCAGTTACACACACCACCCCGCTCAAAGCGCGAGATACACACGCTGCCTCACTCTTATGTTACAGTACCCGCAACACACACTTGTGAGAAAAATGCTGAGACGCGTGATTCTTCAATTAGATACACTGGAACACACCATCGGCAAAGAGTCGGCCTACCTGTAATACACCTCTGGTGGAGCAGAGAACGCAAACACATCCCAAACACGCAGATATTCACAAGCCTTTCAAAACATTACCATGGTATCCATGGCTTCTGTCCAATACACGGTGTTGGCAAATTTGGTATATGAACAAGCTGGTAACACAAAGGTCAGGGTTCTCAATCATTTTGAGCTACAAGTTTCCAGGATTTTTCCTATCCTTGAGTATGGGATTAGGATTTTAATTTTTTTTATAGAAATTGCACACACAAAATGCAATATTTTAGAGTTAATAAATTAGTAAAATGTTTGTGTTTTATTGATTTTCAAAACATTTCCAAATCCTAAAATGACTATTTTAGAACTTTTTTTTTTTGTTTAACCTGAAATTATAGAAAATATTTTAATCACAGAAAACCTTTAATATTCTGGGTTCCCACACTTTTTATAAGAATACTTCTTTATTAAATTAACTTAATAACAGAGATTGTGAATAATATGACATTTATATAAGTTTTCTTTTACTTATTTTTTAGGTTTTTAATTATTCAAATGTTTAGAAATTTTCATTGCTTTTCAGGCCCAGAAATCATACCCTTGAAATTCCTTGATATTTTAAGGATTTTTCAAACAAAACCGTATTAATGACAAGACTGGGGATAAAATTCTGAAAATTACGTGACAGAGGAGTTTATAAAATATTAAAATAAAATTTTTTGGTAACACTTCACAACAAGATCTCGATTCTAAACGCTTTAGTAATGAGCAACACATTTTTAATATATTTTTTTAAAGGATAAGTTAACTTTCAAATTGAAATTCATAATTTCCTTACCCTTACACTTCCAAACAAGTTTCTTTGTTCTGTTAAACACAAATCATATTTTAAAAAATGTTCTGAAAAAATAAAAATAAAATAATAATAATAATAATAATAATAAATGCATCTGAACAGCTGCTGAGCACTGCTGACATCCAAAGTATTTTATTTCTTCTATGGGAGTCAGTGGTGGTGTTCGGATGCCAACAGTTCATTCTGAAAGTGAATTAATTCTTTACTTCTGCTCAATGTACATTCATGTTAGTGAAGGTCTATTAAATGATATTAACAAAAACTTGAGTCAAATTCATCATTAACTAAGATTACTAAAAGCTTGAAAATCGTTAGCTCCTATTAAACGACGTAAACTAACGTTACAAAACAAAACCTTACTGTAAAGTGTTACCAAAATATTTTTACTAAAACATTCCCTTTACCTACATGTCCTGTGATCAACATGAAACAAATGACTCAAATCCTAAAACAAGCACTGTCTGTGTATAGTAAATAAATAAGGATCAATTTTATGAAGAGGGCAAGATGAACAGTTAAAAAAAAAACTCACTATAAAGTGTCTCTCAAACAGAGATAGATAGCACAGGTCCAGATTTGCTAGTCTTCTCGTAGCTGCGGCACACGGCTAATCGTCGCCTCATCTCACATTAGCGACATCCCCACTCTCAGCCGTTACTAGCGGCAACAGGCCTCCCCATCTATCTGCGGGCCCGAACCCCTCCCAGCTGGATTTCTGTTTTACTTCTATCTCTTCTTGTTTTTGTTCCTTCTGGCGAGCACGGGTGTTTTTTGACAGGACACCACCCCCTCGGGGGCACCCGTGTAACATGATGAGTGAGTATGCGTTTTGGAAGGAGCTAGCGGGGTGGGGTGGTGGGGGGTGTTCAACGTGACCCAATACAACAGCGTTCAACGCAGCAGCGAGGAAACTCAGATGCCCCGCACAGTCTTAAAATACAACCCACTCTTGCTGGGATTCTCTGATTAACGGGCTGATGAATATGCAAACTCTGCCAACTCATGACTCCTAGAGTCCGAAGTGTTTACTCTAAAGAGACGTCCGGGAGAAGCATCCGCCGATCTGGCGAGCTAAAAGCACAGCAAAACCTCATACGAGAAATATATTGTGTAGGTTGTAGCTTTTTATATCACGACTGGGCCTGCCAATCGATTGGTCAGGATGTACCTCGGTGGACGACTAAATAAAGCTTGAAAATAAATAGTGATTACAGTAATCCTCTACGCTTTTATATACATACCATCTGGGCCTTGCGCCGAAGGCTTCAGTGCTGGAGTCACGCTACCAGGTCAGATGGGTAGGTGTTACGGGATCGGTACAATGACGGCCGTTCCTGCAGCCGCGGCAGGACAGAGAAACCCGAGCACGCGGATAAAAATGCATCACCACGGAAGCCGAGGACAACTCTGAACAACAGAGAGGGAGAGGGAGTGAGAGACATCTAATACTAAACAACTCAATACAGAGAATAACATCCAACATGGCTGTGACACTCAATTACAACCAACCAGATAATACACTCCAACTCAAACACACACACACAACTGTAGGAAGAAAACCACAACTCAAGTGGAAGGTCTTTGGAACAGTATTTCTTTATTAGATGGCAGCTTCTGCATTACAAAAATACAAAAATGACAGTTTCCCTAAAGTTTCTTTAAGCACCCTTCATAGTTGGTTGGTACAGATGAAAAAGGCAGTGAATAAGCCATTTAATATTAAGTTTGCTAGGCACTCGTCTGGCAGGGACTGGATTTTATAATATGTATCTATGTTCAAAGTGGGTTTTAATACCTTTGTAGGGAAAGATTTTAAACATTTGTTGTTACAACTTGAACCTGAAGGGCTGAATGTCACAATGCTTTCACCATTACAATTCTGAACACACATTCAAAACCAGGTGATAAATACACAGCCTGAGGAATACACTGATTGTTTTAGAGAACGTACTGTACATGTGCTGGCGTTTGTTCTCTTAATGGAATGACTGCGGGATTAAAAGAAATACTTCCAAACCCACTATTGGGTCTGAAATTAATACATTTTCTTAATATATACATTTCATGTTTTGTATCATTTAAAACTTCATATGACTGATGAAAATAACAGGGGATTTGTTTTTAAGTAAAACAAGTTTCCTATTATTAAATTCATCTTTTATAAATTGTTTACCCCTCGCTTTATATTCAGGATTTTAATATTTGCATAAAATGAACCTATGGCTATATTATTCACCCAGTTCAAAGAAGCGTATTAGTTAAAATATCGAAATAAATCTTAAAGCAACAGTTCGTTTAAAAACAGTATCTGCCGGAACAGTGTACATCTACATAAAAAAATTAAAAAAACAAATCAAATACAGTAAAATAAGAGAGTGATGCTGAGTGAGTGATAAACTATGGTGAAAGTGACAAATGTGAAACGGATGCCATGGCAGTGTCAAAAGGTCAAAACTACGACCTTTAACCTAAAAACATGCCTACTGGATCAGGAAGACACATACACAGGCAGAAAACAACACAGTTAAATTTACACTCTACATTCCCAGGGGAAATAATGTGTGTGTGCAGAACAGGAAGACTGTGTCTAAACCCTGGAAGCTCTGAATGACACAAAGTGAGCTGATGAAATACAAAAAGCTCTCTACCGCCACCTGCAGGCTTTTCTTAAGACGAAATACTTTCAGTCTCTTAATGTGCATTTGTTGGCACAGTAAAGTGAAAAATAGCGTGCAAGAGTAAAAGAAATATGCATATGTACATGAACAATTATGAAGTAGGATAAATACTCCACTATACTCCACATTTGGAAACATGTTTGGAATGGAACTGGAATCTGGAAGTTTTAGAATTGCACAAAAATCTGTAGAATAGTATTGATATGCATCTTATTTGTTCTAGCTATTATATGCCAACCAAAATGAGGAAACAGTTTAACTTTTACTTTGAGTCAGGAAGCCCTATTAAAGTTTAATAAAGCTGCCATGATGCATATAGAATTAATAAAGATAATGAACAGATATAGCACAGTACTAACAAAAAACATTCATTTAAAGTTAGAGCAGATCGGGGAGTGAAATGGTATGGAGGGGTTTTAGTACTGGCACAACGTTACTATGCATGTCTATGCATACAACCTGGCATGTGTGACAGCTGCTCTGAATGTACCAACATGTAGATAGTTTGGCTATAAAAAGGCTCCACACGATTACAAAACGTACAGAACATAAATTAATTAGAAGAAAAAAAAACAGATGCAAATAAAACAAAAACAAACAAAGAAATCTGATAAAGCAAAAGACTGGTAAAATGTTGGTTTTGGTTTTTAAAAAAAGGGTAATTATGTGTCATTTTTTACAGCTGTTGAGTAAAAAAAATATTGGAATAAAAAAATATATTTGATATGGGGTTATTTTAAACCCCACTCTCCCCCTATAAACCACAAAAATAATAAATTGATTTTTTTCCCCACATTTTTCACAAATGTCATCTGGCATCTTCACCCATAGAAATTTCATTGGTTAAAAAAAGGCCAAAAACAATTAAATTAAATAATACAGAAAAGAAGTAAGTGTAAGTAAAAAAAAATAACCCTGACCTAAAACCTTATCTATCTTGGCAAATCCTTTGTAGATAATGAACACACGCATCCTAAAGAACCTGTCATTGTGCTGAGGAATGTGAAACAGATGACACATGGAATGGGTGTAAGTAGATTTACATGAGTCTGTGTGTTGTGTGCTGAGCGTACAGCTGGTGATGGATGAACACACACGCCATGCTAATCAGTTCTGAAGGCAGTGTGTTCTGTGTGTTCTCTGTGTCTGGGGAGTGGGTGTGCGTGTGTGTCTAGTTGTTGGGGTAGTACTTCGGGAAGAGGTAGAGGTCTTTACAGAGTGAACTGGTGAACTCAGACATCTCCTTGCAGCGGTGATGGGCTGAACCAGGTGCATATCCCTCTCTGCTTTTAATTCGACCGTTCACCTACAGACAACAACAGAGAGAGCAAAATACATTTTAACCATATTAAGCCTACTTTATCAGATTTTATATGAAATCATTTTTAGATTATATTTTAAATAATTGTATTCCAGGCCTCTAAATTATAAACATAAACTTTGCTGAAAACACTGTTAATCTCCTTTATGTCTTCTGTCATTGGAATGATCATTTATACTTTTTATCGACTAAAAGGTCTTAAAGTATAATACATTCCTCTTCAGATCACGAAAGCTTTGGTTTCCTTTATTACACACATAAAACGATTTTCTCTCAATGTTTAATAGTTCAATGTCATTTTTTATGACTACATGTATGTCAGGTTTTTCATGATTAAGTTGTAAATGAGGTCAAATTTATAAAACACTTTATCATTAAAAACTGATTTTGCATGGATATCAACCAGGGCTCTAGACTAACTTTTTGCACTGGTGTGCCTAACGCCACGTTTATACTTGATGTGTTCGCTGCTGAGATATTCTTTGAAACAACAGGGGGCGACTCGGAGTAACTGCCCTCAAATTATCAGGAAACAGTGACGAGAAGTAGTAGCAAACTTGCGAGTAGAGTTGAATAAAAGAATAAATCTCTTTGGTTGTGGGTTCATTTGGAGCGCACGCTTGAAAATCTTTACCATACCCACACTACTAAAAAAATAAATAAATAGTCAACTGCTGATGTAATACACACACACACATATATTTATATATATATATATACACATACATATATACACACACATATATATATATATACATACATATATACACACATACATACATACATAAATACATACACATATACACACATACATACATACATATATATATATATATACACATACATACATACATATATATATATACACATACATACACACATACATACACATATATACACACATACATACATATATACACATATATACACACATACACACATACATACATACATATAACTATTAATGCTACATTGAAAAACAGTAAAACATTATTTTATAATTTCATTAATCATTACATTTTCATGAATATAAATGCTGGTTTCATATAAATGCTGGTACAGACGTGCCAGCTCGATCAGTCGCCTTGTTGACAAATAAGGGAGCCCTGTCAACTTAATTCAACATCAATGCGGCAACATGTTAACATTGTTTAGATAAAGGCCATACAATACAACAGTATATTAAAATGTTTTACCTGCACAAGAATGTCTGCCAGGTGTGTGTCGTTGGCGCTTTGTCTGATCACGCTGTTCAGTTCCTGAATGAACCAGGACCCTTTCTTGGTGTTTCTCATTGCAGCAGTGCCTGAAACACAAAACACAAGCATCAGCAATCTATAGAGTCTGTGAAATATGACATGAAGAATAGTAGGAAATTCAGATGAAGATACAACAAGTGTACACACTGAAACCTTTGAGGGTGGCGAAGCCGCAGATCATGTCGGATCTCTGGGGCAGTTTGACTCTTAGTCTCTCCCTGTCTTTTTCCTCCCTCTCTTTGTCGTTTCTCTCCCCCTCTCTACCAGCATCCCTCTGTTCACAGCCTGGAGACTGAGTCCGTTCCTGACCATCCAACTGGTCCACGCCGTTGTCCATCTCCTCTGAAACAAAAACAAATGTTTGTTTGCTAGTTACTGGTTTATATAACACCGTGCTAGCTTTCGTGCTTATTTTATATTTTATTACCAATATTAAAATATAATAATTAATTTAGAACCTTAAAAAAAAAATGAGCTGAAAAAGACTTGTTCAATTAATAAAAACCATCACACTTTCACATAATATGATTAAAGGAGAAGTTCACTTTTGAAAAAACTTTTGCTGATAATTTACTCACCCCCATGTCATCCAAGATGTCCATGTC
>JAUMHP010000070.1:7933428-7945009 GCA_032361065.1 Enteromius trimaculatus
ATAATACTTTCATTACAAAGTCGCTAAATTAAATTTAATTAAAATGTAAAAAGATTTCTGTTTCAAAACACATTATATTCTTTTGAAATTTCTGGCCATCAAAGAATCGTAAAATGAACCCGACAAATTGGTAAGTTAAAAATGTAAAAATGATTTATTTAGAAAAATATATCCATAAATACCATTTTAACTGACACACAAATATGTAACACAATTGGAATTGTACTGCACATAAATGAGCAGCATAGATTTAAACGTCAAACATGTAGTTGCAAAATCCGTAATACTCCAAACCCAACAGATAGTTTAAGGAGCTGTAAAGACCACTTGTGAATCATACTGCTTTCTGTCACAGCACAGATCTGTACTTGCAAGCAAACATGATCCACACAGCACAAGCCGACTCTGGATAGGCAAAAACACAAACCCTCACTGCCAGGCGCACATGATCCCCTCGGCAGCAAACGATCTCTTCACAGAACGGTGACCTGAGAGATACATAAACAAGTTAGTAGATTAGAAACATTTGTCCTTTTTAAAGCTGCGGTGTGACTTTTAACAACTAAAAAAATGCTCTTTTAAGTGGCATATGAAGGCAATAAAGGTAGCCCTGTTTGTTTGTGCAGGTACCTGAGGCAGGTAGCGAATGCTCTGCGTGCATTACGGTGCAAGAAATGAATAGGAAAGCCTTTAAAAGTGTGTCCGTCAGGTACAGCTCTTCTCACGGCATCCTGAAACTCCTCGTTTCCACACGACACACCTGTACAGCGCTCTAGTTCATACGCCGACAGCGCTGCTGACAGCAGGTATGACAGGTGATCATCCCACACCGTTGCTAGACCAAGATCCTACAGACAAAAGGAATTTTTCAGTGGTAAACTCAGATTTAGCATTTTTAAACATTTGACCAACATTCATGTTGCATCAAACACTCTTAAGTATCTTTTTTTTCTGTGAAATAATACAAAATATGGGTGGGCATTTAATTTTAAAAATTACTAAGTGTATTATAAGTGGTCCATGATATTCCAGGTCTTCTGAAATAATATAATACTTTTTTTCTAGGAGTATTAGTACTTTTTTATTTAATGCTATGTCAGGTGCATTTTTGTTAGTTTTGACTGACACGCGAGTCATTGGTGGTTCATATGATGGTTCATTTTTGGAGTAAATGTTCTTTTTAGGTGTATTCGAAATGCAAATGCCTTTGGGAGGAAATTTGCTTGTGCGTGCAAGTGTGTATTACCTTTCTATGCTCTGCTAATAGGTAGCGCATTTCCAGCTCCAGTTGGTTGCTGGCCTCATTAGGCAGTACAGAAGGGGAGCAGAGAGGAGGAGTCGGGGGCAGCGAGGAGGTGGAGCCGGGCGCACATACAGATCTCACGGCCTCTTCGCTCATGGCCTTCCAGCGGGAGCCATCTGTGAAGTCAAACACACACAGCTCCACAGCATCTGACGGTTGACAGTTCGCCAGGAACGTCTTGTGGTTGAAGACGCAGCCGAGCGTCCGGTAAGGGTGGGTGGGTTTTGGTTGGGGAATCATGGGGGGAGCATCTGGATCTATTGGACGGTGGAGGTATCTAGTACAGAAAGTAAAACAGGAAGGCTGGTCTTAAAGTAGGATATTAACATCATTAACAACAACGAAAATCAGTGTGATGTCTGATTTGTGAACAAATGACTCTTATGATACTTAATATTCATTCAAATATTCCTAAAACTGCCTCAAACTCGCTAGTGGTTTAAATCAGACAGTGTTTATTGATTTTGTGACTGACTGACTGACTTTCTTACTTAACTATGAATTTTTTTCAATGAATTGCATCCAAAATAAATGTTTTTGTTTACATAATATATGTGTGTTTACTGTGTATATTTATTATGTACATAAAAACACACACACACAGTATATATTTTGAAAATATTCACATGTTTATAATTATATATATAAAATTATATAAAAATATATTTAACATATAACAAAATATTTATTGTGAAATATATACATGCAGGTATGTATGTGTATTTATACACACATGAAACATACACACAATACACACACATGTATAATGTAAACTAAAACTTTTATTTTGGATGTGAATAATTGATTGACAGCACAACATTAAAAATACTCACATTCACATCATATTCACAGCCATTTTTGCTATCAGTAATGAAAATTAAAACTAAAACTATTAAAAATATTTTTAGTAAATTAAAATAAATCTGAAATATAAGATGTAATAAAACAGAATTTAGAAATGTTGCAATGTCAACTAACTAAAATAAGTAATAAAACTGAAATCAAAATAAAAATAAATCAAAATAAAATAAGTACACACAGTAGCAAAATTAAAAAGTAAAAATCAAACAAACAAAAATGAACTGAAATAAAAAATAAAAAATGAAAGGCAATTGAAAATATAAATATGAATTTAGTATATAAATAAATAAAAATAAAACCTAAAAACATTAATATTTTCACAAAAACAGCTTTTGTTTAAAAAATTGTTTAGCATAGCATGATCTAACTGTAGTGTTTAATCATTTGTAAGAGAAACTGTAAGTGGGTGATATTTCATAATCATAATAATAAGTTCTAAACAGTTGGGAATATTAAGAAAACCACTAAGCACATTAGTAAGTGGTTAACTAAAACATAACATTTGGCTCATAAATGTGTACATTTTAAGCAATTTTCTTAGTTTGGAGGCATTTTAGGGCAGCTGAGAAGATAACTAAGAACAATTGGAATGTTTGAATGTTTACCTGTGTGCAGTGAAACTTTCCCAAAAGGTGATGGAGCCGTCTGTACCGCAGGTCATTACCCAGGTGTGGGGAATGTTTTTGACTTTGGTGCCCACACATACATAAGCATCCAGTCCAAATCCCAGCAGCAGACTACACAGCAGTGTGGCATGATCCTCACAGTCACCCTGACAACAAAAAAACATTGTAATAAATGAAAATCAAATCTATTCATCAACGCTTATAAAAACTGCATGTTCTAATGTTTTACTCTAGTTTATGGTTCTTGACGTTCAGTGCTTAGTGTTAAATCAGAATTTAATAGGGTGTCTTACCTTGTTTCTGCACAGAAAGGCCATCATAGAGCACCACTGCTCCTGCCGGACTCCTCCACCTACCACAGGTGCTGTCTCCTGAGCTAACAGACTAACAAAACGCGCCGCCTGCCGCGGACTCTCAAGCAACCTGCCGGCACGCAATACCCGTACATATGAACACACAGGCCGGTTCACACCATTTTCATCCTGGAAAACACAGAAGTTTAATAAAACATCTGAAGCAAATACTCTTATGAACCAACAATTCATCCCCAATATCTACTTATAACATTCACAAGCGCATTGTTCAGTAACATCACCTGTGCAAAGATCTTCACCAGCTTGGACTGGTGTGAGGGTCGAATTTCCAAGAACTCCTGCCACCACTGTTTGGCATATACCAAAAACAGCCTCTCCTTCTCTGCTGTTTTCTGCCTTTCCAGGGATTGCTGGAAGAAGTAAGATCCTTGTTTTAGGCAGGCTGTTTTTAAAATGCATTGTTAAGACAAATAGCAGAGAAAAATTCTTAGAGAATAACAACTAATTTAAAGGAATGATCTAGGTTCAGTTAAAAAATGGTGGACAGATAAAATGGCAAAGTATTATTGTGGTTCATTCAACTGCTCATGATGATCAATGATCAATGCATGAACAGAAAGAACATCAATATATACACTAACATTCAAAAATTTGGGGTCAGTAAGATATTTAATGGGTTTTAAAGATGTTTCTTATGCTCATCAAGGCTAAATTTATTAGATTAAAAATCCAGGAAAAAACTGTAATATTGTGAAATATTATTTCAATTTAAAATAACTGTTTTCTGAGTGAATATATTTTAAAATGTAATTTATTCCTGTGATACGAAGCATCATTACTCCAGTCTTCAGTGTCACATGATCCTTTCAGAAATCATTCTAATATGATGATGTTTTATTATCAGTGTTGGAAACAGTTGAGCTGCTTAATATTTTTTTAGGATTCTTTGATCATTAAAATATTCAAAAGAGAAGTATTTATTTAAACTGGATAATAATGTTCAAAACTACCGTTACAGTAGTTTACTGTTGCACTACTGTTCAAAAGTTTGGGATCAGTACATTTTTTTTTCTTCTTTGAAAAACAAATTAATACTTTTATTTACCAAGGATCTATTAAATGAACAAAAAAAGTCACAGCATAGATTTACATTTTATAAATGTTTTATATTTGGTAAAAAATTATATTGTTTTTTACTTGTTATTCATCAAAGAATCATGAGGAAGAAAAGAAAAATTATTATTAATAACAATAATAATTATATATTATTAAATATTATTTCATTTTAAAATACCTGTTTTCTGTGTGAATATATATATATCACAGGAATAAATTACATTTTAAAATATATTCACACAGAAAACAGTTATTTTAAAATGAAATAATATTTCACAATATTACCATTTTTAATCTAATAAATGCAGCCTTAATGAGCAGAAGGAATATCTTTAAAACAATTAAATATCTTACGGACCCCAAATTTTTTTAATGGTATTGTATATAGCAATAATAATGTCAAATGTGTTTGCAAGAACCAATGAGCTTTGTTTTATTCTGTCACGCAGGCACATTTGATGTGTTATAAGTGAATTTTATCTTTCATTTACCATATTTGTTGTGCTGCATTTATTCTCTGATCAATGTTTACATGTGAATAAAAACCTAAACTAAATCCGTTCACAATATAAAGTGATTACGTCTCAACAAAAGCATAACAATCCTCATAAACCAATTGATGGATTGCATTTACAATGTCTTTGTGTATTTGAAGTTTTGTACTTTCTTAGAGTTTAGGTTGAATGGACTTTTTTCATCATGCACATTACTGTGAGCCTTTTTATTACATGGATGAGTCTAATATTTTTTCTTATAATGCACTTACACTAAAAGCACAAATGGCTTCATTTGTGTTTTAAAGATGAACAAAACTATGGGTTTAGAATATTATGAGGGTGAAAAATGATGACCCAGTTACAAACACTTTATATCTTTAGCTCTGCAATGTTCTTGTCCATAAAACGAGTTGCAAAAATTATTCTAAATTAATTTTCATACTACTAGTAGAGCTTAAGTTGTACTTTACCTCAAATTTTCCTTTGAATGTTATCCACAATGACTTCATTTTAAATAAACTGAAGCATTTATCTAGTAATGATTTACCTGGGTGGTGATGACATCAAGGCTCAAGGTCTCAGTAAGAGGAGGATACATTTCCAATTTCAGATTCAGAACACCCACGGCTACTTTACATTCACTGCCTGAAAAAAAAAAACATGCACACAAGGCTTAATGTGTTTGCTACAATTTATACCTAGTATTAATCTCCAAAAGAAGGTACTTTGAAGAATGGTGCAATCGTTTTTGTTCTTAAAAACAATTTTGTTCATTTTTTGCTTTGGAGCCCATCAACTTTCAATGTAAAGTTAAATGGTTGAAACATTAGTCAAATTATCTTCTTTTATGTTCCACAGAAAAGAGCAAGTCATACAGAAATATTTCAAGGATAAATAAACATGCATATAATTAGTATTTTGGGTAAACTGTGTGTTATGAAAGAAAAAATGTTCACCTTTAATAATTAAGACATTTGCTTACCTACTCCCAGCAGTTCTGCTGAGACACTGGTTTTCCCATTAGAAGCACTGAGAACTTTCCTCCAGTCAAGAAAATAAGAAGAAATGAGTGTTGTGTTCCCAGAAGTGTCGGTTTTGATCAGGACCATGTGCACTGGATCACAGATGGACAGCATGGTGGTAGCATCAGCCATCTTGCTAGGGTCTCCTGTGCCGTGACAAAAATGCATGACATGGTTTACACATGACAGATTCTTGAAATGAAATGGAGCACATTAGACTGCTAGAAGAAGTAGGGCCGCTTAAGACACCTGGGCCATCTCTGTGGACTTCCAGAAGAAAGCCCTCCTGTAGGTCCGGCTCGCAGGCACATGGGACCGGTTTGGAGCGGAAGCGCTGGTTGCGGAAGTGGAGATGAAGCGTGAATGTAGAACACACCTGACCAGGTAAAGGTTCTGGCTCCTGCAAGTGTTCCAGGAAGGCCTTACCGCCCAGGACTTGTAGGTAGAGATATCTCCTTAGTGGACTGATGTTAGCTAGTGAAATGTTTTTAAAGGGTTATTTCACGCAAAAATGAAAATGTATCATTTTTTTGATACACAAAGGACGTTTGACTGAACGTTTGTCATTTATTCACTCTCATGATGTTCCAAACCCACAAGATTTTAGTTCATGTTCGAAACACAAATGAAGATATTTTTGATGAAACCTGATTGAAAGACTATTCCACCAAAACTTTGGCACTACATATAATAAAGGAAATCCATAAAAAACAATCGGTTTAGTCTTCTGAAGAAATACAATCACTTTATATACGAACAAAGATAAAACGTGTTTTTATTTCCATACTCAAACATGCTACACATCAGATATGGTTAATAATACACTGAAAGCACAGAAAATGTCTTCAGTTGTGTTTTAAAAATGAACAAAATTATGGGTTCAGAATAATATGAGGGTGAAAAAACGATGGCCTATTAACAAACACTCACTTGTCTTTAGCTGTGAGATGTTCTTATCCATGAAACGAGTTGCAGACTTGTTCACAGAATCAGCTTCAGTGTGAGAAACATCCTGAGGGGAAATCAACTAGACTTTTAAAGCGATACAAAACACCTATAAAATGTAAAAAGATGCATCCGTTTTGCAATCTCAATGCATTCAAAACATCAATGTGTAATCAAAATACTCTTACCACATTTGTGAAGTGGAGGTCTTTCATCACATCATCCACAATTCCCCTCCGCTGGAGAGCATGTATGAAATCCTCCTCAGAGAGAGAGCGCTGTCCATGCTGTCCATCGCCCTTCACGGTCTCCGCTAAAACATCACGAATTTTACCATGGATATCCATCTGAAAACGGGTTAGTTGACAAATAACAACATTAGGAGATTTTCAATATTAAAATGTAGTTTAGGTTAAGTCATTTTTTGAAAGAGGTCCCTTAGCAATATTCTGAAATATTATTACAATTTAAAAAGCACTGTTTTCTATTTGAATGCATTTTAAAATGCGGTTTATTACTGTGTTTTTCAGCAGCCATTAGCCCAGTGTTCAGTGTCACATGATCATTTTCATATTTCAAAATAGATAAATATAATAAAAAGCAGTTCTTTTACATTTTAAGAATAGTTAACAGTTTCATTGTTTACTTTATTTTTAAACAAATAATGCAGCCTTGCTGAGATTTTTTTTCCAAAAACATTGAATCTATTAGGTACACTTGAACTTTTCACTGAAATAAAAACTGCATGCGTCGTAATTTCACAAAAATTAGACGATATAAAAGTTATTGCATATGCGGTTGGTTGTCATGTCAACCACTTAAATACACCAGTAAAACATCACCATCTCATCGGAAAATAAACTGTAATGCATTTCTATTATGGTGCAGCTAACGTTAAAATATTATGTAAAACAGGAATATAATAATAAATGTGTTCATAGTTCACAAAGGTAAAGTCTATTGCGCTAAAGGCAACGAATTGTCATGATTTCCAAGTAACAACAGTCAGATCATTACGTTACTTATCTTACCTTGATTAAATGGTCATGGATTATTTGTTTTAATTCAGTTGCTTTTTCTGGTGGCAGGGACATGTTTTCAAGCGTAAAAATTAGTTTTAAATTTAAAAATCAAAGCAGTTGAAGTATGGGGCTGCTTTAAACACAGGTTCTTCTTTGTTTTAATCGCAGTTGGCATCCAACGTTAAGGTGCATTACCGCCACCTACTGTACTGGAGTGTGGGTCTGAATTCGCTACCTCCCATTTATATATATATATATATATATGCATACTAATTATATTCTGTTAATTAAACCAGTTATTCTCAAAAAATGTAATACACTTCTATTATTATGACCATTAAGTATATATATATAAGTAATATTTCTCTTTCTGTAATGTACTTATGACAATGACATAGTGTGTGTTCCACTGATTCCACCTCCTGACAATGATAACATAAGCCATTTGGATGTTTCCCTAGTAGGTGTAATGTTTTATTCAATCCTGTGTGTCCCATTCTTAATTGAGTAATTATACCTTCAGTTAGATGTATTATTTCCTTTACACATCCTTCTATTTCCTATACTTTCTTTTGGATTCTGTAATAATGTCTACCCGTTATCTACCACTAGATGGAGCTATAAGACAAGGAGACTAGTTTTATACTAGTATTAATTAGTTTTCTGTCCATTTGAATGGAAATAATGATCTAAATCATTTGTGTAGCTTGTGTAGAGTAGTCCATTTACATGTAAGTTTGTAAAATATGATTCACTAATAGAGAAATTGCAAAGCAGCCAGAAAACCTTGGTGTCTTGATTGATGATGATATTAATTTCTCAGACCACATTGCTAAAACTGTCAGGTCCTGCAGATTTGCTTTATATAATATTAAGAAGATCAGGCCCTTTCTTTCAGAACACGCAACACAACTCCTTATTCAAGCTCTTGTTCTGTCCAGGCTTGACTATTCCAATACTCTATTAGCAGCCAATTACATCCAACCTCCACAATTAATCTTGACAAAAAATCAAGGAAATAATCAAAAAGTTGAGAAGGAGAGAAAACATGTTAGGCTTAGGGTTGGTGTATGCAGGCCTTCCTAATAAGGTGTCAACTGTGGCAATAATTTGAATTATATTATAATTTACACTCAGTAAGTTGCATACTGTTTTAGAAAGTACTTAAATACTGAGGTGCAGATAATTGCAATAAGTGGTATAAATAGCTAAAAAATCCTATTTTAACTCGTAAATAGCCTCTATTGCTATTTGCACTTAGTGCATATAGTCACTGCCTTATTTTATTCTATGCTTGGTCATTTATTTCCCACAATAACTTGCCTTTTGGAATGTGGACAAAACTTGTGCAGTTTAAGTTATTTGTAGCAACTTAAAAATCATAACGTAAATGGAATTAAACTAGAGAGAAACAATGGTTTGCTTGTAATGCAAAGTTTACCAACAATCGTCAGGCCGCTGGCATTTCTTAGGCTAACAGCAATTTTATTGTTTACCCATGTCCTAATGTATTTTAAAAGTGATTATGAGTAAAACAATTATTATGACAGAGATGACATTACATAAAACTTATATCCAGGATATATCCAGTGTCATCAGAACACAGAAAAATAAAAAATAAAAGCATGGACAGCACCACACACCACAGCACCGACCCCTATTGCTCTATTATCGTAATGTTGTGTATAAACTGATTAGAACACGTTACAAACGGTAGGCTGTTAGTGAAACTTAACGTAGTTACGTCACTAAAACTGTAAAAAGTGAAGTTTTTTTTGTGTTTTGATGTTTTCTATCATCCTATATGCAAACAATTAAGAAAATATTTTTTATATATATTTACTACTAAGACCATGTTTGAAACAGGGAAATAAAATGAGTAAGTAAAATGATGCTCATTATCTGATGTTGATACTTTCCTGGAATCAAAGGATGAGTAGAGATCATGTAACCCTTTCCACTTTTGAAGTGTGTTTATCACAACAGTGACATGGTATCTTAACATCTCATTAATTATTCTTTGTTCTGTCAATAGCTAAGACACCACTTTTTGGAAAATCTTTTACACAAGTTGCAACAGGCCTTCAGCACGACACCACTGGATTTAGATTATCGGGAGTTTCTGTGTCGTCAAGAGCTGTATTTTCTGGAGGACCTATCCAGTCACATACAAGTATACCCCCTGCTATCACTCAGGCTTTGCAAGAGCTCTTTGACTTTATACGGGCCCAAGTGGAACATCCAGCACCATGTGTCAGAGTGGAAGTTGCTATCACCACAGGACGATCAAAATTTTGGTTCAGGAACATTTAAAATGCATGCTACATTCTCAACTTCCTGTGAATTGCATAGCCACATTGCTAGACGTTTCAAAAAGCACGATTTTCAGACGCGTGAGAGACTATGAGCTTTCTGTCCATGACATGTATAGGTCCATCAGTGATGAAGAACTTGACCGTTTGGTTGCTTCTGTGAAGAATACTCTACCAAATTCAGGCTACAGGATGGTCAGAGGAAGACTGGAGTCTATGGGCTACCGAGTTCAGTGGAGAAGAATTGCAGCCTCTATGCATAGGGTTGATTCAATGGGCATTATCTCAAGGTTATCAAGTCTTGACTGTTGAGCGCCGAGTGTACTCCGTTCCACGGCCCTTGTCCCTGGTGCATGTGGACACAAATCTAATTGAGCTAATTAGGTTTGCATTAAAGTCATGTTTAACATATGAATAGATTTGCATGTTTATAAATTTTATCAATAATGTATATTACCTAATTTCTTCACAGATACAATATTGGGATATTTGGAGGAGTGGATGGGTTCTCCAGAAAGGTAACTACTGGCTAAACATTTGGTCAATATTATGTAGTCAGTAAACACATTTAAAGCCTTTGTTACTAGTCATCAATTAAAATCCACAATGACTTAACTAATATTTGATGGGAAATTGGCACACACACAATGTTTTTTAATAGTTTACCTTTTTAATCTGATTTACTGTATGTTTTACTTTGTAGATATTGTACTCGAATGCAGCCACCAATAACCGTGCTTCCACAGCATTTGCATTCTTTCTGGAGGCAACTCATCGGCATGGTTTACCCTCAAGGTAATGTACTTTAAATTGTTATAAAGCTTTTCTCTGTGTAAATAATATGAGAAAAATTTTAATGATTAAAAGCTGTTTGATATAAAGCTCTTGCACACTCTAATTTATGTTAGTTTCTAGTTTCCTCAAAGCAAAATGTTTTTAAAATCATTTACAAACATTGGCATTTTTTGTTGCGTCTTCTTCTTTTACTGGACAACAGAATTCTATTGTTTCTTTGAGTAGTTTATTAAGTTTAGTAGTTAACTCGTGGTAAATTCTTTGCCCATCCCACATTCTTGGTATACATTATCTTTAAAAAGTTATTTCATTACTTGAGGATAATGTTTATTTGTCAGAGCCATAATCCAATGTATAATGCACGGATGCTTAACACTACTGTAGATTCTGATAACTCTGAGGTAAGAGTACAAATTCATTTTTAAGAAGCAAAAGTTGATGACTATAATTTGATAAGACAATGTCATTATGATATATAATATAGATAATCTATAATAAATATTACAATGGCATTGAATTGTAAATACAGTCAGGTCCAAAAATATTAGGATATCGACACAATTCTAACATTTTTGGCTTTATACACCAAAATAGATTTGAAATGAAATTAACTGTAGACTGTCAGCTTTAATTTGAGGGCATTTATATACAAATCAGGTGAACGGTGTACAACAGTTTGCATATGTGACTCCCACTTGTTAAGGGACCAAAAGTAATGGGACAATTGGCTTCTCAGCTGTTCCATGTCCAGGTGTGTGTTATTCCCTT
>JAUMHP010000070.1:7950319-7979501 GCA_032361065.1 Enteromius trimaculatus
TGAGACTGTACTGAGCTTGTCTGAATTTATTATGAAACATGAAAGCATAGATCTTTTGTTTTGGTGTAAATTTGACTCACTAAATGCTAAACTGCCAATAACGCGAGCCACTGGGAAACAGATGGCTGCGTTTCACTGTACTGCATTAATACAAAGCCAAATAATACAAAGAATTATTGTCAAGTCAAGTTTTATTTATAGAGCACAAATTTAACACAACAGTAGTTGATCCAAAGTGCTTGACATAAAATAGACAGCAAAAAATAAAACAAACAAAAGAGGAATTAAAATGAGAATTCATAACACAGCAGTTCCTGTTAAAAATCTGGCTGCCGCATTTTGGACCATCTGTAACCAAGAGAGTGTAGATTGAGGTAGGCCAACATACAGAGAGTTGCAGTTATCCAGGCACAAAGAAATTAATGCATGAATTACAATTTCATGGTCCTTTCTGGATAAAAAGTGTTTCGCCTTAGCCAGTGACCTAAGATGGAAAAAACAACTCTTTACAACTGTATTTATATGCTTGTCAAAATGGAGGGAAGAATCAAGATGGACTCCAAGATTCTCTACGTAGTCATGTAGGTTGTTACTATGAGAACCTAACTGTGTTTTAATAGAGTTATTAATAACATCAGGGCCCAACAACAACACCTGTTTTATTTTCATTAAATTGCAAAGAGCTTTTTCCATCCAGGTCTTGATTTCATGAAGACATGATGAAAGATGATCAAGTGAAAAGTGATTTCCTGGTTTGAGTGGAAAATATAATTGGAGGTCGTCAGCATAAAAATGGTAATTTATGTTGAATGAATGAATGAATGATGCATTTATATAGCGCTTTATCATGTATGGCCATACACCCAAAGAGCTTTACAATCATGTCGGGGAGGGGGGTCTCTCCTCAACCACCACCAGTGTGCAGCATCCACCTGGATGATGTGACGGCTGCCACAGGACAACGGCACCAGTGCGCTCACCACACACCAGCTACAGGTGGAGAGGAGAGAGAGATACAGCCAATTAATGGATGGGGATTATTGGGAATGGGGATTATATGTTATGTTTCCGAAGAATTTAACCCAAAGGAAGCATATCAATAGAGAACAAAAGAGGCCCAAGAATGGACCCCTGTGGAACACCACACTGAATAGGTGCAACGGGAGAAGTAAAAGATCCAATATTTACAGAGAAAGTTCTCCCCTTTAAGTATGAGGCAAACCACTGTAAAGCTGAACCCTGCACCCCAACAACACATCATGATCAACCGGATCAAATGCAGCACTTAAGTCCAGGAGTATTAATACAGCATGAGTCAATGGACAGCAAAATGTCATTTGTGACCTTCAGCAGTGCAGTCTCGGTACTCTGCAGTGCTCTAAGACCAGATTGAAATGGGTCTAAAATATTATGTGTATCCAGGTATGAAGAAAACTGTGATAGTACAACTTTTTCCAAACCCTTTGAAATTATAATACAAAGTATTTTTCCAAAACTAAATTTTAATAGTATTTTCGTCCTTTGATGGTGACAATGGGAACATGTGATGTAGCCATGTGCACTTAGGCTACTAGACTGTCTCATTCCAGTGTTTATTGCAGAGGAGGACTGAACTAAGAAGGACACCGACTCGGTAGGATGCATCCTTCCGTTTAAGAAGCACCCTTAGTTTCTCCTCTTTCTGCGGTTAGAACACATTAGTACAGATTTGGCAGATGAAATTGAGTCTTTCTGTCTCTGGTCTGCCGACCCAACGATGCCCTCCAGTGGACTCCATAGCTCCTGACAGCCCACACTCCTCATAACCATGTGGCCCATGACCAGACGCCCAGTTCTGGTAGCAGCCTGCTTCTCTGTTCCTTATCCAGAACCAGAAGTTGAAGGTGCAGGTGTAACGGAGACCCAGCCATACATAAGAAGTAGAGGCCTGGATGGCTTTTCTCGCTGTCCTGCTCTGAAGCTCCTCACTGTGAATGGAGACCAGGTCCACGTAGTGCTTCCTGCAGTAACTCGCAGCTTCGGTCCACGTCAGCTCCTCACGGACCAGAATCAGGTTATCTTTTTCCCCCCAAAAAATGTTATAACAGACCAGATAACCCACAACAAACATTTTATTAATATTACTGAAAGTTTGTTTATAAACAAAACATTAGGTAACATTTTATTTTATTCTACTAACCTTAACACTAAGCTAACAGTTTACTAGCATTCTAATGAGAGTTAGTTGACATTTACTTAAAGTTTGTTTAACAGAATATTTGAAGGGGACCATCAAAATGAAGTGTAACCAAATGTTAGCAAAGCTCTGAGAACATTCCCTGTGAGCTGGGTTTATGCTTTATTTTACAGACTTTGGAAAATGTGTCTGCTTATTACATAAAGCAACTAAGAGGTTCATTATACAAAATGAGGGCTCAATAATGAGGAGTTTCAGGACTGTTTACAGAACTGCCTTTCAGGCCAGTGTCACATTAGCATGAAAAATGTTGCATTCATTGTTCTTGTACATCCTTCTTTACCATTCAAATGTAAAATGTTTTTCGGTGATATCCTACATGGCTGTTACAAATTCTGCTGATTTGTCAACAAGGAACATTAAGCAGGCTAATACTTTTGTACAAAAAGTGCAACAATTTATCCATCGTTTGTGGAGAGGACTGTGAAATGTAATAATGATGAGTCCTATAAACAATGCAGGCCAACTATTGCATAAATTCAAATGAGAAAAGTATTCACCACGAGCAAATCACTCACCTTGCTCTGCACCTGTAGTGAGCGTTTGTGTTGTCTGACTGCTTATATTTCCCGCCTTGGTTGTGTTTTGAAGTAGTTTGTACTGTGTTGTTGCTGATCCAGGAAAAGCTGAGAACATTTTTGATTATTACATTGTATGATTATTCTTATGGAGACAGTGAAAATGTACTTAATTGCTAGTATTATAAACAATGCAGGCCAATTGCATTTAAAATAATTCAAGATAAAATTGTGTTCTTTTGAAATAGCAGTTGATATTGTTATTACAGTATATCCTTTGTTGTGTTACATTTTAAATTTATGAGGATGAAAATGAGATAAATTACATGTGAGAGATGTACTTGGATTCTGTTTGGTTGTGGGGGTTGGTTTAAGATCTGTAAAAGAGGCAGTATATAGACATATTAAATACGCAGATGCAATAAACTGAATATGCCTCATCTTTAGTCCTGTTTTACAAAACCAAAATTCATTAAGAAGCAATTGGTTTTTATGTGATATATTTAAATGTAGCCTGTAAAAATCTGTGTAGATTGGAAAATGTGATGAACGCACCACCGTGACAGATGAAGGGCAGAGAGGTGTTACATTGGATGTAATTCCATCTCCCTGTTTGGTTCACCATCACTACAGTACAGTTGTGTTGTCTATTGATGGGTTTCTGCAGGCTGAAATTCCAGAAACGAAATGAAACGCTGCTCTGATCTGACCACGACCAGGCATCTTTAAATAGTCCAATCCATACGTCAGTCATTGTTGTAGTCACCTTTTCATTATTTTTGCAGGTTCTGACATTGGCTAAATCTGTGTGAAAGGTTCTGCAATATTCTTGCGCCTCCCTCCAGGATTTTTTCTCCCCAATCAGGACATACTTTTCTTTGGCTGTCGCTACAGACGAACAACAAGGAAAAGTTAAAAATAGCTAATAATATTTACATTCATCATGTCTGTTAAATGAAACAAAACCAGTGAAAAAATGAAGTCGTAAAACATTAATACAATACTTAATTCTAAGCGCAGTATAAAATCTTACCATTAAAGCACACAAATTCTCTTTGTGAGTCACATTTATCATTAAACCATTCCCAGTTGCTTTTCATTACCACACAGCTCTCATTATTTATAACCGCTTTGTTATTTTTCCCATTTTTGAATATCTGTTCATTGTAGAAACTGTCTGACAGGGTCCAGTGCCAGCTGAACACTTCACCACTATAAAGTCCAATATACACATCATATGAAACATCAGTTATGTTTCCGAGCAAGATGTTCATCTCTTCTACATTATTCACAGTCGCCAGGTCCGTGTACGTCTCACGGCAGAATCTCTGAGCATCAGTCCAGTTCTTTCTGGTATTTATGAAATGATACCGGTGAGATACTTGGCTTGAAGAAAGGGACAAAAGCCCTGAGAAGAACATTGGATAGAAAATACATTAATGCCTTAACGAGGAAGTAAATGCTACATTGCAAAAGCAGTTTCAGCAGTCAAGAAAGATTCTTAAAAATTGCATTAAAAAAGATTAAAATAAAAAAAGCTTACCTAAGGCAGCAAGGAGTATGAACAGCATGATGGTACAAGCGTTCATTGAAATAACACAATTCTCATTACAATCTTTCCCTTTAAAAAAAAACAGATCTAGGCAAATGAAAAGGACTACCAAATGCGGAAAGGGTCACAAAACACAAAGAGTTCTTTCATCCTCTCATAGTTGAAAAAAAAAAAAAAAAAAGTCATTTGAATACTTAATTCCTATGAAACATTTACATGCTTTAGTGAGAAGGTCTATAAACCGCAGCTCTGACAATTAGCATGTTGTGAAACACACTACTTGAGTAAATATTACATTTTATTTGTATTAGTACAGTATTACGGTATCTTACAAAATATTCATATTACAATATGCAGAATGTATATGTGTTAATTACAAAAATTACAGTCATGTTCAGAACAAACATATAAAAATGAAAGAGCCTTTATCAGACACTGCGTTCAGATACAGGTCACATATTTGCTGGTACTGTTTAACAATTACAATAAAAAGTGTTTTGATGCAACAGTTTATTTAGTTGGAAATCATGTTTACATGGCATGGCATGCAAATCTCACAGTATCCTTTAAAATGCATAAGATCAAAGAAAAGTGCATGACAAGCAGTTTCTCTCTGACTGCATTTTCACAGTTTTCCATTTGGTTAAAATGCATTAGTACAGATTTGGCAGATGAAATTGAGTCTTTCTGTCTCTGGTCTGCCGACCCAACGATGCCCTCCAGTGGACTCCATAGCTCCTGACAGCCCACACTCCTCATAACCATGTGGCCCATGACCAGACGCCCAGTTCTGGTAGCAGCCTGCTTCTCTGTTCCTTATCCAGAACCAGAAGTTGAAGGTGCAGGTGTAACGGAGACCCAGCCATACATAAGAAGTAGAGGCCTGGATGGCTTTTCTCGCTGTCCTGCTCTGAAGCTCCTCACTGTGAATGGAGACCAGGTCCACGTAGTGCTTCCTGCAGTAACTCGCAGCTTCGGTCCACGTCAGCTCCTCACGGACCAGAATCAGGTTATCTTTTGGGTGATTTGGCAAAAATATAGATTATGAGTTGTAAAGGTGACAATAAAGAAAAGGTTAGAACATAATATTATCAATTCGACTGCATTCCGTGCGCAACATTAAAACAAAACACGTTATTTTCCCGCAAAGCTGTTATGGCAATATCACCGATAATTGTTATACAACAGTTAAATTATCAAGAAGGTAATATTAACTATCTATATCTGCATTTTTAAATGAATCTGTCAATGATTAACTTATAAAGATGGTCACGTGTTGCTGTTTACTGAGATTACCTACAGAAATTAAAACTGGAAAATCCCCACTATTGAGAGTCTGTCTGGAACATACACACAAATACATGACGCAAACACTGAAAAGGATTTGCTCAGCCAATCAGATTCAAGGACCGGAACTATCTGTTGTAGTAAACACGGCATTAAAAAGAATTCAGAGTGAAGATTTTATGTCTCACCTTGCTCTGGACCTGTAGTGAGTATTTGTGTTGGTTGTTTGCTTGTATTTCCCCCCTCAGTATTAGTTGTTGCTGGTCTAGGAGTAGCTGTATCAGTGAGAAGATTTTGGTTAATAAATTGCATAATAGTTATTTTACTTTAACAATTGCATAGGTAATCCTTTTGCTTTTCTGACTGCTTATTTAACTGATACTCCACCCAAAAGTGAACATTCTGCCATAGTTATGTCATTCTAAAATGTTAAGATATTCTTTCTTCTGTGGAGCTTAAAATATTTTTTTTTTCATAGGGTTCTGTGCTGTTTCCCAACATTCTTCAAAATATCTTCTCTTCAGGAGAAAGAAATACAAACACTATTACTACAGTAAATAAATAATTACATAAAATACATATGTGCTGGGTTTCAGAGTGAAACGTGGCACTGTGTTCTTTTACACACAAACAGCTCATGTTTTTAGTCTCTTTTAGGCCTACATGTCACTACACATAAACTAAATCTCTGTAAGAGCTGTGAATGTGGGTCACTTTTAATGTGTATTCGGAAATGCCACATGCGCCAGCCATCTTCCCAAACCTGTAATGAAAAGTGCTTAAAAAATGGTTGTTGTTTTTGTTAAGAGAATCTTAACAGTTACATATCATCCCCAAACTGTGCATCCCTATATTTGAAATCAAATTAAGGTCAGTTAATGATGACAGACAGTGAACTATCCCTTTAATGTTGGTGTTGGCAACATACCTGCTTTAGTAGTTGATTGAGATTTCAGATCTGTAAAAGAGTCAGATTAGATGCATATTATACAGCGATGAAGGAAATTGAATTATTCTCTCTTCTTTGTTTTAAAGCCAAACATAAAAAGAGGAACGCACCACCGTGACAGATGAAGCGCTGACTTGTGTTACATTGAACATCATTCCATTTCCCTGTCTGGTTCACCATCACTGCAACACAGTCCCGGTCTCTTCTGTTGTTACTTAACTGACTTGAATTCCACAAACGGAAAGAAGAGTTGCTCTGATCCGACCACGACCAAGCGTCTTTAAATAGTCCAATCCATACATTGTTTTTTGCAGTCTTCTTGACCTCTTGATTTTCTTCAGAGGTTCTGACATTCACTAGATCTGTGTGAAAAGTCCTGCAAAATACTTGGGCCTCCCTCCAGGATTTGATTTGCTGAATCAGGATATACGGTTTAGTGGCTGTAACTGACAAATGACAAGAAAAAAGATTCGTATTGTCACTAAAATAAGTTCATACTAAGTGAAGGTTAATAATGTATACTATGTATTGTGACAATACAATGAACAGACAATAGTACAATAAACAATCTTACCATTAAAGCAGACAAATTGCTTTTGTGTATCACAGCTATCACTAAACCATTTCCCGTTGTTGTACATTGCAGCACATCCCTCATTATTACTTGTATCTGGTTGATTTTCCCAGTTTTGGTATGTCTTTTCATTGTACACACTGTCTGACAGGGTCCAGTGCCATCTGAACACTTCACCTCTATAAAGTCCAATATACACATCATACGAAACATCAGTTATGTTTCCGAGCAAGATGTTCATTTCTTCTACATTATTCACAGTCGCCAGGTCCGTGTACGTCTCACGGCAGAATCTCTGAGCATCAGTCCAGTTCTTCCTGATATTTATGAAGTGATACCGGTGAGATACTTGGCTTGAAGTGAAGGAGCAAAGTCCTGGAGAAAAAAAAAAGACTAATGCCTTTCCAAAGAAAATTACCAGCACATCGACTGTAATCCAAGGTATGCCATGCATGACTAACATTTGAAAACAGCCAGGTTACAAATGCAAAAGTATTAGTGAAAACTCACATTACAGCAGAAAGAATGAATAACTAAGTCAAAATCATAAAATATAACTAAACTGCTAAAACACTTACCAAAGACAACGAGGAGAAAGAAAACCATGATGTTGTAATTTCAGGAGCAACACCGAGCTCAGTGTGTGAGTAACACATGGTCCATGCAGCCTTATTTTACTCCTTTTAAACACAATCTGATGCCATCAAATCAAAATCATAAGTTGACATGGCATGTAATGACACAGGACTTAACTCAAGAAAACTATTGTCCCAATTAAGGCATAACACTTTTAAATTTGACAGGATATTTCAATCTGGAATGTGGAAATATAATACTTACACCAGCTTAAAATGTTTGTACTCCTTTATGTGTGGCTATAGTCCGTTTTTAAAAGCAGTCTGTGTTTTAAGAATGTTGTTTATCCTGTCGTCTACTTTATCCTTGAGAAACAATGTCGTCACACTCCCACTCTTCTGCAACATATTTCATTAGATAAGAATGAAGCTGCTGCTACTGCTAGTTTTAAATGCTAAGTACATATTTTTAAAGATAATTATGCAGTTGCTATGACAGTTGAAAAAAACGATCATGCGAGCATGCATTCTGTGTAGGAATGAGGGTGAACAGGTCACGTTACAGGTCAGACTGAATGCAGTGTCACACCTGAGGAATGTGTGTGTGGGTCCTAATCAGTCTGAATAGATTTCACATTGTTTGATAAGAAAAGGTGGCACATTCACCATGTCACCTCAGATGACCCTGTTTAGCTGTCTAGGATTTAACTAAATGTGTGAATATTCTGAATAAAACATTAATGAGTTCGCAGAAACTAAAAAAATAAATTAAATTAAAAGTGTTTTAAAAGTAATTCACATTAAACATTTAATGCTGTGTTTAATGTTAGAAATTCCCAAAACATTATTGCACAAGCAAGAATTAGCAAGACTCCTGTTTTGGTTTTATCTAGGTTACATTAATATGTGAAACCATAATTTATACGTAAACGATTTCTATGTAGCCTATGTCTAAAATGAGCTCATATGGTGCCTTGAAAGCTGTGTCTCCCTTTCCTGTCTTGTTGCCAAAAAGGAGAAGCATATGGCAAATAGATCTTAATTTTACTGGTTGAAAGGGATGTCATGTGACATTACTAAAATTACATTTTATTGGCTGAACATTATTACTGCATTTTAAATGCAATTTTCTTATGCCTTTACTATATGACATTGTCTTGTTGAGAGCTAATTGACTTTGTGATTTTTCTCCTTTAACTTAATGCTAGACATAAAAGGTGTCTTTCGATCATGCATTAATTAGACAATAATTAAAGAAAAAGACAACAAGCTTTAGGCTGTTTATTAGACTCTTTAATAATAATAAATAAAAATGTGTTTATTCTTAAATAATAATTATGTGATTATTCCAAAGCTTGCAGACCAAATTGCACATTTTAATAACCAAAAGAACATGTAGTACTTTCTGCGTGTATATTAATTTAATTATTTGTTTATTTATTTATTTGCTTGCATATATTTCTTATGTGAACAGACTCTTAGTGTCCACTAGGAGGCTTGACTAACAAGGTATTTGTCTGGACGCAAACATTTATGGCGTAAACTGTAAAATATAGATGAAACGATGATTTAAAGGACACGAATCGTTGCTGTCGGAGGATTCGGCGTTTGATGGGTGAGACTGAAGTCGATATGCTCTTGTAAACTCTGCAAATTTCTGTAAAAATGACGGAAAAACAAACAAACACTTGGACGAGCTAGGCTAAGCTAAGCTAATACGGGCTGGCCGTGTTATTTAGTCTCGCCACTTGAGTTTAGCATACAAGTATTTGTATGCTGCACGAAATAATAATTATACTTAAATAGAACAGCTTGTGCTTTTTAAAGAGGGCATTAAAGTTGAAATGTTTGGACCAAATGGTCTTCTTTTAACCATAAACAGTCAGTTAGCCTCCATTAGCATGTTAGCTAGGCTGCGTGCTACATAATAAATAATCTAAACGTTGTCAGAAGCATTAAAACAACGCTCGTTATCGTGTTAAGATGCACGTACAGCACAGATTTTTCCGTTTTATCGTAGATTATAAATTACATTTGGAGTTGGCAAACATTAGCGCTGATAGTGTCAGTTTTGGTGGGGGTGATTATATGGAACAGATTTGGGCTGCGTCCCGAAACCTAGTGAGCTCCCTACGTAGGCAGCATGTTGGGCGATATGGGCGTGTTCGAAGTTTCGAACCTAGTGAGCTATCTTTCTAGACTGCATCGTAGGTCATAATTAGACTGTTATTAAAACATTCAAAAGCTTTCATGATTCCCTAATATGCTGTCTAGGTAGGCAATTTCTTAGTTTTTGATACACAGCCTTAGACATCGGCCTAATCTACAGCAGGATTAATAGAGCTGTAAACAGCAGACAAAAGGCCTAGTTTTCTTTCCCAATGTACACGTTTTTTCCATATTTTCTGAGATACACAAAAGCAAACACTTTTGAATAGGTGGATATTGCGAGTATGGCACCAGCTTTGCTTTCTTTTCCATACTTCACTGAAATGAACATCTTGGGACTTTAATGACATATCCAGGAATATTACTGAAGTCTTTTATCGCACTCAGTGTATCGTGCCTAAAACCCTCTTTGTGTCCACTCTCTTTCAGTAGATTATCAGCGATCAACAGTCTCCTCTATTGGCCAGTCTAGTGTGCATCTATGAACTCCATACCGCCCTCCACTTCTGCCGTCAGTAGCCCTGTCAGCTCCATAGATTCGCCACTGTCAGCCGTCAGCTCGTCCATCGGCTCTCCCGGGCTCCCCGGCACGCCATCCGTCGGCTATGGACCCATCAGTAACTCTCAGGTGAGCTCCATGTTGAAATACGTCTGGACTTATACATGATAAAAGGGCTGCGTTGATAGTCTTTTACTGTGATGATGACTTTGGTTTTCTCATCACTCCTTGTCTATTTATCTCATGCAGATAAATTCCTCAATGTCTGTGTCTGGGTTACATGCTGTCAGCAGCTCTGATGATGTGAAACCCCCTTTTGGCTTGAAGTCTGTCAGTGGCTCTGGGCCAATGCTGTCCCAGAAACGCATGTGCGCCATTTGTGGGGACCGTTCCTCGGGTGTGTACTAGAATTTCACAATGTTTATTTGTGATGCACCCAGTTAATTTTTTTTGTACCCAACCTTTCATTTCAAGACCGATTTGGTTTTGAAATAAAATGTAAGCATAGCTAAAGATTTTAATTAAATGTAAATTGATTCTAGCATCATTTTCAGTCTCAACGAAATTTGGTTTGGTGATATATTAGGAACCATAGAGGTCAGTTATTCAGTTAGTGACTGTTATAAAAACTTTATCATGACAAATTTATTCCAAATGTGCGTTAAATAGTATTGAGATGTTTGCTGTCTTGGTTGAAATTGTGGTGCATCACTACTTAATATGGATATTTAAGGGTCATTATTGTCTGGATCTAGTTATTTTATTGATTCATTATTTAATTGATTCATTATTTAATTAAACAATCATTCACTCATTTAATAAGTACATTATGAATCCAACTCATATTCACATCTCATCTGCAAAAAACATGTTTTTAATTTTCTAAAACAAAATTAATTTGGATATATTTATGGGCCGGAGGGTTAAATAAAATTAAATTCAAATAGTCCTGACATCATAATAAAGAAAAAAAGCCTGAAAATTTGTGAAAAAAAAAAAAAACTGTACTAAAGAATCTTGCTTGATCTATATATGTTTATTTCTTAAAAATAAAATTCTATTTGAGCAAACTGCTTAACCGTTTATTAACACAACTTATTATTGATACATTGCTGAATATTTGTAACAATTTTAAGTTGTTGTTTTGAAAAATGCCATTTCTGTGCAGCTCATAGGTAAAGTGGACATGATTTGTGTGTACAGGGAAGCATTATGGCGTGTACAGCTGTGAAGGCTGTAAGGGTTTCTTCAAGCGCACAGTCAGGAAGGACCTGAGCTATACCTGCAGGGACAACAAGGAGTGTCTGGTCGATAAACGACAGCGAAATCGCTGCCAGTACTGCCGCTATCAGAAGTGCCTGGCCATGGGAATGAAAAGAGAGGGTGGGTACCTGTCAGCCTTCCGCTAAAGATATATCACCTTAGTATGAAGTAATACATAAGCTCTAGGTTCAGTACAATATAGGCTAGGTACTGTAGGCGGAGAATAGTCAGGTCAGATGCATTGTAGCAGCATTATATAATGCAACTGGTGTTTGAATGGGTTTAATGGTAGATCAGCATTATGTGATGGAAATTCTGCATTGTTTTTGTGTGAAAAGGTGGTGTCATAGCACATGCTTAGAGGAGCACAAAGATCATCTAGAGTTACAGGGACAGGGGTGGATTGATTGGGTTTTGTTAAACAGTGTAAGAACAAATAGTACATTAGTCCACAGCTCCTCACAGCTGATGGAGAGCATGTCATATGTGGGCGGGGAACAGGAAGCAGGACAAAAACTAGGGTTTTGATTATTATTATTATTATACTTGACGTTTCGTTTCATTAATTGCGCTTTAATATTTGCATTCAATGCCTTATGAATTATTATCTGAAGAGCTGAGAACTGTTGCTGTGGGTTAAAGGTTTATGTGTAATTTTTTGACATGTAATTATTAACTGTTTACAATAGTCACCCTTTAGGGATATGAAATGGACAATACAGGAAGACACATCATTTTAATGAAATAGTGTCCATGCACAACATTGCTACAATATCATTAAGTTACAATTTAGCTATATCTATGATATATACAATTTACAGAGAAGTGTCTTGCTCAGTGATTTTCTTTTTTTAATCTTTTGGTTTCCAGACAAGATCTTGCACCACTAGGCAACTTAGTAGTACTGTGCAGATGTCCGCATTGAGTCCTTGACATTTATGAGTTTTGCCTCATCTGTTCTCCCCCCAGCTGTTCAGGAAGAGCGTCAAAAGAATAAGGAACGGGATGGAGACTATGAATGCAGCAGTTCAGCCAATGAGGAGATGCCTGTGGAGAAGATACTGGAGGCCGAGACAGCTGTAGAGCACAGATCAGACTTGCACTCTGATTCCACTGGTTCAGTGAGTATATTTACACACCACCCGTGGCTGCGTATTATCCTTGCTGTTTAAAGTCTACACAACAAATAATATAACTAGACATAGACAGATACACTGATTTGAGTTTAATTATTTGAATGCGAAGCTTCTGTGAAGAAAGCAGTTACAAGCCAATGGCAAGTTCAAGCTAGATTTAAAGGGGTCAAAAAAACCAGTTGTTTTTTATTTTGTGCTTTAGTTCTGTGAGGTCCACTTAAAATGTCATCTGGCTTTTTACATCAAAAAAAACTATTTATGAGGAATAGCCTATTATCTGTCTGATTGGCTAATAGTTGTGTCTGCATTCCTATATGGATACTGCTTTAGGTAAAAAAAACTCAATACATGTTAATTTATCTATTAGAGACAAATCAGTAGTGATGGATAAAAGTAATGGAAACAGTTACTCACACTTGTGTTGCAACATTACTGTTGGATTCCTTATCGGCACAGCAATCTTTTTAAAAATAAAATCCATTCACCTATTCACACTATTGCATCATAGAGTAGAACATTCCAAAAGCTGCGTTTTGGCAGATTGCCTTAATGCAAAAGGTTTTTTGACTAACGACCAAGTTTGAGTTCTGAAACTTCCAGGATGTTTGACACAAATATGTGAAAACATCAAGGGAATTTTGAGTTCTTAGTTCATGAGGGCTTTAAGGTATATGGTGCAGTCATAGCACTTATCACACATTTCACCCCATAAACAATAAAGGCGATAAAAATATATTGATTTAAGATGAAACTGATTTAAAGTCTTACCAGTTTGTTAGTTATTGTGTAATGGCAGCAGCTGCGTTTGTATGAAATGAACGAGCCCGTGATACCAGGATGACATTAATAAATGTACACATAATTGAGTTTTATTATATTTTTAGCTAAACAAACGCGAAGCTGTTCAGAGACTGCATTATTAGCTTTTACTGTTGGAATGTGGTGACTGACCAATCAGAATCAAGCATTCCACGGTGCCGTGTAATATTCATTGTTAAAGCTATAAAAATCAGCCATTGTCCATTTAAGCACACGAAGATGCGAAAGAGAACTCGATTCGTTCAAACTCCTCAGCTTTCCCGAGTCTCTTTTACATAGGCTCCAGGCTATCATGCAGTCCATACTGTTGAGCTTTAAAATGATATTAAAATACAGCTGAACACAAGTGTCATTTTTGTTATATTGTTTTTGCCTAAGTGATTCCAAAAAGTGCATCCAAACGAAAAGAAAGCGTTTCAGGGTGAGAGAAAGGAAATATATTGTACACTCCGACTCTTTCTTTTTTTTTACATCCAACCAATAATAAAAATGTTTTCTCATCTTGTGCAGCCTAACTGGAACAGCCAAAATGCTGAATCCACAGAAACTGCATGAGTTCATACAAGTTTCCTGTTTCCCCAGAGCGTTTTGGAATACTCTGGGGGTTTTTATTGCTTAACTTAACATCACCACTCATATAACAAATGCAATACTCTGAGCCATATACGCAAATGATTACATTTTGATAACACTACCAGAGAGTAACCTGATTTGCATCTGGTACAGTAGGTTATTTCAACAATCTAGTATTTGTGACTTATCAAAAATATTGGCATTCATTCATGTAAACATGCTCATTGTCAGCAATTGCCTTGCAATGAAAGTTGGTTAAAAGGTTGTAAGCAATTAATTAGTGAAGTTATGCCAAGCATTGATTGTTGTTGACTGTTGCCAGGCAAAGTTTTCAAAGTTTCCTGCTGGGTGAAAAACAGCTATTTAATTGCTGGTATTCCAAGAGCTGGTTTAGAGATTAGGATATTTTGAATACTGAGTGTTTGGAGCTGAATATCCCCTTAGACAGACTGACAAAGAATAAAGCATTCAGGCGTTTAGCAGCTCTCAGATTCTCTTTTATTGTCCAGAAGTGCCAGAGACATTTGCTCTCACTCTCTCCTTCACTGACTCTGTGACTTCTCTGTTCTCCAGCCCAATGATCCAGTCACTAACATCTGCCAGGCTGCAGACAAACAGCTGTTCACTCTGGTGGAGTGGGCCAAGAGAATCCCTCACTTCTCTGAGCTGCCCCTGGATGACCAAGTCATTTTGCTCCGGGCCGGTACGAGCATCCGACATTCTTACACTCATGTAGTCATGGTTTCTTTTATATTGTTTTATTTTGGAACACAGTCCCCGTCTACACTAGTGCGTTTTCCTTTTAAAATGCGTAACCTTTGCTACGGATATCTTTTACACTAAGCAGGCTTTTTTAACGCTCCAAACACACAGATCAGTGATCTAAATAATAAGAAATCTATATTTATATATACACATCTAGACTTGTACCTGCATGAGTGGTCTTGTGACATGTGTTTTAGGATGTGTAGTGCAAACATTGATCATTTCTATAACGCAACGGAAACGCCAGTGTAAATGAGGATTGTTTTCATTCTGAATACACTGTTTTAAAATGAAAACGCAATAGTGTAAATGTACATGAAAATCATTTTTTTTTTTTGTAATACAGGATGGAATGAACTCTTGATCGCTGCCTTCTCTCATCGCTCCATCAGCGTGAAGGATGAGATTCTGTTGGCCACAGGTCTACATGTGCCCAGAGACAGCACTCACAATTTAGGCGTGGAGGCCTTTTTTGACAGGTCACAATGAACTCTGGCTTTACCACTGTTTAATAATGTAGGTCTTTAAGAGTCTTAACATATTTGTAATGTCTTTACAGTGAAAGTGAACACAGTGCAGAGGTGGGAGCCTTATTTGACCGGTAATACCTGCTTCTTTTCTGTTTACCTTCATACCTGTGTTTTTTGGGATGGAAACCCACCCTGTAATTTAGTTTTTGGGGTAGTTTATGATTATTTGTCACATTTTTTTTAACCTCTTTAGGGTGTTGACTGAGCTGGTCTGTAAGATGCGTGATATGCAAATGGACAAAACTGAACTTGGCTGTCTGCGTGCCATAGTTCTGTTTAACCCAGGTGAGCATTTGTTTAGGCTTATCTAACAATTCAGCAGAAGTCAGTAAGAGTTTGATACTTCAGAATTTTACTTTGTTCTTTGATTGATTGTAATTTGTTCAAGGGATAGTTAATTTACTCTTTACCCAATAGTTTATTCCAAACATTTTTTATTTTTATTTTATTTTTAATGTATCCATGTTTTTTTTTTTTTTTTTTTTGTCCATACACTGAAAGTAAGTAAGGTCCAATGTTGTTTTGGGTGCAACCAGCATTCATTGTTTGTACAAAACGTGTTAAAGGGGGCATAGCACACAGTTCACACACTCTCATGTTAACCTTGAGGACAGAAT
Organism: Enteromius trimaculatus; assembly: GCA_032361065.1. NCBI lineage: Eukaryota > Metazoa > Chordata > Actinopteri > Cypriniformes > Cyprinidae > Enteromius > Enteromius trimaculatus. The sequence goes on from JAUMHP010000070.1 coordinate 7,966,382, forward strand.
AGTACTGTATCCTTCTTATCTCCATAAATAATTTTGGCTTATCTTATTTGTAAAAGAAAGTTGCAGCTTGCTCTCTTCTGTTGACGTTTCCGAACGCCTTCCTACAGGGGCTTAATAAAAGGGGGCTTTCCGCACAAAAAAGTGCATGTGTCATTAGTATCAGAAAAAAATTAGAGCAGGCTAGGATCGGGCTCAGACATAAATATCTCGGGCTCGGGTTCAGTTCAGCTCTGTCGGACACGAACCGGGCTCGGACAGAAAAATGCGGCCCGATCCGCACTCTAGTGTGGGTGCCCATACAAGGAGCTTTTTTTTAAATTCCCCATAATACTTCAAAATACACATAGTAAGATTTTGTGGAATTGTACCTTTAATAACCAGAAAATGTGTCATGTGAATGCCTTTAACAGTGTCAGTACAGATCAAAACCTTTTAGACTGTTATTTAGTACTGGCCCATTACTTAAAACTCACTGTGCATGTAAACACCTCCACAGGCACCTTGACAGAACGCATATTATACAAACCTTTCACATCAAACCTGTTTGTGGTGAATATTTCCAATATTTCTTAGATGCCAAAGGTCTGACTAGCAGCAGTGAGGTGGAGGTTCTCAGAGAGAAAGTGTATGCGTCCCTGGAGTCCTATTGCAAACAAAAATACCCAGATCAGCAGGGGAGGTGAGTGTTCTGTACTGGGGTGGATCTCCTAGGTTTTGTCTGTCTTGTCCTCAGAATTAAACATGTATTGTACCTTTAAATCCACTAAATGACCTCCTTTTGTGATTGAGTGGCATAATCGCCACACTTGGCTAAGTGTACGGAGTCCCCCAAAAAAGCTTGCTTGCTTATTCACAGGTTTGCCAAGCTCCTCCTCCGACTTCCTGCATTGCGTTCCATTGGCCTTAAGTGTCTGGAGCACCTTTTCTTCTTTAAACTGATTGGAGACACCCCCATTGACACTTTCCTAATGGAGATGCTGGAGTCGCCCCACTAGTTGCATCAGAGGAAGAATGGGAGACAGGGTTTTTTTACCCTAGGTCCTGGAGATAACTGTGACTGCACTTTTTCTTCCCAGGGGAATTACAACGATTGGTCGGCCTCTGGTCTGGGGGTATTTTATTATTTTTTTTTAAGTTCAGATATTTTCTTTTTCTCTTGACTATCTCTTAAGTGCACCATAGAGTCTAGAGACCCAAAACTTGCCATGAAAAATTGTTGGTGCTACATTTCAACAGTAAGCTAATTCTTTATATATATTTTATATATATAAATATATATAAAATATATAACAGGTTTAAAACTTAATGTTTTTAAGTGTGGATGCTCCAGTTACCTGACTGGTTTAGATAAGTGGGGTTTACATTTTGATAGAACCATTTGAGGCTTTTAAAACACTGTGGATGATAAGCTTTAATCGTATGTAAGTGTGCTTCACCATCTCTTAAGTTTGGGTGCTTTCTTCCTGTACGGCTAATTTATTTTGCCCCGACCTGTAAGGACTGGTCAAGTGGGTAGATAGATTAATTCGGTATTATAGGTTTAAATTGACATTTACTTTGCTAGTGAGAGAAATCTGGCAAAGAAATTTATATGCAATGATGCTTGAAATGATGCAAAACAGAAAAGACTTAGATGTTTAATCTCCAAAAAAGCAATTTACGTGATATTGTGCAATGGTAAGCCTAAATCCAGAGATGGACGTGAGGGAAATGCAAGCACTCTTTATTATCTCACGCACTCATTTTATTATCACGTCATGAGTGCCTAACTGACATATGCTTGATATGTTTTTTTTTTATTTTTATTTTTTTTTATTTAATGTTTGACAGAAGAAAGGACACACAAAAAGATGAATTTCTGTTCATGTCATCAGCAGACATCGTACGAAGCAGGCTGATTTTCTTTTTTTGTTTTGTTTTGTTTTGCCGCCTGAAGTGTCCTAGGCTGAAATTGTCTTAAACCTGCATTGGTTTTACTAGTTAACTGTCAGTTAATAATACACTCTCTTCTCTTATCACATATCGAGTAACTGTGTAAGAGTGATAATTCCTTAAGTAAACTGCACTACACACAAAAAAATGTCATTCCTTTTTTTTTTTTTTTTTTTGACCAGTGTCAGATTTTTATTTTCTTTTTTTAAATATTACTTTTGGTGCTTCGGAATTGACATTTGATATTACAACCCTAAAAAGTGCACGTGTAAAACTGCAAAAAGGAAAAGTACAGCTGTCTTCAGCTTTATAGGGATACTAAATCTGAGCAGTATGAAAGTTCATTGGTGTGGACTTGCTGTTTGTATTTGGAAACCTTCCAACTTGAAATTTCTACAATTAATTTCTTCTAGTACTGTGCAGACCCTATTGTTCAGGGACATTGTGTAGCTATTGTGTAGACATAGACAGGCTAGGAATCAATATATATTCTCTTGCTTTTATCACTTTCTTTAGTTTGTAGTTGGCATACAACTTGCAGTAAAGACATAGTTTGCACTGGATTTTACCATGAATCCTAGACTTTGGATTTTGTCTTTTATTTCCTTTCTGTGATCTGAGCTTATTTGCTTTTTGTTTTTCTTTTTGACCTACCATTGAGAATTTTCTTTTCTTTCGTTCTTTTTCTTTCTTTTTTTTTTTTTGTTGCTCTTTTTCCATGGCATCTTTCTGTCCTTGCTGAAAAAGTTATGGGGACAAATGCAAGCTCACTTTTGCCATAGATATATCTAACAAACAAACAAACAAACAAACACAAGGTTGTTTTTGTATGGTCTTGTACAACCAACATCTTTACTGCATTAGGCATGTTACATGTCTGTTGTTGCACTAAAATTGTCATACAATTATGATTGTAATGAGATTCCATCAGTTTCGATGTTGTCACAGCTCGTTTTAGAGGAGTTCTGTGACACTGCAAAAGAACCATCTGCTGTACATGACCCTAAATAAAGGTGGTGATATGTCTAACAACGCTGTTCTTGGAGGGTTCATGTAAATTGCATGTGCTATGCTTTTCAGTTGATTTGTTTTTTCTTGTAACTATGTCACTACGGGGCTTTAGCTCGCAATTGCACATTGACATTTTTTTGGCCGTGTTTAGACTAGACCATTTTCGTTTAAAATGCATTAAGACGTTTGCTATGGTTACACTTGATGTTACACTACGATGTTGCTTGAAACCCTTGAAAACGGTCAGGATTTTGACTGTTATTAAATCATAAAAATACCATAGCATGCTTCTTAAGTTAACATACTTGTTTATCTGAAAAACAATGCTACAGTCAACTATTCTCCTAAGAAAATGTGCATTCCGGCCCAGAATGTTGTTTTGGTTTGTGAAAGCAGCCCACTGCCAGTTAACTCAACAGTGTTTCGGAACACGGAGTTGCCAGTTGGGAAAACACAATGCATTCCATCATCATCGTGCTTGTTTCAGTTGGTATCTTCAATCTGGCAACCTGCGTGTGCGTCAAGTCTAAGTAGGAGGGGCCGGGTGAATCTCCAATAATTTGAATTTGAACTGCAATACGTAATTCAACCACTCACAATCCAACATACAGCACCTTTAAGTTTAAAAACTTTTAAAAGTTAACAATTCTAACTTTGTTTTTCAGCATACAGTGAAAATGCCAGTGTTCGAGGATCATTTTTATTTTATGCTGTTTTAAAACTAAAACGCACCAGTGTAAAAATGGACGCTTCATATGACAATACCTCCCAGCTATACCTTTTCCTCATTTCACGAGTTCGCTCTTCCTTATGACCATAATTTAGCATATTTGGCCTGCTGTCCTGGGAGCGAGCTGGGATGTCAGCAAACATTGAGCCCTAGGGTAGGCTTCACCAAATCTTACCCTGGAGGTTCGATGCACTACAGAATTTAAATCTAACCCCAATCAAACTCACCTGTGCGTGTTAATCAGTCTATAAGGATCATTAGAAACTCACAGGTAGGTGAGTTTGTTTTTATCAGGGTTGGAGCTAAACTCTGCAGTGCATCGGACCTCCAGGGGCCTGTTCCACAAAACAAGTTTACCAAATAAGCTAGGCTTAGGGCAGATAGTCCGACTTATTTTAATACAAGTTAACTGGCAAAAAGTCAGACTAACTGAAATAAGCCTGGCTTATACTCTAATCTTGGTTTATGGAACAGGCCCTAGGGTAAGATTTGTTGAAGCCTGCCCTAGGGGGTAGAACCCTTACCAGGGCTAAACTCGATGTCCGATGTTGGCTGAGACTGATTAGGGGATTGGAAACAGCTGTAACTGATCATTACATAAGAGCTCCTCCCGAAACTTGTTTGTCAACATCACTAATTACAACTATACCTCTCAAAATGCTTTTATTGTAATTGCAACGTTATGTTGCAAGTGTTACTTATACCTTACAAATGGTACTGCGTCTTAATTTCCTCATGTGTCTACAGTTTTCAGTTAAAGTTTTTTTGTCTTGTAATTTTGAAGCACAATGTGAGTTTGTATTTGTATTTGTTCCATATCAAACTTGTCATTTTTAAAATTGCTTGTAATGCTTGAAGCTTGTAAAGTTGCAATTACAAGAAACATTACATATCAGTGTTACTTAATACTTGACAAATGTGACCCGTCTCCAAGTCGTGACTTTGTATTTCGCAATGGAAGTTCACATCAAGAAACTTCAGTATTTAATCATGACTTTACAGATATTGCGACTTCTAATAACATTCTCCCAGCTGTGTCTTTACATTTTACAACGTGACGCTACTTAGACAGTTTATTTCACAGCAAACAGACTTTGTGAGATTTTTCCCACAACAGTTTGGTTCAACAGAATCATGTTTTCAACTGAAAACAATTACACCCGTACCAAAACAAGAAAATCCAACTCGGTGTTCTGGGTGTTGCTGTAAAAGCTTTTTATTGCAAAGTACAGTAAATGCTTGTTCCTTTTGGAATTTAGAAGTCAGATTTTCACATTCTCGATCTTTTATTTAAAACCAACTTTTTATGGCACTTGAAGCTATGGGTGAAACTCTGTATGCGAGTGCAATAATATCAAAGGCCATTTGAGCAGGGCTGATAGGTGCATCACAATGTTTCAAGTCTGTGCTGCGTAAACACATGAAACAAAATCTACGTTCACAGGGTATGGAGACGTCACAGGCTCTATCCATTTAGCCACAAAATTAAGACACAGCCTGCTGACGTTGTTATTGTTTGAACCATGCATGGCTTATTTTCTCTTAAATTAGAATTTTCACAGAATAACACTGCTTTTGACCTATAATACACTATTCTATACAAAATACAAACAAAAACATGAACACAACAAAAAATAAAAACGTTGAAGTGACATTTACACAATTGTACAGCATCTCATGTTTTGCCTCTACATCAAGAGTTCTACTTTACACGTATCTAATCTCTTATCCACATAATGCTCAGAGTAAAAATCTGAGGGAAAAAGGTGAAAAAACAAAAATCTGTATAATACTCAATTTTCCAATTCCTTTCGAAATTGCATGCTACACATGATAAGGTGCTGAATGGTACAACTATTATTGACAGTGGACATGTGTCTCTCTGGTAAATCTGTCCAAAAAAAAAAAAAAAAGGCTGGTTGATCAAATTTATCACAGTGAGAAAAAAAAATTGCAAACATTGCTTTGACTGTTCAATCTCTACATCTTCGTTACATTTGGTCATTTAACCAATACTATTGTTGTGGGTCTGTAAAACTGTTCAAAACTTTGAAGAATCATTATGCAGCTCTTTTCCATACATCCATGGATTTTGCCCAATTGTTAAGAAATAAGTAGTCCATATCACTATGAATTTGGGCTATGATTTAAAGTCATACTACATTTTGTGAAAAACAAAAAGTTTTTATTTACTGATCCCTATAAAGTTAACTTTTCCAATATCCATATCCAATTTATATCCATATTTGTTTCGAATAATGTAGCTAGAAGAAATAACAGAATTGTACTTTTTGCATCGACTACAAATTCTTTAAAATGCCCTAAAATCTTTCCCTCTTCTTTCCTTACCAAATAATCTAATTCTTACAAAAACACTTTTTTTTTTTCAAGGCACTCATTTTTATAATGTCATCATTCATTTTAACCAAATATGGCTAGAAGTCCTTTTTATTTAAATAGATGATTGCCTACTTGTGCATGTTGCAAGTTACGAAATGAATGTACTATTACAGAGAGAGAACTTATGAGAAAAGGACACATCTAGAGAGACAAAAAAAGAAAGATGATTTTCTAGTTAGTTTGCATTTGTGTGCAAAGTCATTTGATCATCCGTATCAAAGTTAAACAGGTTGCGATCACACAAGAAGACATCAGCAGAAATCAAAAAACCTTAACTCTTGCTCAACTTCAAGCTGTCTGAAAGTAACCGGACATGTAACATATTTTTAAAAGCAGGAAAAACAAACACATTTACCACAGCAGTAAGCCAGAGAAGAATTACTGCGGATTTACATGAGAAATGAATGCTGAAGGTGCTACTATCAACGCAACCTGAATTCAAACAAACAGCCAGTACAAACAAAAATAGTGAGAGGGCATCCAGTCATCTTCAAACACAGTTCTTTGGGATCATTCTGAAGGCCACAGCGGTAAGAGACGGACATTTGTCTCTGTACTGGAGAACTGGACAATCAGCATTCTGCAAGCTGTGTGTGTGTGTGAGCGTCTATAAATGTTGTGCATCAGGAAGTTGCACTGCAACTGTGCTTGTTCTCTTTCAAAAATGCATTAAAATGGATGTTTGGGATATCATTAATAGTCCGCGGGAAAAGTGAACATGCACCTGAGTGGTTTCAATGATACTCTTAGACCACCTTGGGACAAAATGCATAAGATAGTAAATGGAGTGACTACACGTCCCAGGATAAGTAAAGTATAACGGGTTAGTGATTATAATCCCTTTCACCTGTGAGAATACAAATAGTCCACAGCAATAACCGTCGTAAAAACACAAACCCAGAAACATGCACCAGCTCCAGATGAAAGCAAACTTGAGCTAAAGTGACCTGTTCCAGCTCATTTGGGGTTAGATGTGTGTGCCAAGACCCTGAGCGGAAGCTGTCTCACACTTGCATCTCACAGCTGCTGGCCAATCCCAGCGCCTGCGCCTCTTCTGGTGTAAGACCGTTCTTCAGTGTTCTTCTTACTGTTAGAGAAAAAGAAGTGGTAACTTTTAGTTTAGGGAGCAATTATCACTGTTGAGGAACCTTCACATTTTAAGGCAACCAGCTTCAAAGGATTTTGGAGTTTTCTCAACCTTGTTGAGAAAACACAAAAATCTTAACATTTTCTCAACTTTTAATTTTTATGTTTTTATAGCATTACATTGGCTGTTTATTAGTACTTGTACAGCACATTCCGCAAGACCATATTCTACATCCCTAATACTTAAACTTAAAAGTCTCATTTGTAGTTCCACTCCTGTCTGTCAACTTGCTGGAGATTGTTTATGGATGAGAGAGGAGAATTTTTCTTAAACCCTCCTGAACAGAGAATTGCAGAGCCTTGGAATTGCAGATCTGCAATTCTCCAGCTGTGATCCTTGAAGAGTCTTTTGCCACTCAAACTCTACTCCTCGCCGTGTATTAGGAGGATAGAGACATGTTGATTGGAAACTCTTAATTATTTCCCTGATGGTGGAAATGGTAATTTTTACTGCTCTAGCTCTGTTCTTAAAGCCACTTCACTAATTTGGGAAGCTCAATTATCTTTTGCAGCATATGAGAAATATTAGTGGAGGGCACTGTATTTATTTATTTACTTTAATTATATTAGAAAGTATTCAAACTAATACCATAATATCCATAAATCACCACATATCGTCCTTATCCATTTTCAAAACAAGGATTACAATATTTGTGGTAAAGTACATATTTTTTGTTTTAAATCCAATTATTGTTTAAATTTACATTTAAAATACCCAAAAAGCTTTTAATTACTTAAACAAAAAAAAAATTAAGAAAACTATTTGTTACTAAACTATTATATATTATGTACTACTTTTTATTTGAAAACTAATTCTTTCATTCAGCAAGGATTTTAAACCGTTTTAAAAAAATGCTCCATAAATGTTACCCTGCTGACTTAACATTTTTAGTTAAGCATTTTATTTATTTTTTTTTTAAGTGTATAATGTTAGAATGATAAATCATGTTCTTTTTAAAAGTTCTATTTATCAAAAATTCCAGAAATTAAGCAGGAAGACAATGTTTACAACATCAAAGCTGTTCCTCTGGAGGGTAACCCTTCATAGGCATTAAGACTCACGGGATTTGCGGTTGGCTCTGGAGCGTCTCCTCTCGCGGGGCTGTGTGCGCTGACTGGGGCCCTGAGTGGCTGATTTCACAATGCGTTCCATGATCTCATCCGCTGTATCATTTGTGCAATTGGAAGCGTCTTCATTTGCAGCAGACAAAAGTGCCGTATGGCCTGGAAATGAGATGAGAAGATAGAAAGGGTTTCAATACTTCACCCCTATAAGGACTCGTACAGCTCATGCAAATCAGCGTCATGTGTATCTTTGAACATATGAATATACCTCGAGTGGCTCGAGTCCGTGTGCGGAGGCCAGGGAGTACAGAGGACGGAGTGTCGCCGCCCTGCAGGCTGGTACAAAGTACTGCAGTCATCTGCTCATGTTCAGCTGCGTCCTCTGTGTAACCCAAACCCTGTGGCTGACTGTCCTGACCCTCCAGAGGAGTTCCTGCAAACTTCCCACTCTAAGAACGGAAATAAATAATAAATCAATTGATCATAAATAAAAATTACACTCAGTAGTAATAGTTGCATTTTTTAAGCTTATTGTCTTTGGTTGTGTTAAATAGGGCTGTCAAAATGACTAAAAAAGTCCATTTGACATTTCTACTTAAATATTATGTAAATTCGAATTGTTTTCGATTTATAAGGCATAACTTTAAGTTATATTATATTTAAAAATATAAGTTTCTTCATAGAATAATAAAAACACTACTTTCTTTGGATAAAATGCATAATGTTTAACATAATGTTTGTAAAAGAAAATGTAATTAATAAATTTGCTAAAACAATTAGGGAAAAAACAGCACTGCGCACATATAATTTTGTAAGGAAACGAATACCAATCTACGATGGCATTTTAGTGCCACCAAAAAAAAAAAAAATCTAGAATAAAGTCGCACCTATGAGAATAAAGTCAAAATACGAGAAAAAGTCAAAATACTATGAGAATAAAAGTCGAAATATTACGAGATTAAAGTCGAAATATTACGAGAATAAAGTTGAAATATTACAAGAATTAAGTCGAAATATTTGAGATTAAAGTTGAAATAGTACAAGAATAAAGTTGAAATATAACGAGAGTGAAGTCGAAATATTACAAGAATAAAGTTGAAATATAACGAGAATGAAGTTGAAATATTATGAGATTAAAGCTGAAATATTACAAGAATAAAGTCTAAATAGAAAATTCTCGTAGTTTCTACTTTAATCTTGTAGTTTCGACTTTTATTCTCGTAATATTATGACTTTATTCTCGTAGTTTCGACTTTATTCTCGTAATAATATTAATTATATTAATATTAAGTTTTAGATTTCATTTTGTTTGGTGGCACTAAAACGCCGTCGTACCAATCAAAGGCTACTTTCTTCATTTAAATACTTGACATGCAGAAAAGCCACCATCAAATCCTGAGACATGTTTTGTAATGGAGATTTTTTCTAAATTCGACAAATATTCAAAATTGTAATATTTTTTGGACAGCCCTAGTGCTAAACATCAGTACTTTATGGTTAAAAGCAATCTTAACACACTCAAAAACAAAAAAATACACATTATCCCAAAACATCTTTATTCATAGTGGTTTAGTAAATTTTTCACACATTAGTCATTTATTATAAGTCAAAGCACCATATTTAAAGTTCAACATAATCAATGTTACATCTATTAGTTTTGAATTATTAATAGCAGACTTTTCATTTAGAGTTGATCTTGAAATAGCTTTACTGCATCAGCTTTGTTCAACATCATGTTACATTTATAGTAGTTTAACATGCTCTTATCTTGTCTGAATTCACATGGAGAAACGCAATGAAATGTGAAAAGATAAGAATATTGATCTCTAAATCCCTAATTCAGTACAACTTGTAAATTCTTTGGTAATACATGCCAAACATTACAGGTCAGTGCAGTAATTCAACCCATCCATGCACAAGTGTAGAAAAGCACACAGACACAAGAATACCTCATCATCCTCCTCCTCATCACTCTACAGAGAAGAAATTAAAGAAGTCACATAGTGGAGAAGACGAGCAGGAAATGTTGGGTTGAAAAACTATTTTGGTATTAGATTTCAGAACTTCCAAAATGTACTATCCTGAATTTCATTAACTCTTCATTAACTTTATGATTATCTTTTTTTTTAACTGCCAAAATTCTGTCCAGGTCACACATTACCTCAAATGTAAGTAACTAAATAAAAAAACATTAAAATCAAGCATTTTTTTGTCTTTATAGGTACATTTTGTTTCCAACTCTAATGACCATAAAATAAAAGTTGTATGTGTGTGTATATGACCGCCCTTTTTTATTTGTTAACTGTTGTAAATGGTAAATTATGTAAACATCATGGCATCATTTGACCTATATCATTTTGCTTATTTAAACAATTGTTAAAGATAATATATAAAAGTATCATAAAAACAAAAATTTAACAGGACGATTTAAAAATTTAAATAACAAAAATGCATTATAATAATGAGAAGTTGGGGGGAGGGGAAAAAAACAAAAAGAGCACATAGCTACAAGGTGTTCTCAGAACACACATCTTGTTTCTACATAATCCACATGGGCTTACATTGTTTTCCAGCCACATGTGTAAGCGAACTTCCTCCTTTACCTCAGCTCTACCTCTACAGAGCCAGAGCCTGATTTCAGCGCTCCTACAGGGACATCCAAAGGTTTGGATTTTCACACAGAGATTGAATTAGACACCCCTCTCAGACTGAGGAAGACCCCTGCCAAGCATAACATGCCATGAAGGGCTATCCTGGCTATGACATCCCCCATGAGAGGCATTAAATTGGCCTCCTGGAGTAACAAATACCCAGGGCAAGTCCAGAGCGGCAAAACCCATGACAATAGACCGCTTGGTTTACAATGTTTTATTATTGTAATGCAAGTGCTGAGTGTGTTTTGTGGGTATCCTGAGCACCCTGGGGCGGAGTAAGAGAAATGGAACATACACACAATAAGAATCAGACCTTGCTGGTCTCAAATGTAAATGAGATACTGGAAACACCAGAAAGAATAATGACTCCCTCTTGTGGTGCAATGATGAAGCACAGAAAATAAGCAGCTTGTTCACTCTTTTTTTGCAAATAGTTCAGGAAATGAGAGAGAAAACAAGCGGAGAGCTTTTTCTGTACAATAATTATGGCACAAATAACTAAATAAAGTGAACTTTTAAAACCTAAAAAATGAGATATTAGTTAGAATGAGATTAAAGGCACGGTCATTTTATGCCCTATTTTTTTCTTCTAATCTTATGTTTATTTATTAATGTTAATTGATAAATAAAATGTTCATTGTTAATTTACATTTGTTCATAATACATTAACTGATTTATACAACTTAAAGTTAAACATGTCTTTTATAACTTAACATCAATCTAGAGTTATATTAAATGTTGTTCAATGGTTTACATTAACAAAACAACATGAGGTTGAGTAAATGATAACATAACTGACATATTTGGGTGAGCTCTCTCTAGAAACTGATCCTTGCATGGTAATCTTGTGCTGCAAACCGTTCACACTCACCTCTGTTATCATTTTGCCGCGGGTCTTGTTCCTCTCGCGGTGATTGGCTCGTTTCTGTTTCTGCTGCAGCACTCGCTCTCGGGTGGTGCGGTACTCAAGTGCAAATTCACTCAGAATCTTACTGAAGCGGTGGATGCTCACCTCTCGGATCGCATATGGCGGGTGGCCCAGGAACAGCAGGAACGAATGAAACCTGTTGATCAAACACAGACTTTCAATTTACCTGAACTTAGGACATCTCTACAACATCACAGTACAAGAGACAAAAATATCATTTGAACAACATTTAGATCATCTGAAATATGAAAAATGATATTTGAAAACTGATATTTCATATATGTATATATATATATATATNNNNCAACATTTAGATCATCTGAAATATGAAAAATGATATTTGAAAACTGATATTTCATATATGTATATATATATATATATCAGTGTGAGATCAGAATTCATTTCCAAAGATAGTCCTTCAAAAACAAATCAGGTCTGACCTGTTTATGATGCGACGATGCACAATTTTGAGGATGATTATTCTCTCTGCACAGTCTTTAAGAAAGTCTGACATGCGCTGCTTAAGGGCTGGCTTTATTTCATGTTTGGCGATGACCTTCAGGTGGTCCCAGGATGCTTTGCATCGGCGCTCCATCTGACATAGGTTTTCCTGCAGCTGGTCGAAGTCAACCTGAAGGAGACAGGACAACCGCTGATCAACAAAGGCATCTCATGATTGGTCTGTTCACTTCAAAAACCGTGCTTCACTTTTAGCAACAACACATGAAATTGTGAAGGCTTGATCTCTTTTGTACATGGAACACTGCCATTGTTTGTGCACTGGGGTCCAAAAGTCTAAAGTGATATTGCAAATATGGGATTTAAAATCTAATTTAAATCTGGAAATAAACTGAAAGTGTTATGGTTGTGAAATATTTAAAACAAAGGACTTTATAAAGGCAAAATAATATTCTGGACTCAAAAAAGCACATTTGTAACTGTGATCATGTGACTTTTTTTGTGTGCAAAAGGTCAGGTGTTCTTGCTTCTACTGAATCCATGGTTTATATATATATATATATATATATATATATGCAGTGAGGTCAATAAGTATTTGATCACAATGTGATTTTGCAAGTTTTCTTACTTAGAAATCATGGGGGGTCTGCAGCATAGGTGCATTTCCACTGTGAGAGACAGAATCTAAAAAGAAAAATCTGAAAATCACATTGTATGTTTTTTTAACTATTTATTTGGGAATTACTGTGTCAAATAAGTATTTGATCACTTGCTTATCAGCCAGATTTCTGACCC
>JAUMHP010000070.1:7979601-8004272 GCA_032361065.1 Enteromius trimaculatus
CAAAGTAAAAGAAAAGGGGGGAAAAAACAAGGTCATATTATGTTAGTTTTAATAAATAAAAATGTGAAAAAAAAAAATCAAAGAAATTCTCTTTTTTAATTGTATTTTTGTCGTATAGAAAACATACAGAACCGTGACACTACTGTATCGTATCGAACTGAACCGTGATTTTTGTGAACCATTACACCCCTAATATATATATGCCTCTTTTTACAAATTTGTACAAAAATGTATACAGTATATTTTGTCACCTGTTTTGAGTTGCTACCACATCATGTCCACAACCACTAAATGTATGTCCCACTAACGCCTAGACCAACTAAGAAATGTAACAGTCCTCTGACCTGAACCCTGCAGAAAATGAGTGAGGTGAACTAGAGAGGAGAAGCACCATCATGGAGCTGGTATTCTTAAAAGTCTGGAGAGATTCTGCATTAAGAAGTGGTCTCTTTTCTCTTATCAGGTGTTCTCCAAACTCTTCAGGCGTTACAGGAGAAAACTCAGAACTCTTACCTTTGGGAAAGGACGTCACAATAACTAGGCGCCAATAATTGTGGCTAAAATGTATTGGAGAAAAACATTTATTTCATCATAAGTTTTTCTCCCCATTTTCAATGGTTTTACTTCAATAATAGGTTAGAATTATGTTTAGAATTTTGGAATGAAAGATCAAAGGGATAAACAATACAGATTTATTTTCACAGTCACCTTTGCTCAGATTTACCAAGGGTGCCAATATTAGTGAAGGGCACTGAATATGTACAGTATATATGTGTGTATATATGATGTACATCTTTAACTATAGCACTCCATTCTAATTCTGTTGTTTAAAAAATTGTTCCTTTTAACATTGCACTCTTTTCTTTTTCTCACTGATTGTTTTCTTTGTAATACATGTAATGTATTAAGCAAAGACTTATTACAGCAATTGCTTATTATTGCTCTTTTGCTGATTTTGATTTCCGTTGTCCTAATTTTGAAATTGCTTTGCTTAAAACTTCAAATTCACTAAATTACATATTTCATAGTAAGTGTAAATTCTCATAGACCTCTATGAGTTTTGATTCCTTTCCCATTATTTTCTGGTTACACTTTATTTGGATAATCAACTTTAGACTACTAACTATAAGTAACTGTGCAACAGTATATCAACTTATTCTCATTCATTTGCAACTGCATGTCTACTAACTCTCAGAGTAGACTGTTTAGGGATAGTAGAATAAGTTTAATATAGTCAAAATAGTAAAAATAAAGTGTTAAGCAGACAGCCTACTAATACTCTAATGGCTACTAGTTCACATGTAGTTGCAAAGTTACTTACTCTTAGTAGAATGTCTAAATTGGACTATCCAAATAAAGTGTTACCTATTTTCTTGACCTCTCTGTACCCTATTAAATATATTGAAAGTGTATTTTGAAAAACGAAAAATGCTACTAAAATCAGCAATGATGGTGTTGTAAATAGGTGTTATTGTAGTTCTGCTAACCTTAGCAGAGCGAGTGATGGCTCCAATCTCAGAGTAGAGGTCTGAACTCTCTGGAAACTTCTCCACGACGATGGAGCATACGTGATGCAGTAGAGACTGTTTGTGAACAGTGTCCTTCACCTCAGGAACTTTCTCTAGGTAACTTAGCTCAAAGCCTTTAGCCTGAAAAAACAAACACATAAATAAAAAAGACAGCCAAATGTGCTTAAAAAAACCCCATGTACTATGTTTTCCTGCCAAAATAGCTTCAAACTGTTATATGTTACGATTCTTTTTATTTTCACTGAAAAATAGGTATTACTTAATTGCTTTAAATAGCTGTAGTAAATTTGCCACAGTAGGTCTCTGAGGATAAAAAAGGGGGGGGGGGAAACATGAAAAGTGTAATGCGTGCTGGAATAGCAGGGAATTTGTATATCAGACCAATTTGAATGTGTAAATATGCGCAGTTGAAATGAGCTCTGATGTGGAAAATCACATGCACCTTGAGAGCATTAGTCATTCTGGATCGGGTCCATCATCAAATCATTTCCTAAAAAAAGGCCTTATTTCGACATTATTCTGATGTAGTTTTGTTGATTAGCATCGGTTGCATTAAGATAAAAGCACTTTGAACGAGCGTACGGTTTACATGCAGCTCCCATGGTGATTCTGACAAATGCTTCATTAACATATGATTAACAGAATCTCAATCCTGTCTGCGAGTCTGTCGGCACGACAGAGCTGGGAAAGGAGAAATCCCCGCGGACGTGACATGACTCTTGCTGGCTTTGTTCTGCTGCCCACACTCAATGGTTTACGGTAACAAAAGAAATTTCATGCCAAACTCACCACCTTATCAGGTTTATCTCCATCAGCCTTTTTAACATTATTAAGATCTAAGCAAATACAGCAGACAGACAGACAGAAAGAAAGACAGATGGAGATGGAGAGATTAGGGGTTGAAAGAAGAGCTGTAGTATTTGCTGGCACTTACATTAGTCCCATTGAGAAAGTTGCCAATAGCTAGCAGAGTTGAAAGGATGCAGCGCAGCGTCTTATTCTTTTCTAATTGGTCCATGCCCTCCTTCAGGTCCTGTAGTGGCTCTGCTACTTCCTGAGAAAGAGAAAAAGAAAAAGAATGGGTTTGAAATAAATAGCCTCTGGGAAAGAATTTTGTAGATCGCCGGCTTTGCTTCAAGATCTGCTGTTGCAACACAATAGAAAAACCATTCATCTTATAATAATAAAATGGAATGTGTTATATATTGATTCTATACTGCAAGGGCACATTAAATCAAAGACCCTGTAAATGCTGTTGATATTTATCAAAAACGTTTGATGGTCTCCAGGAAATTAAGCAGCATGACTTTAAACTTTGAAAATGATATTATTAAATATTGTTAAATATATTTTAATATTATTAAATATATTAAATATTTCTTAACCACCAAATCAGCATATTAGAATAACTTCTGAAGGATCATTTGACACTGAACACTGGAGTAATGGTGGCTGAAAATTCAACTTTGACATAAGCAGAAAAAAAAAATCGTTCAAATTAAAAACGTATACACTTTATTTTAGAGTCTCTTAACTAGTTGCTTATTAGCATGCACATAACTAAAATATTAGCCATTAATAAGAGGTTATTAAGCATCTCTTTGACCTTATTAAGGCGAGACACTACAGGTGAATAGGGTGAATAGGGACCATGAAACTTTACCAGTTGATTACTTACATGAATAAGAGAAAAAAATGTATTGCAAGTTTTTTTTTATTTTTATGTTTAAATATGCAAAAGAGGCAATAGCTCATTAAATATGCAGAAATTTGCATATATTTCCGGTACATATATTTGAATATAGGATAAAGCCATGTGCAAAATTATTTTTTAATTTTGTTTATACACACAAAAAAAAATTACAGAGGATATCTGCTTTCATTACCTATGAAATCAAAATATATCATATATAGCCTATTTTTTCTTTAAAATGTCACATAAATCAGGCCAGGAATGATTGATTAACAAATCCCTCAGAAAATATCTTTAGAATACAAGTGAGAGTATAACTGGAAAGTTTGGTGTACATAGGTGCAACATAGGCTGATATATTGGTACTGGAAAATGACAAAAAGCTTATTTTGAGAAAATGGCATTTAAAAATTTAAATAGGGGAAGAAAGTTAAGGTCACAAGTAAACAAAATGTTATAAAATAATCATTTTAATGTATTTTTTTAACATTTTTAGTATTTTATATTTACATTTATAGTATTTTGAAAGAACACATTTTGAGGGACTAAACTAGCCCAAAATCTCAAAATTGACCACTGCATTACATTGCCTGCAGTGTCTTGCCTTAAAGGTGAATAAATGTTCCCTATTCTAAAGTGTTACCAACTTTTTGTTTTATATGATTTAATGACCTGTCACCCCAATTTTGTGCCACAATCCAACAGTTAAAGCCCCTGCTGACAATATAGTAAAGGAGATGTCAAAAACAATTGGCTCCAAACCTCCATGATGTCATTTAATTTGTTTAAGTGGGGTAACAGAACACGAGGCTGACCTTCTCTAAAGCGTCATAGTCCATCTTAAAGGCCCAAAGCTGCAAGCGGGCGGACAGCTCACTGATGGAGGACAGAATGAGGAGGAACTGCTCTGCACTGCCCAGCGGTGTGTCGGGGTTCGCCAGCTGGGCCTCCTGAATCTTCTGCGTCTCCTCCTCTGTAGGAATCATTGTCAGGATTTTCTACGAAAGAGCACGAGACCCAGCAGGGAGTGTTAGTATCACTGTCAGAAACCGTTGTATATGGGGATTAGCCCCTAGAAAGGCACTTGCTCTATTAGTCATGTGAATAACAACACCTGGAAAGACACAGCATTACTCACAAATGTGGGAAATGATGACTATTTCATTGCTATTTCATCTGCTACGGGCATATCCCGCCATTGCACAATTGAATAATTGAATAAAAAAGGTAATTTCTCCTGACCAGAACAAAATTTCTGATAAAATCTCGAGAAACATAAATTGCGGTTGTCTGTGAGAATATAACGCTCTCTGTAGAGACATAAAGGGTGGATAGAAACACTCTAATCCATTTTTCCCATGACGAAAGATAAAAAATTACAGATTTTATGAGAAAATGGGAGCTCCATTATTCACATGTTGATATTGAGACATTTACCTCAGATCTGTATCATGGACTCCAACAGCTTAATGAAGCATTTTTCTAACCTTTAATCTTTCGGATGAATTATATGGCTGCTGCCAAAAATCCTTCAGTTTATGCAGGAAATCCACAAAATATTTCGAATCGCCGGCCAAACCAACTTGCTAAACATTAGTTTTAAGGGTAAAATCTATTGGTTTTTTTGCGGAACTCCAAAGTAAATGTATATGCTCTCAGGGCAAAGAGGTTGAGTTATTTTGGACAGAAGATTTGACTCGATGCTTTTTGTTTGCCAATTCAACTTCAGTCTGTATGTCTCTGTCTTGTTAAACACAGTTGTAGAGAACCGTGTATTTTGGTAAAAATATGCTTTCATGTAGCAGTCTGGGGATGATCATAAATGCCTGAATGATTGATGTAACAAGAGAAAGAAAGAGAAAGAGAGCGAAAGTGAACCGTAGAGGGGTTCAAGGAATAAGTGACTCACGTGGACTCAAAACAAGGTTGGTATTAAGTACAGATGTGTTTTCTGCATGGTAACCTGTCTGGCATTCTCAGGATTAAAGTGTAACCATGCATTGTACTAGCTTTATAACTGAAACGTATGTATTGAGTTTTATTGTAGCTTTTCTTAATAACTTCATCATGTCGAATTTGCTTCATTACTTGTGGTTGATTTGGCATAATTTGCGAAACGGAATGTGATTTTAAACCGGTGCAGGATTACCTCTATGCCCTCTTTGCTCAAGGCGTACTCGTCAAAGTTGAGGATGGCTGTTTTGATGGTGCGAGGAGGAGGCAGGACCGTCAGGCCAATGTTGATGGCATTACTTCTTTTGGAATCCAGAATGATGATCTCCTGACGCTTACCATCTGCTGCCGTTTTCTGAAATCAGATATATAAACGACATCAAGGTTTTTTGGTTGGCTTCACTAGACAAAATAGAACTGCATTCAGACAAAATGCATTACAAAACAAAAAGTCTATGACTTTGCCCAGTAAATTTGTATTCTAACAATGGCAAACAAAAAATGCATCACAGGAAAATGTTATGATTTTAATACCAGACGTCAATTCATATGTTTGGAAGGATAATATTATGTGGTAAAAAAAATTGACATTTAAAAACTAAACGTAGACATAACGTTTTACACATAAGTTAAGTAATAATATCTCACTTTATGACACATTTAAACAATACCATTACACATAAAAAAACAGTTTAGATAAAACAGTTTTTTAAAATGATTTGCTGAAAGGTCTTGCCAGCCATGAGATGTTTTACCATTATCACCACGGGACTCATTTCACTGTTTGTATCACTCTGCTTACACCAAACCCACTGTAATCTTACAAATACTACTTTTGGTGATTCACAGCATGTAGTTTTAAAATTCTAGTTGTGTAAACTTCAGCTACAATTGAATTTCTTTTTTGTCAAAAAAGTGGTGACTTATAGAAATAAGCACTTGGGGACAGTTTCCCGAACAGGGTTTAAGACTAGTCCTAGATTAAAATAAATGTTAAGAGCTGTCTAAACTGGAAAAGGCTTGCACTGAGATATCTTGAAATACATTATTGTCATTGTTTGGTCTTAAAATGCTCACAGATAATGCATTTTTGTAAGACATTTTTCTAAAAATTCTTAAATGTCCTAAATTAGCAAAGGTGTAGTCCTGGCTTAATCTAATCCCTATCCGGGAAAGCGGCCCTTGTTGTTTAGAGTTATAGCTTTATGTAGTGTGCTTGACCGTGTTTTTTAATAGATTTATCATTAGTGTGATTAGTGTACAGTATATAGACAACTTTTAGCTCCAATTGAAAATGAGCTTCGACATTTTTGAAAAGGATGCATTAACCCAGTTTTGGGTTAATTACAACAAAGTAATAAAATTACTGTACAAATTGCTCTCTTCATTACTTATTACCAATTACTTTCTAAATTCTATAATCAACCTTGAAGTTAATGATAGTCTTAAAACTGTTCTTTTAATTCTTTCAAATAAATGAAAGGTAACTACATAAGTTATTCTGGTCACACTTTAGATTAGGGTCCATTTGTCACTTTTAACTTAGTAAAGTAGCCGTTAAGTTTAATAATTGGAGAATTAATTGGGTAGGATTTTGAATAAGGTCTTGCAGAATAAGACATTAAAGGTCCAATAGGTGAATGTCTTCAGAAACATTTCTTGTAATGCTGGTTGAAATTCTCTATCCATCCTGATAACAATCATTAAGTTAAGGTCTAAATCTATTTATTTAATTATATATTCTGTGGAAGGAAATGTTTGTCCAATCAAAACGAATATATTTTACAATCTATACACAGTATTAAGTGAAATTACATAAGAAATAACTGTATTTTAATTTTAACAAATAAAGATCAAAGTAATATCTTACTTTATTTTTTCACGGGAAATATAATTAAATTACCATAACTAATCACTTAGTAACTAGTTATACCCAACACTGCATCAATCTTATCAAACAAACATGTCACAGTTTCCACAAAAATATTAAGCAGTACCACTGTTGTCAGCATTAATTATAATAAAATAAAAGTTTCTAGTTCCCACAACAAGCCTGCTTCGGCCATCATGATACACATCTATTCTCCCACACCTAAAAAGAAAAACATATCCTTCAGTCTGTTCTAACTCTCACGCTGGCCACTGAGCTGAATAGGAAAGGCATTTCTTTAATGTGGATAATTACCCCAAAAAAGGCTTCCTGAGATATGAACACAAAACCGGGATATGTTTAATGTTTACTCGCCGAAAAGGCACGCAAGCACCTGAGGCCTATTTTGGGACTTTGATGGAGAATATTTCTGGAGGAGCAGAGCCATGATGGTACTCCATTTGCTGCCAAAGAGGGGAAGAGGAGGGGCTCAGAGGAAAAAGGGAGGGAGAATGGGTGAAAAATGAAAAACAGCTGGAAAAGGTTGCTCAGAGCAGAGAGGAGAGGAAACCCCATGCAGGCCACATTTCTGAGACACCATCTTAGAGCAAACAAGCCAAATAATATGATAGATCTTCATCTAAGAACATTAATTCATCTCCAACACTGAAAACCTGTGATGATGAACATCAGAGTTCATTTTATCAGGTCAGGAATGTATCTCTGTACATGAAAAAAAAATGTAATGGAAGCATAAAATGAACTTTGTTGTAAAACCTTGAATGACGGTGCAGTTCATGTTTCGGTTTAAAGCACACAAAAATGTCAAGATCCTTGTAACAGGCTGAATTGATTAGGTTTACAATGTTTCAGCCGAGCAGTGACTTGTGACTTAACTTTGTTTTGAGTGGCAGCAGGATTTATGGATCGCAGAAAGCACCTTTGATTAAGCTTTTAGGTAATACAAGGAATCCATCATAGCCAATCAACCAACCTATTGACATTCTGACCTACATTCTGCGGCTCTTTTTTAAACATGTGCAATCATGTCATAAGAAAGAGCTGTGCAAGCCACATATGGGCAACGGAAGGTGTCAGAATTCATACCATGTGTTACAGAAGAAAGGCCTAGAAGAGATCAAAGTAACTGCCTAGCAGCTATAGCTTGTGGTCACATGTGCTGATAAAAGCAGGGTAAAACCAAAGTAGAACAATATATACAGTACCCTCCACTAATATTGGCACCCTTGGTAAATCTGAGCAAAGGTGGCCGTGAAAATAACAAAGCCTTTCCCTTAATCATCAACACAATGAGAGACAAATAATATATTTATGATGTGCAGCAAAAGATAATTGGGCTCTTCACCAATTAGTGAAGTGGCTTTAAGAAAAGCTATGTCTCTGGAGCTAGAGAAGTGAAAATGACTATTTCCACCGAATTTCCAATCAACATACAATGTTACGAAGCTGCTTGGAAGAGGATGTGTGTCTCTATCCTCCTAATACACAGCGAGGAGTAGAGTTAGAGTGGCTAAAGACGCTTAAAGAATCACAGCTGGAGAATTTCAGAAAATAGTTGAGTCTCAGCGTCAAACAACCCCTACATCAGCACATGTTCAGGAGGGTTTTAAAAATAATTCTCCTTTCTCATCCAAAAACATCTCCAGCATGTTCAGTTGTCAGACAGGACTGGAACTACAAATGTACAAATTTTTAGTACGTTTATTATACTGATAATGGTTCCCTTTATCACTTCTTGGGGTCTCTACAATGTTTTAAAAATATTACAAAAAACTTCACAAATAACACTTTAAGATAATAAAATTTAAGGCAACTAAACTAAATCAGTGAGCTTGTGTTTTACCTACAAAATTACATTTTGTAGTAACAGGCCAATTTGACTAGCTATGTTTGCAAATATTGCATAAATTGGAAATGGCTGGAGAAGCCACTCTAGCATATTATCTGAAGCAAAGTCACATTTTGTTTGCTTGTTGCAATGCACAACAATGTTTTTTTAGTTATTTTTGAATTTATTTCATTAATGTGTTTCCACATTGTAATTTACATGCATATTTTCTTATTGCATAAAAAAACTATAAATTAAGTGCATACAGTAACTTTTTATGCAGTTTTTTGTTTTTATGCACATCTTAGCATCTGTATACAATATTTTATTGCGGCATCCAAAAATGTACATTCAACTTGGAACAAAATATTGACATTTAAACTCATTTTCATTTTTAGAGAAAGACAATTCTGTGAATAAATGAGTTCTTAGTGGCTCTCTAGAAAGAAACCGATGAAGTCTGAAACATCAGCCATAAACTAGTAGTTACTGTGACTGTAGTTCAAGTATGTCCAAACTCAGTCCTGGAGGGTCAATGTGCAATGTTTAGCTACAAGTTGTCTCAACACACCTGCCTGTAAGTCTCTAGTATTCCTTTTTAGAGCATAATTAACTGGTTCAGGTGTGTGTAATTAGGGTTCAAACTACACTTAGCTGGATAGTGGCCCTCCAGGAACAACTATGGTGTAGTGTGACTTTTACATCCCATTTTAATTAATATCATCCAAATGGCTGGTGCAACCCTACTCTTGTCTATAATGAAAACTCTGGATCTACCATTAACTATGACAACACTGATGCAAAAATTGTGCAATTTTAGGTAAACAAATAATTTTCAGGATTTAAACAACAAAAAAGCAGACCTGAATTTGGAAAAATATGGAAGAGATACTGAAAAGATGTAATTTAACAGTACCTTTGTAACTGGGAGCTCCTTGGATTTCGTCTCAAAGAGGTTTTCCAACTTGGCTATGTCCAGTTTGACCGGATCAAGTTTGGACCACAGAGACTCCCTGCATCTCTTGTGGTTGCTGTACTGCCAGTCTATAGGTCTGATCTCATTCCAAAATAGCCGGATTGTCTTCTTCTTCTTCTGGAAGAGCAGGGGCTCTCCTTGACTAAGCTGAGGAGATCCGAGATGTGGGGGAGGTACTGAGGCCAAAAAAGGTGGTGGAGGGGGCATCATCACGCCAGGAATAGGGGGAGGTGGAGGGCATCCAAATAAAGGTGGCGGGGGTGGAAGGCTGGGCAAGCAGGGAGGTGGGGGAGGAGGTGGCGTGAGGTCACTTGACCCGATCACATTCCCTACATCCAAAATGTCTACATCATCCTCCTCTCCCAAGTCCGTGAAGTCCAGCTCTTTGATACGTAGCTCCCGTGGTGTGGCCATCAGCTGGTCCCATATGTGGTCTGACTCCTTTTTAGGGGGTGTTGGTGAAGGAGCCGGCAGAGGTTTTTCCTGTGCTTGCTGCTTTTCCTTCCCAGAATGCTCCACCTCATGAGGCAATACCAGTCCTTTCACCAAATCACGAAATTTCTCAGCCACAGCCCGTACACTACCCTGGTTTTCCAGATGCTCCACATCCAGTTTCTTCATATTGTCATCACAAGCTTGCCGATGCACCTCCAGAGTGGAGATACGACAAACAAGGCTGGTAACAGAAGAGTCCTGACCTGAACACTCTTTCTCATTCTCCTTTTCTTTCTCATCTTCCTCTGCCTTCTTTTTTTGCGCATAAAGCATGTCCAGCATAAAACGTTTGCTGTGAAGAACTTTGTTGCACTGATCGTTCCCATCCGATGTATTCATACAGTCTGTCCACTGGCCTAAGAATACAAATTCAGAACAAGTTTTAACATAAGGTAAAATTTTTAGACATATTTACAAAAAAACAGAAATACTGGAATGATTTTTGATTACTAAGAAAAGTTAGATTACAATTTTATCTGCAAATGATGGATAATCATTTACACTAGAAAAATAACCTTAAACTGGAAACAAAACTAGCCATAAATATTTATTTCTGACTATGAAACTGTTGTTTGCATTACTATTATTTTAAAAACAAATATATCTTTTGATGCTTGGCAAACAAATGTGATAAAACCTCAGTTGGCTGGTAAAATTTATGAAGTTCAACAGAATACATCACTTAAATAAAATTCTAATAACTCTGTCTGTCTGATTCTTGCTGATGCAAGTGTGCATGCTTCAAATAAAAGACACGTGTATAATAAAAAATATCTGTGACTCTTCTAGGATGATCTTCCAGAACTCCATAATTTCCCACATATGTGAAATAATCCTTGCATAATAAAGGCGCAAAATAAAAAACGGGAGGATAAAGTCACTATTGGTCTACACCTTGTGACAGGTGCACTTTTAGATGTAGATGCATCTACGCAAGGACAATTTGTTACATGTTTTGATAGTCCAACATTCTGCCAAATACTGCCAAATAAAAGTAACTTTGCAACTACATATCAACATATAACATATACAAAACACACTTTACCTTCCTCTCAGTAGAGTATTAGTGTATTTCTAGGTAATTATTAGTATGAAAAGTCATTATAATGTTTTTGGAGGACCAGAACACACAGAAGTAAATCAATAAATAAAATAAAATTGTTTCATGGTGGATAAAAAATACTTGGCAGAGAGAAATGTTTACTGTGAACCCAGTGGTGAATGCCACAGAATTTGACTTTGTTCTCACCGGAGTCACTGTCACTGACGTGTTTCTCCTCACGTTCTTCTCTCTCCAGAGTGCTGCTGGCTGATGAGATGCTGGAGGCAGAGCAGTTATCTTTCTCATTCAGTTCTTCATTCTGCCTCTCTTTTTCACTCAGGACGACACTCTCCTCTACATCCCTCTCTAACATCTGCTCTCTCACACACTCCTCTGTACCCATTTCATTAGTCTCTTCCTCAAAGTTTCCTTCTGCTTCTTCTTTCTTTTCATCTTTCATTCCACTCACTACCAGTTCTTCATCAGCTTCAGCTTCCTCTGCTTTCTCCTCTGTCTCAGATCTCTCTGGCTCAGAGTCTGTTGGAGACAGAGAGAGTGTGATGTCTGATGGTTCCAAAGGTTTCTGTTCCTCCTCTGGTTTGGAGGGCGAGACCAGCGCAGACACTGAGGACGAGGGAGGCTCTGAGGAAGGCCATGCAACTGCTGCCTGCACGGGACGGCTTGTTTCAGACTCAGTTCCTGAGGGGAGGAAAAAAGATTGGCTTGGTACACATTCCAGATAAGAAGCCCAACTTCCATGGATCTAATGACAATAACAAGGCCATTTTGAAATAAACTTGAGATGAAGAAACTTCCATCCAATGACAATGTTAAAGGCCTTACAAGTTAAACTAAGGCTTTTTATAAAGACTTCAACAAATTTCCTCTGTCCCGTGTTGACATATTTCTTTTCGAAACAGGAAGTTGGAAAGGGATATATACTTTGTAAAAAATTACAGTGATTTTAACGATAAAAACCTGTGAAAATTTACAGGGAAACACCATCAACTGACATTCCCAGAATTCCCTGCATTGTATTTTAAATTTAGTTTGAATTTGATGTTTTTTCTTTGCAATAACTATGTTTCTTCTTAGTTTTTTTGTATCAGTTATATCTGTATCAGTTGCATCAGTTCCAGTTAGGGTTGTATGCTACATGTAATGTTGTAAAATTAATGTTTATTGCACATTTCCATTGAATAATTCTTACCATGATGGTGTTAAGTGTTTGTGTGAATGACACGGAGCTCGTCTATATATGTTAATATTTAAAAGCTACTTGTGATGAGCTTTGGTTGCTCATGTGACTTTCTCGTCACGCCTGCATTTGGTAGCTATATTCAAAGATATAAAATAAATTTCACTACTTTAATAGGTTGGTATATTAATATTATATCAGGTATTACAGTTTATTATTAGAAATTACGGCATTTAACAGTAAATTTAACATAAAACCGTAAAACAAAAATATTGTTACCGTATTTTTTACGTTTTTATTCTAGCCCGTTTTTTTACCGTAAATTGTAAAGATTTTTATTTTTACCGTGTAGAATTTTCATCTGCTTGATTAAGTTGCAGGTGCTGCCAACACAACTGCAACATGTTAGAAATACTTCTACTGCACATGTAACATATACGAAACAACCCCCATATAGCATACATGAATCACCCCATAGCAAATCTATACAGATGGAGCTGGGGAAGGTGGAGGGTTTCTGAAGCTATCTGCAACTGCTACAAGAAGCACTAGCCAAGTATTCATATGTTAAGCTCAAGCTCATTGGCCACTGATACAAAAAGAACCAATCAGCTTTGCCTTGTAATAATGATGTCATTATGTCAGATTGAGTTTGACCTATTGGATTGTACTATATTCATGCCAGAAATCTGGATATGTGTGTGGTTAAGTAAGGTATTCGGTAATCACGGTTTTGTTTCCTGCATAAATTTATATTATTTTAAAGATGACAGACAGATGTATTTAAAACATGAAAACAAGACCAAAATCTGATTAAAGATGCAGTGAAGAAACTTTGCATGCATACAATGCAGTCTGCACATACACATCCTCCCCTCTCCCTGTGTCTGTGTTACGGTAACCCACATAACATTACCAAATCTACTCCTCCACATTCAGAAAAGCAAATAAATACAGGAAATGTGATCCTGCAGGAGCATGGGGAATAACAAAACAAAATTCCACACAACCTTACCATCAAACACTTTATATGAATACACAGGAGAAATATAAAAGCTGAATGACTGAGAGATGTTAACAGTAAATGTCCTTATTGAAAAATATTATAGTATACAATATATTACAGTTTAATTATGAAAATATATGAAGTATGTGCTGTTGATACGCTGCTGAAATCACACACACAAAAAGATTTAAATTAAGTCTTATTTTCCCAGTTAATTTGTCCCATATTTTACATTTATACTCTGGGAGGAGCTCAGACCTTTGAAACCACAGTCAGATCCACACTGCTATCCTTTTACACAAGGCTGGTCATGCTTTCATTCACTGACCAGTGTGTGACCAATACTCTGGCCTTCAGAAACCACATGAACGTGATATAACTAGTGCCTCACTGAACGGACAACCTCAAGCCACTCATTCAATTATTATGTCATGGCTGATGGATGTCTTTCTTTCTTTCTGTTTTTGTATCCCATCATACCTCTACACTGTTTTTTGTTGTTGTTCATGGAGCAATTTAGGATTACAGTAAGTCTCTTACTTAAAGCTCACATCCTGTATGGTTTAAATCTTTAACCTACTGGTTATAAACCAAAGCTTTTAACCACTCACTCACAGTTACAGTGCCACAAATATTTATGAAACATTTTTAGTTTTTTTTTAAATTTCTTAACTGTAATAAAACATTTTCATTGGCAGCCATATCACATGCATTTCATTAAATTGCATTTTTGCTGGAGTAGGGTTCGTTTTTTAGAGATATCTTTTAAAGGTATAGTTCAACAAAAAATGTAAAATCTGTCCTTTTTGAAGTCGTATGGGTTTGAAATGACAGGAGAGTGAGTAAATAATTTCAGGATTTAAATTAACACTTTAAAACGTTCTAAAACTTAGAAGACTGAAACATCGGGTACCCAGCTGTGCGATTCTCATGTGAATATGTGTGTCTAAAGCTAGTCGGAAACTCCACAGTGAGACTGAGTGATTGACCAGGCTCCAGTCGTTCAGTCCGTTCATACCAACTCCAGCCCCTCAGATTCAGATGTGGCTATATATGAAAGGCTGACTGACCACTGACCCAATTTCTGAAATTGTGGTTAATATTTGAGGTCAATAAACCTCAAATAAATGTAGTTTTTCCTAACGGCTGACTGCCCTAGTGGCTTTACATTGTTTTCTTTACAAAACATTTGTGTGGTAACAGCTTGGAAAAACTAAAGCCAGAGATTTTTCCAGAAACGCCACACTGTATTACTGTACACAGAGTAATCTCACCTTGTGCTGGATTTGGGACAGAGCGTTTATCCTCTTGAGCCTCTACAGTCAAAGTGGTGGCAGAATGAGACAAGGAGCTGCTGGAGGTTCGTGAACTGAGGCTAAGGGTGATTTCTGTTTTTCCCCTTGCTGTCCTCGGCCGTTCCCTTTCATTTTCCTCTGCTGCCAGCCACTCCAATTGCTTATATCTGCACACAACGCATAAAACGACGAAAATCACTACAAACTTTATTTATCAGGGCAATTACACAATGCTCATTTTCATGCCTGACATCAAAAAGAAAATGCAACTTAATGTTTTACTTATCTTTAATTAATACTTATCTTTATACTTATAAAATGACCTAAATAAACCTGTTCGGCATCACTTTACTTTCCAGTCTGGTTTTTCATGAACATACTATGTACTTACTGTAGTAATAAAAATAACTAGATAATAACTAACCCTTCTTGGGTAAGTACACTGTAAGTACAAGGACACATACTGTAAAATAAAGTGCAACCACTTGTTCTATGATGATTATGTTTTTAATTTTTACAATTAAAATTCCCTTTGCTATTCGTGGACATAAAAAAAAGAGACAGCGTTACTCCTCTAAAACTTAATATACGTATTCATTATATTTATTAATTAATAATTCATTTCAAAATTATTGTATTTTTTTTTTTTAAGTAGTGGTTAAGATATGTATGCTCACAAGATTAAATGTATATGGCTTTTTTGTTTTATACCAGATTTTGTAATGAATTTAATGATTGATATTTGTTTTAAGGTATTTGTTTTTCAAACCAAATCCTCCTACTATGTTACCTATAACTCTCCCTTAACAGGTGTCAAAACAGATGCTGTCTGCTCCCCTCCCGGCTTAGCCTTTAATTCCATAACATCATTATACTATACTGTAAGGTTTACATCAAACTGAAGGAAAAAAAGTTTGGAAGACCGTAACTTTTGATAAGATCTCGAATAACAGAAAAGACATTGAGCCATTCCACTTGCCAGGATGCATGTTTTTAACATTTCCTGTAAATGGAAAAAGCCCATGTCTAAAGTCAATTACACACCTTGTCTTGCCGTCTTTAAAGGTCTTAATCTACAGCAGGCATAAAGGGGCCCTAACGCCCATATTTCACCTGCAGCGCGTGCCGACACGCTTCCCATCTGCTGCTCGGTACAATAAATGTTTTCAAGGTGTATTACTACTGTTGTGCTGTTAATTGATATTAAACACGGCACAAGGCTTTAAGACATAATTGCATTGGACTGCAGTAACTTATCCAATATGGCAGAAATCATCTGTGATACTATATGAGAAACATAATGTTGATTTATCATGTCCATCAGTACAGTATCAGATACATAAGGATTTTATTTAATCCAATACATACACTAGCAACAAGAGAGACACTGGAACAACAGTACAATACTAAGTTGCTTATATTACAAAGTAGGGAATCTTATCTGGGTACCTGCTGATACAGAGTCCCTATGTTATACTTGTCTATTCCTACTGTTGGTTGTGCTGTTTTTTTTTTGTTTTTTTTTCTTCAATCAATACAATGTATAAAGAGTTTTGCAGTAAGTAAAAAGTAATGTGTGTACATATTACAGCCATTAGACACTTTATCTACTGTATATAATATAGGACAACTGATGTAAAAAAGCATTATATATATATATATATATATATACATACAATATGCAGAATAATTGCAACATAAAGGTAAAAAAGTGGAGACATTGTTAGAAAGCAGGTCAGAAAAATCAGATGCAAAAAGCAACCTATAATGCACTATGACAATAATATCTCAGTCTGACGGTGGATCAAAATTAACAATAAATAAATGAGTAACCATTATAAAAGATTGCATCAGAAAAACTGAACAAGATGCTCAATCCCATAGAAACCTGAGGCTACACAATGCGCATGCATAGCTTTAACGCCCTTATGACTATTGGCTGGTCTGGCCTGAAAAATAAGCTTTTTACCACAATTTGAGCATAAGAAACAACATTCATAGTGAAGTTAATATAACATTTTGTTGCTAAATTAGAAGTGTGTAATTTAATTGTGACTTCCTGGACATGTACCTTTCTTCTCGAGCTTGTTTGACCTCTTCTCTCTTTTCCACGTAATCGCGACTGCAAAAAAGAAAATCATCATAAGCAAACATGAAAAATTGAAAAAAGCCTTTTATATGTCTACCAAAAACATTCAGAGTTCATGGGTTTAAAGGGATAGTTCATCCAAAAAATTTAAATTCTTGTTTTGAAGCAGAGGAATGCACATGTATACCATGTGGTACTCTCAAAATTGTGCATTAAAGTGTGGTACAGAAGAGAAGCAATTGTCAAATATCTTCACATGGACTATTTTAACAATGTCCTTAATACCTTTCTGGGCCTTGAACATGGTAGTTCCCTTTCTGTTTATGCAGGGTCAGAAGGCTTTCGGATGTCATTAAAAATACCTTAACTTTGGTTCCGAAGATGAATGGGTTTGGAACAAAATGAAGGTGAATAATGAATGACAGAATTTCCATTTTTGGAGAAACTATCCATTTAAATAATGTTAATCAAGTAGTAATAATTTAAGCTGGTATATTCATTTGGTATTTTGCAACAGTAGAGGCTGACTGAAAGACTTGGTATATGGTAAGATTGGCAAGCATTCAAAAAGAACAAGCATTTGTCTTTCTGCAGCCCAGAATGATTGTTCACTATTTCATATGAATGCAGTTTTCCTTTGAATGACCATAATAAAGAAAGCAACAACTTGTCCAGTCCGGAAAACTCCCAGATCTTTGATAAAATTTGGATGTAGGCCTCAACTGCTTTTCTAGACAAAATGTTTCTCATGGCTATCTCCAACATGAGAGATACTAGATTATGTTGGAATCATTGATATACTTTTCATATTCATGAAATAATGTAGTCCTGGGGGAAAACACACACTGCACCAAAATGAATGCTGAAAAAGGCCACGAACTTGAAACGGTTTCTCTCCTCTCGTTCAATGCGCTGAAGTCTCTCCTCTCTCTCCAGGCGCCTCCGCTCACGCTCAGCATTCAAAGACTCCTGATGTTGCCTGTAGGAAGAAGTCAACAATCCACCCAGAGTAGGCCTGGAGAACAGAAATGAGAACAACAGTACTTCAATAAAGCAACAATTACATTCTTGGGCATCTAAAATGTTAAATACTTTGTTGTAGCATACTTGATTCATTCAGTAATTAGCTTGACCTGAGGAACGATTATCCAGTCATAGTAGAGGACACCGTTTAAAGGGGTCATATGATGCGATTTCAAGTTTTCCTTTCTCTTTGGGGTGTTACAAGCTGAGAGTGCATAGATAACATCCCTAAAGACTAAAGTGTCAAAGCCAAAGAGATATTTTTGATAATAGTTAAGACTCAGCCCCGCCTTCCTAAAACACCTTGTTTAAACACACACCCACTTTTCTACATCACGGTATGGGTTTATTTAACACTGAACAAATGTTTAAGCAAAGAAAAAAGGCGGAGCTATTATTCTCGCTGTAGTGTTGCTGCCGGCGCCATGTTCTGGAGATGCTGAGTTTCATTGTGAAAGTCAAACAACTTTGTTTGGGCTTCAAAAAAAAGGGAACAACTATAAATCAGTGTTTAAGCAGTATTTTCAACACTGCAGAACAGTTCAATCCAAACATTAAAACGTGTGCAGCACATTTAAAGCTATGGTATGCTGGCTCTGCACAAAGGCTGTTTCTATAAAGTTGCAACTTTGCAGGGACAGTTTGGTGCTTTTGACAAGTAACTATGTTTTATTATTTGCAGAATCTTCTATTACTATTTAAACACGAGGAGTATATAGTAGCCTAGTGCTTCTTGTTTATTGTTTCTCTGATCGAAAAATGCAGACATGGTGTTATATTTATGCAACGCAATGCGTAAACGGACAGTACTAAGTCATTATAATCAGAAAATTATGTCCCCATTGGATGCAACAAATGCCTCATTTGAAATGGCTTTAAGTGTTTTTGGATCATCACACCGGGACATGGCATCCCATTGGATGCACTCGATAGCTGGTCAATCAGAGCACACCTTTTTTTTAGAATGATAAGCTTTGTGAAAATCGACCCATTTCAGAAAGCCAGGGCTTTTTGAACCTTAAACTGCATAAACACTTTGCATTACACCAAATACACAAAACAATGTTCTTTTTAGCAACATCGTATAAACACTTTAAATATGTTTTAATATTCTCTGTTGTTATTTTCAGAATCATAAACCCTTTCAGTCTCAGAACAGTTACATTCAAAGATTCCTGTGCAGAACAGAGCCATATGCACATCAAAGGGGAATCAAAGGGGAACAGTGCCTCACCTGTCAAGCTTATTTTCTGCAGGTGAAGCTCCTGAGGGGCCGAAGCGGTTGTAGGGTGTTGAGGGGGCACTGGACACCCCAGATGACCTGCCAGGATATGTACCTGCGTGACTGTTGCTAAAGAAAGGAAAAAAAGACAATTTAATTAAAGGTCCAGCCATATATAACTGATTTTATGTGTCCAGAAGTTTCCTCTTAACAGCATCAAGCTAAAGTCTTGTTTTATCCAGCAGAACTAATGGCCATATTTTCCATTCACTTCATTCATCACACTTATCATCAGCTAAAACACACAACCAAGGGATGAACAGACCCAAGGGTAAAGCTCTGATTCCAAATGATGTCATGTATTTCCTCCATCAGGACCACAGC
The DNA here is from genome assembly GCA_032361065.1 of Enteromius trimaculatus. NCBI lineage: Eukaryota > Metazoa > Chordata > Actinopteri > Cypriniformes > Cyprinidae > Enteromius > Enteromius trimaculatus. The sequence goes on from JAUMHP010000070.1 coordinate 7,999,226, forward strand.
AGACACTCTCGATCAATGTGAAGTCTCATTCGACTGCGCAAACAGCCAAGGACACACACACACACACAGATCACAGATCACACAGATCACTGACTGCAGATGTACATGATATGAAGATATGATTCAAGAGATGCGGGGGCTTGTTTCTCTGTGCAATCCCTAATCTTCATTAAAAGACACGCTGTCATTTGCTCCCTAGACTTGTCTCAGTGTTTGAGTCTGTTGTGATTCATTACACATATTATCAGAGTAAGAACTCAGACCTGGGAATGAATCCTGGCTAACTACCAATGTAACAGACACAATTCCAAATTGTTCCAGCACCTAAAAACATAAAAAGCCAATGCATTTAAAGCATTGTGAATTGGTTTTTGACTTGCCAAATGAAAACCCGCTTTGCAGAATTGAATTGAATGAATTAAATTAGATTCTTTATTAATATTTAACTTGTCTTTGTAATTGATTACAAATATTAAAAAATATATCAATATATAAAATTGGTTAAATATGGCACACCAATGTGCTGTTAAAGCTTTGATACATTTCAAACAAGCTTTATATAGACTCCAAAAAAAGAAACAAAAAAAGATTATTTAGGAAAAGACACAGGCAAGACCTGAACCCACATGACCTTCTCCTTTTAAACTTTATACCAAAGCTCGCAAACGTGCTTTGTTTTCAATGTGTTCCCTTACCTGCCACATGAACTGCATGAGTTATTTGAGTATCTAACATCTGACAGACTGCACAGAAGAGACAGAACATGAAAAGAAGTTAGTAATCGACAAATTACAGAAGAATTACTGACAGCTGGGACAGAAAAAGAAGACAAGGGCAGTCGAGAGACAAGTACAGTGACAAGACAGACAAAAAGTGAATCAAAGCAGTATCTGTTTATTAATTTAAATATTAAAGACCTTGTTAAATAGCCAGCAAGGACAGCAGAAGGGCAAAATCAATGCAATTTCCACCTTTACAAGCCCACCAATCATAATAATAATAGGTAAGAGGTGTGAAATCCACTACAATAGATAAGCATTTTTAGCATGTAAAAAAAGACAAAATACAAGGCTAGTTTATAAAGTCATCAAAGAAGAAAGGTGCTTTTTGGTGTAGTTACAACACCTACCAGTATTGGCAAACTTGACCATGCTAACCAATCGAACCCTTTGCTTGCCATTGCTAGTCCATGGCAGGTAAGTCAGTGTCATCAATGGTTGCCCAGCTTTCCCAAAAAAGAATAGTTTGATGTCATGTTGACTTTAATAGCTACTGTGCCGATAGCATAAGACCGCTGTGTAATTAGGTTATTAAATATTAAAGAGTCCACGTATGCATAGAGCCAGAAGACCAAAAAAGAACTGTCTTTGATCCACTTTATAATCCAGATGGGTTCCTCAAGCTGCCGCAGTCTTAATGTCAGGCAAACATGCACATGACATCGCAAAGCATTTTCAGCTTTATTCTCATGAAATGTGGACCCTACAGGCACTGTTCAGGGTGAAATACAATTGCCTCTTTACATGTGACTTAATTTACAGGCTTCTCTTGCCTTTGTAGTGGTACAATGCACCAATGAAAGACAGATGAGCTGTAAATGTCAGTTAAAGTTAGCATCCTTTAGGGAGTGTCTTGCACTACAGTGGCTGGTTCAAATGCAAAAAGGGGTCTTTAGTTTATAAAACGATCTTCCTTTTTGCATTTCATCAAATATAAAAGAAGCAACATAAAGCCCACAGAGTACAATGATTTATCAGGCTCTGATCATATTGGTATCCATTTCTTCTTTTATTGGTCTAAGGATTTGATATATAAAACAGAATAAGTCACATGACCATAAGTTAAGACACGGTGAGCGTAGCACTTTTTATGGGGGTGCAATTTTTGGAAGATACCAGACAATTTACAGTGTCCTCTTTAAAGTGAATACAAAGGGATAGGGTGATGATCCACTAGGGTGAGGGTCTGATTCTTTTCAGAGGTGGAACAAGCAAAACAACAAACCCTCGCCATTCACAGGAGATCCAGAGATCAAGCGAATCCCATGTCACACTTCCTTCCTATTAGAGGATGAAAGTTCCACAAATACTGTGCTCATAGTGTTTGTGAGACTTGAATCAGTAAAAACAGACATGGGTTTCCTAAGTTTATCTCTCAGGGATCTCATAGCTTGACTTGCAGTATGTGGGAGTGAAAGTCATTCTCTGAATATGACATGCAGCTTTGAATGGTTCTATTCCAAATGTTACCATCTACATGGGTGGCTTTTTTTCAAAATAGGAACTCCCAATAGAAACTGACTTGAAACACTATAGACAGAATCATTGCAATCAAGGTAGATTTGGAACAGAGTCCATCTACACATGCATGGAACTTATTCTGTGAGTGGCGAGAATCTACTGCATCTATCTGCACTACCTGCAGTGCTTGTCTGGGTCTCGAGCCTGCGGAGTGCCCACAGACACCTCGTCCAAATCCACTGGGCAAGTAAGAAGAAGTGTGGAAGAGAGCACTGGGGACAGGGGTTCTTCGCTTGGGGAGGTGGAGGTTGAGGAGGTGACAGAGGAACCCCGGGACGGGAGGGCCCCCAACGACCTGACCGAAGCCCAAGAAGACAGTCTAGGTGATATAGAGGGGCCAAAATCTGGGGTAAAAAGAGGGGAGGACACTGGGGCCTTGCAGATAACCTCGTTCCCAGACCTGTCCCGGAGGTTTTCCTCATAGTCTGTATCAGCAGCTTTGGGAATGAAGTTGACCATGCACTTTAAAGGCAAACACAAGCTAGAAGCTTCATCTACTGTTGATGGCATCCAGCTACGAACAACAGAATAACAGCAGAAGATCTAGTAAATGATGGTGAAAACCATGATATGTTTGGAGACATTTATGTTAGTCAAGTCAGGGAAGAGATAGCATCAGAAAATGGATAAGGATCTACAATCTGGTTTCTAGCTCTAAGACTCTACACCCTGAAATCCTATTCTGCTGAAATACCTTTCGGATGACTGTCTAGAGAGCTCTGTTTTCTGAAGCTCCTCATCCTTTTCCTCCTCTTCCTCCTCTCTGTGGCAAAAAGGAGGGATTGAGGGTTGGAAGGAAGGATGAGCAAAGAAAGGAGAGGAAGAACAAATGAAAGGAAAGGACAAGAACAAGAACCTTCACCACATGCTCTGATGGCAAACAATATGACACAGGTAATCACAACACAAACTGCTCCTGCTTTATATTAAGTTCTCTTAATACTTGTGCACTTACATAGTAATTAGACATGTACGTAATATGAAACCACAAGAGAACATTGTACATATATCAGCTCCAAAGTTTCTGTAACTACACACATGTAACAATATAAATTATGGTTGGTGTCCAGAATGTTACACTTTGTATTAAGTTACCATGTAAGTACAGTGATACACCAACTCCAACTCAAGATCTAATTCCTCCCACTTTACACTTTACCTAAACCTACCCTTATCCATGATTACCCCGTTCCAATTACTCTATACATATTGCTGCTACAAAACATAGTTAAAGAATTCCTGTTACACCGAGAACCTAAGGAAGTGAAAAAAAGTGTTGTTACCAACGTTCTGTTAGACATTTGTACTTACACATACGATTCTGAGGGTTGTTTCATGTCTGTAGTTACAGAAATATTAGAGATGTAGATACTAACGTGTACTTACACTGTTGTTATGTACATCTAGTTACTATGTAAGTACACAGGTATTAGCGACCCGCAAAACCTTTAGGAAAAGTCATGTTATGTCACTTGGTCAAACCTCATGTCACATCAACACAATATGCAGGAAACCACTGCGAAGGATGCCGCCTTCAAAGCGATATCAGAAAAATCATAAATATTAGTTTCCTAGACCAGGCATAGGCAAGGTCTGTCCTAGAGAGTGACTGTCCTGCAGAGTTTAGCTTTAACCCTGAAAACAAACCTCACCTGCCTATAGCCTTAGTAATCCTTAAGACATTTTCTCTGTACCAAATGGTGCACTTTACACACGCTTGCAGTCTTGCACATGAAACTGTACTGCAGAGTGTCCCATTTGTCATTTTAGCTTTCAGAAGGGTGCTCAAAAGTGCCCCCTTTGTGACCGATATGTGCCCTCGATGCACACTGAGGGAAGACCTCTACCTGACATTCATGAAACGCCATTAACATCATCAAAGTATGGACCTGAAAGAAGATCACAAGGTTTAGGGTGCCATTTGCAGGACTCTGCAGGAGAGCGGCATCTGCAGGACTGAACATGCATACCTCTGTCCTAAATGAAAATTGAGACACAAATGGTCTTTCAATTCGTATTTATGACTGGGATATATACCCAAGATATATGTTTAATACTGCATTTATGACTTTGGACTGTAAACTATAAACATGGAGTAGGAGCAAACCATTGCTCTCGTGATTATTATGTTTTATCTGTTTTCCCCACAACATCTTTATTGCCTTCTCTTGTCATTACAGTCAGGTAACATACTTACTGTGTGTGACACAACACAAATAGCATTTATTTTACTGAAATTATGGAATCATGATTCCAAGATGATTGTCTAGATTTCACAAGTAGCAATTATTAACTCTTAGTCAATGGTGTATGTGGAAAATGTTTATATTGTTGCCAGAAAATGGGATATTACACCTCAACATTTGTTGGATATATATTTTCTATCAAGTTTGGCTTTAATAAGACTTTTCCCAAAGAAATAGGCATTAATGAATAATAACAAACTTGTAATTGTGTCCTCAGTTGTGGGTAAAAGGAAATATCTGATAGCACATGAAAGCAGCATGACTCTATAGTCAGTGTAGTTCGATTGTTGAAAGAATGACTTTTGTTAGTCGAACCTTTTTTCATCAATCAAAAGCATACATGCATGCTGTTAAACTGATTATGCTTTATAAGACGACAATTCCTATGGTTATGTAAATTCATTCAAATGTTTTCGTTTATCATCACAACTCACAAACTTACAAGCACGTATTTTTGAGAACATTTTAACATTGGCATTCATTCTTCTTCTTTAAAAACGA
>JAUMHP010000070.1:8004372-8018665 GCA_032361065.1 Enteromius trimaculatus
CAAATGTTTTCGTTTATCAACACAACTCACAAAACACATGGAATACTCTTATGTATGTTTTGATGTAACCTCTGGGAAATATTTTTTGATTAAAGCTTTTTACTTTTGATTAAAGCTTGATTTGCCAGGTTTATATGTAAGGTTTTCAATATAATGAGTCAGTTTTTTTAATGAATCAAGAACACATAAAAAAGCTGCCAATTATGCCACTAAAAAGAACATGACAAATTAATTTTTTTGCATGAATCGTTTTAACTTGATGTAATTTTATTGATTCGAAATATTGAATTTATCACAATTCCCATTGTCAAAACTATACCTGATTTTCGGGTCACAACCCACCAGTGGAGACCCACTGATTTCCACAAGAGTCAACACAGAAGAAGATTAAGACCTTTAGGAGGAAGAGGAGAAGTCCTGTGCCTCACTGCTCAAGGGTCTCGCTTTCTCTCTCCATCTCCCAGTAGACTGGTATTTATTACTAATATGGAAAACACAGCACTTCAAAGGTCCTTCTAATTTCCTGCGGTGGGTTAGCTAACAGACGTCAGGATCGGATGACTGACTGAGATGAATTCAACTATCTGTCAAACAAACCACTCAAAGAAAAATAACCCCTGAATCCCATCACTAACAGCAGATCCTGTCATCAATAATCGAAAGCACAAGCAGTCAGTTCAGCTCAACAAATGGAGGAGAGTGATGTGAGATATAAAGAGATAGTAACAGGAGTATATTGCTGGGTCTCAGACATATTCTTGCTTTTCTGGCCACTATCTGACAGGCACTGAGCAGCTTTCAGACAGGCACAAGTTCATAGCAATAATTTTGTTAGTAGTTAGTTTACAGATGTTGCTTGTGGATAATTATTTAGCATTATGGGAATATATGGTGAGATAACAAATATAACGACAGTTACTATAAAATACTAACATTTTCTAGACATCAAAGAGGGAACTTTTTGATATTTTACAAAAATTTTAATTAGTATTTCAATGAATTTTGTTTTCGATTCCCAGTAAAAATGTGTGGCCGTATTATTCCTGGACCATTAATATTCCTAATCATTTTGATCATTTTCATAACATACTGTACGTACCATAAATAACCCTTCAGAAATAACTGTTTTATGCTGATTTAGTGCTTATTTCTTATTAATAACAATGTTGAAAACCAACGAGTGCATCTGAACTGCCTGTACTCTCTTCTCTGCCTTATGTGACCTTACTGTGTCCCTTCTTACGACTGACTCGCTGGATGAGAGAAAAACCATATGAAGCTTTTTCAGTGGCTGATATACTACCATGATTCCCAGTTCGGATATCTATGTGTTCACCTTTGTCCTTTGAAACATTCAAAGGATAAGGATTAAGTTGTATTATTATAGTTTACAACAAAATATACAAGGACAAGATCGAGCACCTCATGCTGTGCTACAGCCCGAGAAGCATGTATGGCTCGAACCGCCATATTTCAGCTACTTCCTATTTCCTCTCAGACTCACAGGCTCCCACAGCCTCCCTCGTGTATATATGATTAATATGAACGCCTGTGCTCTAGCAAGTGCTCTCTGTCTCTCCCTTGAAGCATTATTAAATTCTCCATCTTCTTTTGGGACTTAAAATCTCTCATGTCAAAAGTAACGTGATAGAACACCCAATATAAAACTGCTTCCTGTTCTTTAAAAGTCAGTACATCCTGAACTACACACAGTGTTTTATGGCTGAAAATGAACACATGTGGTCAGGGAGGGTAAAAAAAAAAGGTCTTAGTGTAAGGAAATTCACTTTTGCTTTTTCATAGATGTCGCAAGACAACAATTGAAAGTGTCATATCATTGGTTTTCAGTTTTCATAATCTGTATATTGTTTAGCTGACCAGTAAAAAAATATACACATACAAGATAAATGTATGTGTCTAGTAAATACTTTATCTATAGTATAAATAGTAAACTGTCTAAATAAGTAAATAAATAGCAAAAAAAATTAACATTTTATTCATATTATTTGTATAAATAACTTGAAAAATAGTCACACACAAAGTTGCTTCTCAAGTAAATGCATATAATCTTATGTATCAAAGTTGAAAACTTTGATAAGTAATTAAAATAATAGTAATTACACAAAAAAATGTAATGAATAAATAAATAAAGAAATAAATAAGTTAAAAGTCCAATATTCTTAGGGTATATTAATGGACATTTTATTCAACAATGTTTAATAAAATAAATTTATTATAAATTATGTAAATAAATAAATAAATGTTACGTATCCAACATACTTAAGGTATATTAATTGAAATTATATCCTTGTTTAAATTATTCTATTGCTTGTTTTTAAATGTAGTATACATGTACTATAGATACAACATAAATTATTCAAGTCAACTTCTATCTCTTTCTCTGTCTTCTCACCTTTCGCTGATATCGTCTATCCTCTGGCCATTGAGGGGCAGGATGTTGGGCGTGTGGCTATGACAGGGGGAAGAAGGAGCAGAGGTGTGGCCTTTCCCGTTTTGGAGTGAATGTCTTCGGCTGCGGCGCCGTTCCAAACCCCGTCTCTCTGGTGTGGCTCCTACACTGGCCCGACGCCGACTTTTGTGTCCGGATGGAGGAGGCTGAGTCTCATCATCACCGTCCTCATGACGTAGGGTTGACTATAAATAAACACACACATTAGACTAACAGCAAACAGCAACTATTTTTTTTAAAGATTTTATTCCACACTGACCTCATAGATATTGAACTGTTCCACTAGGTCTAAATCTGTGCCCTTCCTGCTGATGTGTCTCTGAGCCACGGCCTCCATGCCCTGCTCCTCCAGACTGTCAACCACATCATAGAACGTGTCCTGGTCTGGAAGACCAGCTAATGTCTGCAGGAATACCACAGATACAGGAGAATAAATGTACTAAACTAACTTTATATACAACACCATGCGACTGAGAGTTAGCAAAAGGAGTGACATTTGTGAAGCATAATACTATCCTGGTACCTTGTTGATAAGGGTCATGGCATAAACCAACAGCTCAGTGTCCATTCCATCTTTTTCATCCAAGATTTCCATGGCGTTGGACCAGGGCTTACAACCTGCATACATTTAAATAGAAGGGTCAATGAGGGTCTATGACACATAAGATACTATACATTTTTTAAGGTTAAATGTATGCAAAAAAAATTTACAAATACAATATCATTCAAGAATCATTTATAAATATATATCACCATATGACATTTTAAAACCAAGATCCAAGATGACATATAATTACATATTATATAATGTCCTGTTTTTTTTATTTTCATTAATTGTTTTGAACAATGCCTGAAACTTTGCATCATGATCATTTTCCACAGTATGTTTATTTGCCTCTTTATGATGAATCTCTTTAGATAAAAGGGTCTGCTAAATTAATAAACGTAAAATGTTTGTTTTGCGTTTTTGAGTCTTCACATGGCTTTAATTTGGCAGACAAAAGCTGTGTTTAAAAAAGAAATAAAGAAACTTATTAAAGTCGTATCGGAAAAAAAATCACTGAATTGAAAGGAACAGTGGTTTAAAAACCTCTAACGGTATTTGAAGAAAGTCGTTTGAAATATGGCTGGTTCAGAGACAAATGAGCAGCATTAGTTTGAGGAGAAAATGTCTGTTATGTAGATTAATAGCAGGAGACGTTCTGCTTCATCTGCCAGCCTGTCTGTCTCTCACTGGGAGACCAGAGACAGTGTTCTCCCTTCTTATGTGACAGCATTAAACGTTCATTCTAGCTGTCCTATCTTAGTAGCTCTGGTCCTATCAACTATTTTTTCTATTTGATTAATCTTCATTTACTCTGCAGGCTATCAAATTTTGTTCACTGCCAATGCAGGGGTCGATAATTTGAGCAATTACGTTAAAAAAAATCTTAAAAAGAGTCAAGAATAGTCATCTCCTCTAGTTGCTTTTTTTCTCTTGTAGGTAACCAAACCTCATCAGAGAAGAAAGTTTCTATCTGTCATTTCAGTCCTGCACACACACACACACAGTAACATCCAGACCTCAGCTTGGACTCAAATACAGAGACTGAGAGTTGAAAAATGGATTTCCAGAGTGTGTGTGTGTGTGTGTGTGTGTGTGTGTGTTTGCTTTGTAGTGTGTGTATATAACCTTGTTTGGTGTCCACTGTGTTGACGGCCTGGATGAGGAGAGGTGCGTTGGTCTCTGTGTATTCCACAAAAACCAGCAGCAGCTTCAAAGCGGTTTTAACAACCAACCGGAACTGCACACATGTACACACACAAAGAAACACTATTTATCTCAATATATATTATTAAATATGAAATTTTGCAGCTCACACATGATCTTACACTGTCAAGGCTAAATTGACTGAATATTTAAAGAGTGTAAATGCCCAGAGAATTTATTACACATACACATTTTCCTGAATGGGGTGCCATGGTAGATACTGATATCAGCCTCTGACACATGACTGCATGCTGAAGAAGGAGCTACTTTATATGTCCTACAAGTAGCCTACATTTTAACCCTCTTTTTCCCTGTCTGTTCTGTATTCTCCTGGATTTGTAGTCCTCTTAGACCTCTTAATTTTCTATTTAATACTGTATTTTGTGCACCTTTATGACAGTTATGTAAGCAAGTATAATTTCCTATGAACAACAATAAAATAGTGGTGTTTCAATAACACCCTCACAACAAAACAACAGAAAACAAAACAAAACATGTTGATTGGTCATGTTGATTTTTCTTACTCCACAGTATTTTTTTATTTATTCATATTTAATTTTAATTTTATTAATATATTTTTTATGTTTTAAGCATAAATCTAACAAAAGATTGTGAGGTTATTCAAAAACATTAAATAACTTGCTAAACGGTTAAAAATAAAATTTCACTATATTATTGTTTATCTTTTCTAATTATCTACGTTCAGATATTGTTACAAGAAAACAAACATAAATACAGATTTTTAAAAGATTTTTGCTTTTGCAAAATAATACATGATTTCTTAAATGGCAGTATTGAGACTTTGTATTTCACTGAAAAGGAAACTGTGAAAAAGACCAAAAACACAGAAAAAAATGTGTTAAAGTAAGAGCTGCTATTTAAAACCATACTGCATCTTTTATATAACAGCTATATAGCTATATAACAGAATGAGAGAGAAGAGGAAATACATTTAAACATGGCTTCATCCAGCACAGAACTGTCTGTTGATGTGGTGATCACAAACACACACACACACACACAAATATCCATGTGTTCTCATCATATGTGCTCATATTGCCACTAGAGGGCTGGACAGAACTAAGACATTTCCAAAACATTTGATCGTGCCATGCAAAACCGTGCCACACTCTGTGTGCTGGCACACCTGGAAGCTGCCCTGCTGAGTTAAAGCATGCTTCACAAACACTGGCTTAAAAGAACATAAATACAGGGAAAAAACAGGAAAGTCAGTCATGAACACTGCGTGCAAATCTACGCCACCCTATGAGTATTGTTCAAGCTGGCACACCTGGAAGCTGCCCTAACTTAAAACATTTGCAAACATTGGCTAAAAAGAATATAAATACAAGAAACAGCACCTTTCAGGACTTACTGAATTCATTACCTCTGAACAAAATAATATATCAAAATATTAAAACTAGAGTTTCAGATTTACATTTGCTTTAAGACTAGGTTTTAAAACTATTATATTAACATTACATTAAGGTGCACAAGATGCATTTGTCTAAATAAATTAAGAGTGAAACACTAATGAAACTATTTCAGCTGATTTTCTCCACAAGTGAATTTAAGGACTGCAACATGATCATCTATGTGGAAAATGCATATTAATTTTGAGGTTTGCTTAAAAATTACATTTAATGGTGTTATTTAACACTGATTTTACAATTAAATATTTAATTTCAGCTGATATGTATCAACCCTTGCTGATAAAACAAACGACAGTGAAAATAACCCATAACAAATATATTATCGATATATCATGTATCACTAGGAAAAATCCCAAAGTGAAATAAACACACTCATTGATAATTTTCATAGTGAAATTTATTTTACCTTTGATCCGACCAGTGTGTAAAGCCACTGTACAGTTTCATTGTGTCCAATAAGCCCATTCATTCCATCCACATACAGCATAATTTGTCCAAGAGCTGAAAGAGAGAAGGAAAGAGAAATATATAAATACATCCCTGACAAATCTGACAACCCCTCTACCAAAACTCGTCAACATTCAAATCTTTGTTAATGCTCGGATTCCAGTGTTCGAACCCTTCATTATATGCATGTGTGTTAGCTTGGGGTCTGAACCCAGGAGTATAAATTCAACCTCTGGCCCACCTCACCACTGGATATTACTTTTTTTTGCACAAGAATATTTAGACTTTTAGCATTTAAATGGTTATTCCACCTCAAAATGAAAATGTTGTCATCAATCACTTACCCCCATGTTGTTCCAAACCCATAAAAGCTTTGTTCATCTTCAGAACACAATTTAAGATTTTTGGATGAAAACCGTCCCATTGACTGCCACGTAATAAACACTGTTAAGGTCCAGAAAAAGTATGAAATACATTGTCTGTGTCCGAAAGCCTAGGCAGTTGACTTGCTGCCTCACTTCCTTCTGAAGCAATAACTTTGCAGGCATCGGTTTTGCACAAAGGCACCTCACAAAATGAAATTTGGGGTTAACTAAACAAACATTTGATTACTATAACACTGATTGCTCACAAGAAACAACATTAAACGTGCAAAATGTTAGTCAGAAATATAAATTTACATCGCTTTGAGATGTCCAATCTACTCCACGTGTATTAAAACACGCCAATGAAATTGGCATACGCTGATTAACATCCAGCTGCAGCTGATCGCAGCGCCAGTATCAGTAGACAGCGGATTAAGCGTTCATTAGTTTTTCGCTGAGTAGCCGAGCCGGTGACACGGCCCCCTAGCGGCAGAACAGATCCATGGCGATGGGACGTGACATCTCCGTTTCCTTCTTCAGGGAACGAGGGTTACAATACGTAATCGAGAGGTTCCCTTTCAGTCAGTCACTCCGAGTCACGTCGCTGACCGACAAATAGGGATCCCTACCAAAACGCCATGGAAGCTGCCCCTTCCAGCGTCGTGTGGGAGTCTCCCAAACCCCCAGTGTTTGGCCTCTAGGCTGGGACTTGGACCACAGGAAACCAGTACTGCACTACCTCAGTGACTGGAGCACTGGGACGTCTAGGAAGATGTACAGAAGTTATCCTTCCCGTAGGAGGTAAAGACAGATACTCACATATCATGAACATTCAGTACATATGGAATATTGGAGGTGATTGAACCCTCATGACGATGAGGTCGTGGTATGCAGCGATAGCAGCCACGTAGACTTTAAGGGAGGAGGGAGACAGCCTTCGCTCCAACCCTTGCTGCAGAAACAGAAGCACGACTCTAACCAGCAACTCCGGGGGTTTTCTCGTTGAGAAGAACACCACTCAACGAACAGGTTCCATTTCAACGCATAGGCAGCTCCTGTAGAAGGCGCTCTCACAGAAGAAATAGTGTCAACTACTGCTTGGGGTAAGTCACCAAGAACCTCAGCGTTTCATTTTTTTTTAGGGGCCAGACATGGAGTTTCCAGACGTCTGGACATGGGTGCCAAGGGGTGCCCCGTCTCTGAGTGAGTAAATTCTTCCTCAGAGGAATCGCCCAATGAGGGGCTGTCGCATGAGCTCGGGGAAACAAGTCCTGGTGGGCCAAAAGTGGACCTGCTCCTTGTCCTCCCTGACCTTGCACAGGAACTGTGCTAGAAGGCTCACTGGGGGCAACGCATATTTGGAAAGGCCCCGCGGCCAGCTGTGTGCCAGGGTTCCATCCCTGCCAAGGGTTCCGTCGGTCAGGGTGTAAAACAACTGCCATTGAGAGGTTTCTGGGGAAACACACAGGTCTACCTGAGCGGCTCCGAACATCTCCCACATCAGCTGGACCAACTGGGGATGGAGTCTCTTTTCGCCGGGGAAAGCAGCTCAAGAGAGCTCGTCGGCTGCCCTGTTGCAGTCGCCCGGAATGAGAATGATGCGAAGCGACCTCAGATGGTTCCGACTCCATAGGAGGAGGTGAAGGGCAAGCTGCGACATGCGATGGGAGCGTAGACCACCTTGGTGTTCGCAACAGTCGCTGTGTTGTCAGTACAGACTAGTACGTGAGTGCCCTGTAAGCGCTTCTTGAGGCGACCCAGAGCTAGACGTACTGCTAGCAGCTTGAGGCAATTGATATACCAAGGCAGATGAGGTCCCTTCCAAACCCCTGACTGCATGCCCTCTGTGAACACAACAGCATGCCTGGAGGTTGGAGGTTGACGGCAGGTCGGTGTTATCTGAACCCGGAAGGTGCCGCGTCGCCACACCCACCTCAAGACTCGTGCTGAAGCCAGTGCTGAAGCTGTCTCATTTGGAGCAACCCCAGCAGTGTCACCGCTATGGCTGCAGCCATATGCCCCAGGAGCCTCTGAAAAATGTTTCAGTGAACCGCCATTCTGCCTTTGAACGTATTCAAGCAGTCCAGCACCGTCTGAGCGCGTTACTGTGTGAGGTGAGGTGCGCTGTTTGTGTGACCGAGTCCAACTCCATCCTGAAAGAAGAGATCCTCTGCACCGGACAGAGTTTGCTCTTCTCCCGGTTGACCCGAAGTCCCAACAGGCTGAAGTGTCATAACACCAAGTCCCTGTGTTCGCACAAATGAGCCCAAGACTCGAGCCAGTCGTCGAGGTAGTTGAGAACGCGAAAACCTTGCTCCTTGAATGGAGTCAGGGCAGCTATGCTACTTTGGTAAACACACGGGGCGACAGGGAGAGCCCGAAGGGTAGAACGCGGTACTGATATGCTTGGCCTTCGAACGCGAACCTCAGGAACAGTCTGTGTCGTGGAAGGATCGAAACATGAACGTACATGTCCTTCAGGTGTATTGCTGCAAACCAATCATGGGGACGGATTCACTCTAAAATGCGTTTCTGCGTCAATATCTTGAACGGGAGCCTGTAAAACGCTCGGTTCAGGACTCGAAGATCCAGGATCGGCCGTAACCCACCACCTTTTTTGGGCACCATGAAAAGTAAGGGCTGTAAAACCCTGTCCTCATATTGGCTGGAGGGACCGGCTCTATTGCTCCCTTCGGTAGGAGGGTAGCAATTTCTGCACACAAAACAGGGGCATTCACAGCATTCACTGACGTAAACGGATGCCGCTGAATTTGGGAGGGCGCAGGACGAACTGAATCACATAGCTGAGTGCATGCAACTCTTACCTGCATTCCAACAGAAGTGAGGCGGGTAGTCCGTTGGTTCGTCCACCCGGTCCTCGAACTGCTGCCTGCAATGAGAGGAGAGTGAGTGTGATACGAAATCTTCATTTTTAGCTTGTCCACAATGCCTCATGCCTTCGTGGGACCCAAAGATGGAAGAACGGCTCTTTGCCGAGATTTTTGAGCCCTTTTTGACTGCGAGGCCAATGACATGATTCTCCTCCCGGCCCTCCTCCAGGGATGGAGAGCTCACATTCTGAGAGCAGTACGCGTCATTCCTGGGTTGCCCGTCCACCGCCCACTTGCATTTTTTCGCTTGCCGCCAGCTTGGCGGGGACCTGGACGGATTAAGCGCTGACTGTTTTTGTGGCTGCTGTGTTAGTTGCACGGAAGCGGGGGTGGCAGCCAGGGCCCGCCGTCTGCAACGAGCAGTCTGAGGCGGTGCCATTTGTGGCTGGGTGGAGGCAGCAGCTGCAGACCAAGGCATAAGAGCGCCAGTCTGCTACTGAGCAGAAGGAAATCCTGGGATGAAGTTCCTCACTGTGTCGCCGAAGAAGCCAGTTAGGATCACAGGAGCATCAAGGAGCTTGTCTTGTCTCACTCACATCACCAACACAACCTCAGATGGCACTCCTTGACCACCAGGACATCACTCGACCCAAAGACTTCGGCGTAACCTTCGTCGCTTGGGTCCAAGGTCCCTGGCAGCGCAGAGTTCACTGAGAAATTCTGGGACATGACCACCCTGGTGCAAGTGCTCATTTTCTTGGCCTGATGAACCTGCAACAACGCCGTAGCGTGTACTGCAGACGCAGCTTCTCCACAGACCACATAAACACTGTCAACATGTGCCTACAGGCCCGGGAAGGAAGCACAGGAAGTCCCTGCCCAGCGGTAGCAGCGCTATACCCCCTAGCTGCACTGCTGTCAAGGGTGTTGAAGGAAGAAGAGCCACCTAGACCGGTTTCCGGCAGTGGATGCTGCACCAGCCGGAACTTCATTTCCAGAACCTTTTGGCTCTCCTTCCAATGCAGCAATCGACATCTGGTCACCAGGGGGAGCGCCAGAGGTAACAGCTGGTACCCCTTGCGAGTTGTCCAGACTGTCCCAATGACAGCTCCATTGGTAGCAGAGCGCTGGTGGAAGAAGGAGTTTTTGCTTTTTCCTGACCATCACCATTAGACCAGACCGCCCCCTGACTGACCCAGAGAGAAAAGATGACTCATCAACAAAAGCCGCCTCAACATGCTTTGCCCAGACACGTGAGACAGCGATCGCAATGTCACCCGATGCATCCAGAAGCGCACAAGTGGTATTACATCTTTAAAAAGATGCGTCTTTACAAAGACGTACCACCCACAAGCTGCTCTTTTAGAAAAGCTCTTTTAGTGTGCCGAGGCGCACAGGGGAGATGGCTGCATGCACACAACAGTGGGTAGTACAAACTGTTGTGGCAATCCACTCGACACTGGAACCACCACCGCTGCAAACACTGTATCACCAGCCACTGTTCAATCATCGTCGTAGATTGGAGAGATGAACTCATGCGGGCTCGGCTCCGAAGCGAAAAGCTAATGAACACTTAATCTGCTGCAGCTGGATGTTAATCAGCGTATGCCAATTTCATTGGCATGTTTTAATACACGCGGAGTAGATCGAAGCGAGATTTCTATTCGCCAGTCAACGACGTGACTCGGAGTGACTGAAAGGGAACATGATTAAGATTCGGCTTTTGGATGCAGCCATTGTCAGAATATACAACCTGCTGTCAACTATAACATCATCAGGCTACAAGAATTTTTAAATGGGGGAAAAAAAGACTTTATTCAATAATTGGTCACTGTAGCGCCATATTGGATAACATCCACTGCACACTAACATACAGCATGCTCTTCTGTGTCAGCCATTACACACAGATACACTGTTTTACTTCAAATCAAAGCATGAAGACACATAGTAAAAACATATCCTTGTGTTGCGGCTGACACAGACACAGCGTATGAATTTTGCGTCCAGTGATGGTGATGAGAAACGTCTTAAAATTATTTTTGTTTGCTTTCCAGATAAAAAATATTCTCATAGCTTGCTGACATTACGGTTGAACCACTGATGGAAAATGGAGTATGAGGACGATGTCTAATACTTTTCAGGGCCTTTACTTGGCAGTCATTGGGACAGTCACAAGCCTCATGGTTTTCTTCCAAAATATCTTAAATTGTGTTTCCGAGGACGAATTAAGCTTTTTACGAGTTTGGAACAATATTGGGGTAAGTGATTAATTTTCATTTAGGGGTGGAATAACCCTTTAATATTCCTTAAGCAAAACTGTGCACTTTGAAGATGATTGATTTTCACTTATGCGCAACAATGAAGCAAAATGGTGTTGTTCCACTCATGTGCATGAGCATGTGTGCGTGTCTTTGCACGTGCACAGCAGTGATACAGCAGTGTGGTCAGTGTTTCCATTGTCTTCATAAAACATCATTGGCTCTCCTTAGCAACTACTCAGGGGAGGTCTTCTGGGGAGGGAAGTGTCGTGACAGAGCCTGAACCATAAAGAAAATGCTTCACACACCAGTGAACCCTCACATATGTGTCCAAAGTTTAAAGCAATCAGAGTACAAACAGATACAGTCCTCTATATGTGAAGAGCAGGATTTCGTTCTGATCAAAGAGAAGAGTGACAATGAGATCCATCTGGAGCTGTCTGAATCACATTTCTGCTGCAAAGAGTTATTGTATCATACACACACACTAACTTGCTCCCTGGAAGATATAAGCTGTAACAGGTGAACCGTTCTCAAATAAACAACTGAACTGTTACACTTTGAGACTTCACACAAACACACCAACACAAAACCACATTTAGAGGTTAATGCCTTCAAGTTGCATTAAAGTACAACATAAGTGGTCTGGAACTAAATGGCGATGGTGGACACAAGCATTACCAAGCAATCCTACCTTAACTGTTGATCCTTTTTTACCACTTTATGAGCATATTTGACTAAAAATCATGCTGAAATGTTTTCAAACTTGACTGAATTAGTCACAGTAACTTACGGAAGTTATAATTGTAAATGTTAAAAGTAAAGCTTAGTTTCTATACATTTAATGAGCTGTTAATAAAAACCAATGATTACTTAATTAACTTTATGGGGTGACCGGTATAATAAAATACATAGTATATTTGCTCTTTATTACACTAGCATTTACTGCTATCTCTCTTGGTCAAGTGAAATTACACATGCATCCATTTTATCCAAAATGACTTAAAATGCACATCATAATTATGAATTCCAAACTTTAAAACTCAGAACTTCCGAAAATGGAAGGTAGCATATGTTCAAGCTGAGAGACTCTGTGGACAGGCAGGAGTCATAACAAACAGCTTCACAGCACACACAGAGCAGTTTAAATATTGTTCTAGAAGCCTGAAATCTCAGCCTGTGTGGCAGTGCAGTAGGGAAAACATCTGAGCAGGCTGATCCACCCAAGCGTAACATGACTTCCATTTGTTGCAGGACACATAAAGTGGGTCATAACAAGAGCTCCGGGAACTCCATAGGAGGCCACTAAAATCAGTGAGCTTCCATTTGACAGAAAAGACTGGTGGAAGCAATAAAACCAAGAGCTCTGACAAAGACACAAGAAACAAGAGGTGAAAGTCAATGTGACTTACAGAGCAGTAGTTAAGCTGAAGAAAGCGGTCTAGCTCCGTTGAATGGTTCTGGTAAATCTGCAATTATACCTGCACTCTATACCTGGCTTGCTATTTTGGATGGATGGATGGATAGTTTGATAGATTGATAGATAGATAGGGTTTTAAAGATCAAAATGCAGCTTGACCTGATATTGACACACTCTCTTCATTCCAGATCATTGAAGCAAAGATGAGCCCTACTGGACTCTATACTCACACAATGAGGTCGTTTGATAAATAGCATACCTAAAGTGTGACTACATGTGTATACATGGACACAGGCTTTTATACGGAGTCCAAACTGGCTCCACATGCTCATACACTGCTTTTCCTTTATGAAATTTCAAATCAGCAATCAAATCTGACAACAATAGTCTATCTATCTGCCTGCCTTAAATATTATTCATTTAAAAACTTAAAAATGGCCAATTTTCTTTATAATAACTATGTCAGGGTGGTGCAACTTCATCCCTAAAAACATATTTTCATCAAAAATGACTATTCCAGATAAGATATGATTTTAATATATTTTAACTCTAATATTGTATATTTATATAATGTATTTTCAAAAAATTAATTCCTATTTGTTATATTAATGAATAATAAATAATAAATATTGTTATATTACATTTATTAAGAGTGATAATTTCTTTAATTTCTCATACTGTCTCAGTACATCCAAAGCTAAAAAAGGATTTCATTTTGGTCTGGCTTTGATGAAAAAGTTCATTTATATCTCCCGAGCCAACAGTGACACTAAAACCCATTTAGCAACACTGCTAAACCTTACTGTTTCCTGGCACCATCAGCAGCTTACAGCTCCGGATTGTACCTGAAACGATTTCTCTTAGCTGGAGCAGAGCCTGCAGGACAAATGCTGCCAGATTCCCATAGTGAGGAAGAGAGAGAGACCGAAGGAGAGCAGAGCGGTGACCAGGCTGAACTCTGTCTACTGCGTCTCCACATGGGAGAATGAGGAGTTATGAATGCACCACACGCAGGCCAAGATTCCCAGGTGCAGCCGTCTGGTGTGTGTGGCTGCTGGCTGCTGCACTGACTCTTCATCTTTTATCATTCAAGGCTAATTACTCAAAACATGTCAGTGACAGCATTCCACATGCATTTTTTTTTCTATTCGCACACAGTTGCAAGACTACCGGAATGACATAAAGGGTCATTCCTACAGTTTGGACTGAAATATCAAAATATATATATATATATGGTGTAATAACAACTGTCTAAACAGGAAAACACATGTAATATGACATAGTAAACCTGAACAAATATCTCACTCATGGTGTATACG
>JAUMHP010000070.1:8027853-8049606 GCA_032361065.1 Enteromius trimaculatus
TGTAGGAGCCATTTGCTTTGGTTGTAATTTTCTTTCACTTTTCTTTATACCACTAGAGGGTGTATAAGGTATTTAGGTGCAAAAAGCAACGGCATGATGTGCGTAGAAGGTCAAAACTTTTTGACCATCATGGCCTTGATATGGGTTGTTTATTTAGACATTTTCTTTCTTCGTTATGTTTATGTTTGACAAAATGGACAATAAATGGATTTGATATCCAACGACTTTATTGTCAAAGTTATGGACATATAATTTCATTAACGACCCATTCAAGAAACAAGACGACTCAGAACCAACGATCTAATTAAACGCACCTACAAAAATATTTAACATTTTTGAAAAAATTTCGATCAGTCATTTCTGCACGGAAAAGCCAAAAGTCGAAAGTTACAGTGTAAAAAACACAACACACACTGAACTAAACCAGGCATAAATGAACTAGAATCAATGCAGAGTTGCATGACAAAGTTGCATACTTTTTACCATATAATGAAAGTGCACAATAATTGCGCTTTGAGTAGAGCAAAAGCATTATCATCAAGTATATTAGAGCCTGTCATCAACCCAAGCACAAACCCCATTCTTCGCCACAATAGTAATAACAGAAACTCTAAATCCCGACATAGCAAACATACAAAAATAACACCTAATTCAACATTTAGTTTCCCCATCGAGTCCCAAGCAAAGCATGCTGGGAACTGGAAATCCCCTGCCCGGTTTCAGAAGCGTTACATTTATGCCAACAGACATTATTCATGTAACCCCGATGCAAATGGATTAACTTCTGTTTCACCAGATTGAATGGATAGCACCTATAATGAAATTAGGTTTAAGTGATAAAATGCTCTAAGTAAATTGAGCAAGCAGCAAACAGTTTTCAGTACATTTGCTTGGTCTATTTGACCTGCTTTGTGATATCAGGGAACAAAGATGTTCATGTGGTAAGCCAGCGAGGAGGTGAAATGCTTGTGCTGCATGGAGGGAATGCTGCTGACAACTGCTCTGCTGTGAGGGGTTAGGAGAGCCAACTGATGCATTATATTAATAATCTGATTTAACACAGAATATGCTGTAGCTCAAAAATACTCAAAAGAAACGAATAATATAATAATAATATAATATTATATTATATACCAATGTTTGTATAATACTAAATTATAATACCAGAATATAATATAATATCAAAGCCATCACAAAATATTATGGCATATAATTAACTGTAAGCATAATAATAAAGCATGGAAGCAAAGAAAAAACATTTGAAACACAGAATAGAATAAAAAATGAAACACTATTTAATAATTTTTGTTTTATTTTTATTTATGATCAAACAAGTGCAGCCTTGGTAAAAGTCATCTTTCAAAACCATTTAACATTTGTGTTCAGTTATGTTCACATAAAATTATAAACAACGAAACAATGAATGCCATTAAAAAGCTACTTTAATACTACTTTAAATTGTTGTTGTTTTCATTTCAATTTGGTTTCGTTTTTTTTTTTCTTCACATTTTTCCATGATTTATTATATTTACAGAACAAAATGTAATTCAGTGTACTAAAACAAATGAATATAATCATACTTTATAAATATAGAAATAATCCATATATAAAAAAAATATTGAAATAAAATAAAAGTAAGTATAAAGAGATACATAACAGATGTTTTTGAAGAACTGTGATCCAAAAAGTCATGGCACACAGCTGTCATTCATATATAAAAAAATAAAAAAAGATCTTAAGACTTCACCTCATCAATCTTTCCACTGAGGCTGCATTTCTTTTGGGAGTCACTGAGGTGAGATAATCTACTGGCTTCTAAAACTCCATGTGACATGAACTTCATCACCATCCCACCCACAGCTTTGACAAGCAACTCCCAATGGATTCAAGCAATGAATATTATCAGTCCCATTCAGAGCCATCTGAGAAGAGGGTGATTTTATTAACGATACATGCAGCCAACTGGCATCTATTAATGCCAAAGGCCTTTACAAGTTTCTGACAGCCAATTAGGCCAAAAAACGTTGCTATAAACAACAGTAAACAATTTCCTCTTTGACTAAATAAATACAGCAATGGAGAAGGCGTTACAGCAGTCCTCAGGGAACCTCAAACCCCCCGGTCTGAGCCAAACAGCATATTGAAGTGCTGATAACAGTGCCATTCAGAGGAGCTTTGCTCGCGGAATAGGCTGCTTTATTTTGTGATGTCACTAAAATGGACATAATCCACTCTTGGCAAAGACACTCGGCCAACACTCAATGGGCCTTTGTCTTCCTGAAGATAGTTTGCCCATTTGGAACATTTGTGCCAGTCTGTATTGCGTCTGAAGCCCTCACACTCTCACATCAACACAACTGAGAACAACTCTCATGGGAGAGTATGTTGCATCAATTGCATACTTCTTAAATAACCTTAGATTTCACTTTCATTGAATTTTTTCCCTGGAAATCATCAGATATAGTAGACATAAATAAACCATCTCTTCCTTTTAGATAGATCGATACTGATTATATTACCAGTTTACACACTTTTTAAACAATATACTGAGCCTACTCTTGAATGTGAATAGTTTATAAATTCATGCCTAATCTTAGGATATTAAAGGGCCAGTTTTACTACACAAGGCAATTTAGTGCAAAAGCGTAATTCCAAAACAGTGGCAATGGATTTGGAAATTAATGAGAGTGATTTACTAACTACTGTATGTGCAAATTAAAGAACACAGATGCAACGTTTCATTTACATATCGGACAACGCAACGAACCAATTGGTTTTGCGTGACATTTAAGGCCAGGACACACCAAGTCGACGGCTGGCTCTCGTTGGGCTCATGTCGGCACAATTAAGCATGTTGAATCGGGGAAAGGAAGAACTCTGACTAGATGCCTAGTTTTGTGAATCAGTCCGTGCCGGAGAATTAAAACCCGAAAAAAAAAAGAGTAAGTAAATGAAGACAGCACAAACAGAAGACTACTGTTCTAATGTTGCGTGATCTTACAAGCATTTTAATATGTGAATACTACCGTGACAAAGTGAGCCGCATGAAATGAAGAAAGTTATCAACATTAATGATACACAAAATGATAACCACGTGCTGCCATGTTTACGTTTCACATATCTGCATTTATAACGTATGTCTGTGTTCCAGTTTCTCTTTTGAATGTTGATAGCTGCTGATATAGACAGCTGACTCGCCTCACGCATGCGCAGAGCACACGTGTTTATTAAAAATAGCTAACAAGCTAAAAATAGCTCTCAAGTACTGTTTTACTCATTTACTTTTCTCACTACATCTTCTCACATCTAAAATAATAATAAAAAAGACTTACCAAGCTTGTTTGCCACAGGGCTTATGTTCCTGCCAGCAATCACTCGCTACAGACTCACTGTATTTAGTATGTTGAAAAACCAGAACTCCAGAAACAATAGGCCATTTCTCAGAGAGAGAGAGATAGAGAGAGAGAGAGAGAGAGAGAGAGAGAGAGAGAGAGAGAGAGAGAGAATCTAAACAAGTCTACTGTATTAGTACATTCTCAGACTGATTGAATGCTGTAGTTAAAACAATATCTTCCCATCATCTTCAGCCTTCACTCGTTATGTATTCCAGTTGTATTGGCTCAGATGGCAGCACTTCTCTAAGCACTTGTTGCAATACGCAGCAAAGAGGCTGTGAAACTTCAATATGAGTCTCCTGCACAATAACTGCCCGCGAAGAGAGAGAGAAGTGGGGTGGGGGTGATGGGAAAAGAGTGGAAAGGAATGAACGCAATCATGATGGATAAAGCTGAGAAAAAAAAAAAAACAGAAGACAGGAAAGAATCCTACCATGGCTAAAACCCATTCATCTCTCAAAGAAATTTGCTTTTGCCTAAAAGAAATTTCTTTCTAAACCCTGAGATTATCTTTAGACTTAAAACAATATCCTCCTCAGCTGAAAATATGCATAATGTCAGTTTTTAGACCAAGATTCCTTTCAGTATTCATAACCGAAGATCTCGCACTAAGAAGCCATTGCTTATTTTCACAGAGTTGCCCTTCAATGGTCCCATTTTTCCCTTCTATATTCCAAAAACAAGTGAGCTACCTATGGAGGCATGTTCATGAGGTGTAAGCTGTTGTAGGTAACTAGTAGGTAAGCAGGTAACTAACTGATGTTACCCTCAAATTCGAGTATCAGATTAAACAGCTAGTCAGGAGCAGGCCCTAAGCAGCTGGCTTCTACTGAGGACCAGCTCAGGACCAGCTTAAACCAGCTCAAGGACTGACTTAAGCAAGCTCAATCCAGCTGTCATGCTTCAAAACATACCTAACCAGCATATGTTGGTTTTTTCAACAAGGGTGTTAACCACAAGATCTTATTTTAGGCATTTAACCTTTACGATTTCTGTCCTTCTTGTTTTTTCATTCTAAAACAACAGTAAAATCAACGTCTTAAACTGGAAACCCACTTTGGCAAACCGTATCGAGGGCCTGCAGTGCTAATGGATGAGGAAATTGTTTTGGATAGAAGGAACAAAAGGCACTGAGATGAAAAGAAAAGGTTTTGACCCAGCTGGGTAAGATGGGTTGAGAGGGCTGAGGTCTGCATCCTGTGTCCCAGTAAAGATCTGCTACTCTGGGTTTATTTGGTTTAAAGCTGAATAAACAAAGACCCAGGAGAGATCTCCAAACCCAAACCACCAGACCAGCGGTGATGAAGAGAATCTAAAGCCCCGTTCCATGTCTACAGTATATGGTGTAACAAGACTGCAGAGTAGCAAGCACATATTATCTTTTCTCGGGCTGTTCTGGTGAAGTGGATAAATATCTGAACTGATAATTTAATGCCTATTAATGAAGATTCTGTCATTGTTTACTCAGCTTCACGTCATTTCTTCTGGAAGACAAATACATATATTTGTGAATACAATATAACTTAATGGAGACCAATGTTATTTTCTAGACACCCAGTTACTTTCTCCACATGGCCAAAAAGAGTTGAAACAGTCTTAATTTCTTCTTTTGTGGCCTGGTTTAGAGTTTAGAGTGACATTAGGGTAAGTACATTGCAACAATTTTTTATTTTAGAGGAGCTGTGCCTTTGACACCTATAAAGCATTTAAAGAAATAATGTGTATTTTATCGTGAGAAAAAAACAAACATGTTTAGGTGTAACAACTATATACTGTATGGTGGCCCAATAGTGCAGAACATAACAAAATAATGTAAACAAGCCGCAACTTAAAAAAAATTAGTGCAACAGAACAGAAACAAGCCGCAACCCAAAGAAAGTACTGCAATACAATCAAAACAAGCCTCAACACAACAAAATTAGCGCAACGCAATAAATACAAGCGATGATTTCATTGTGTTGTGTGCTACTGGGCCACCATAAACCAACTAAAAATCAACTGTGTTGTATTCAAGTTTCCCATATTTTGAGAGAATTTTAATCTTGTCAAGGCAACCTCATGGAAGATGAATGTGATCTCTATGAATTGCAATATGCTACAGTAATTTTATTTAATAATTGTATTACAGTTACATAGTAAATCAATAGAACAATATAGATTGTGCCAACCTAACAATTAAAAAGTAGTAAGTCAATTAAGTGGCATCCAACCTTAGTAAACTCTGTCTTTTGCTGTTTCGACACGCAACATTTTTATCCTCTACAAAAATAATGCATTACAGAAATGTGCAGTAAACACATGAGCAGACTGTGGGAAAACAGCATTCAGCATATGTGTTCCTATGATGATAGACAGAAAAAACAAATCTCCGAAATCTGCATGTTCTGCACTTTTCGAAATGTGCTTTCCTTCATGTAAACTCTCAGATTAGAATTAATAAAGTTTTCCAGCCAATTTCACAAGTATGTAAAGAAAAAAAAGGCTCTTTGATTAATTCCAATGCTCCTGTTTACTCAAGAGGGACTTCTTCGTGTCGGCTTTGGCCTTTCCCTCCTCTCCCGGTCCAGTGATGTTCATCCAACATAAAGTTTCCGGGTAGATCTTTCAATAACAAAGTGAATTTCTCAGCAAAGCTTGGTAAGAACTGACCTCAGATGGCAAGAGATACCTAATTAGTAGTCATCTCAGTCAAACAAATGAAAACAAATCACTGTGTACTTTCCTTGCTCCACTCCTCTCATGAACAGGTCCCAAGGGAAACGTTTACTCAACAGAAACAAACTTAATGCTAACCTCTATGACCGAAATATTGTACCATCTCAGAGTTATCATTACCTTTATATAGACTAACACCACTTGAAATAAACAACGCACTTTACTGAACTATTCTGATCATTTAAAGTTGAAATTTGCACAGAAATAGATCAAACTAAATTAGTGACAGATTAGCTTTTGGAAATGTTAGTCTTCTTCAGGGAAACCTTGGCATGATTCTATGTTCTTCTAACTGAGTTAACCAAACAAGATATGTACCTCCATCAACATCCTTGAACCCAATCCAATCCGCCAATACTGTAGCACTATCCTTAACCAAACCCTTGCCCTAAATCTACACCCTATAAAGGGGAACCATAACCTGGCTCTCACCCTAAAACTTCCTTAAAAGTTTAAGGCCACTGATTGGTCGATAAGTATGTTATTCTAGAATAAACAAGGATGTTAATCTTGTCTAACACTGCGTCCTAACCAGACATGACAAATTGACAAGCACTCAAACCTTGGGAAGTCTGATTCGTTGTAATTAATTGGTTTGTTTGGACGCTTTATATAAATAAACCCATTAAAAATGCGATTGATTTAAATGTCTCCGCAAAAGTCCCTGTGCGGCATTTTAGTCTTTTGTGCAGCAAAATATTTAGTTTAATCTTGTCGTTTGTCACTGTTTTTGACTTTGTTATATAAATTAATATGTTTCTAGTTTATTAGTTGCATTTTATGTGAATTTATCTGTAATCTCTGGCTGCCAACCTAATTATGGTCCTCATTATTTTTGCGATGGAAAAATATTCCTTATTTTCAGTAACATTTAGAGTAGCTAACAAAATGTATACACATGACTTAAAGTTAAAAAAAATAAAAATAAAAAAAACTATTACACAGAATTTTAAGCAGCAAATATATTTTTTTATTTTGTTATTTAGCACTGAAAAATTGGATAATGGCAATATAAATTATAATAACAATAAATTACATTTTAAAATAGATAAACTAAATTGTAATTATTTCACAATATTACTATTCTTACTGTATTTTTGATCAAATAAATGCAGACTACGTAAGCAAATATGTAAGGTTTAAAACACATTTAAACAAACTGATTTAATAAGAGAGATTGGTTTAACGATTTCTTTAACTACAAAACATCTTGACTTGACTTTAAGTGCAAACAAGGCATATAAGTGGTGATGAAAATACATATGTTTTAAAAACAGATATAAAATGCCTTGGTTGCGGAAAGCATAACCTACCGAACTTTCAACAGCACATAAGCTTAAATGGAGAGCTCTGTAAAGAATATCATTGGCAACAGACCTTGCTAGGAGCTGACACACAACAGCGTCAAGGTGGGGAAAGATGAGCTTCAAGCACCAGTGACCGTTACGAGTTTCCGAGCATTAAGGAATCATTAAAACCTCGCTAAGAGCTCAGCGTTTTTTCCTGAAGATAATCGCAACATAAAGCTAAAGAGGGAGAGAGATGGATGATGATTAGCATGCTCTGACCGCAGCGAGTATTGTTTCACTGCGGAGATTTATGAGCAAAACAAAGGTGCTGTGTGAAATTCCTCCTTCCGCGCCACACAAGGAGAATACCAGAGGCATCCATTATGATGGCAGATGCGAGTCTCTGGCTTGAGCTTGGGTTACTGTATCTAAGAATGGGGAGCAGACCCAGCAGTCACTAATGTCTATGTTTATGAAGACAGATCTTCCTGAGCGCACACCCCACCTTCGAACAATCCACTGTAGAGCGCTTGAATCTCAGGGAAGGAATTCTCGCTCATAAAAGTGCCAAACGTGAGAGGAAACAGGGCGAGCCGTCCTGCGGCGGTTCTGCCCTTCCCACCTCCTCGCCACAGCCTTCCATTCCAAAACAAACCGCCCCTCTCCGCCCTGGTTGGCCACAAAACTCACAAACCGGGATAAGAAGCTTAAATATCACCATCGGCCCATTAGCATGACCACCATGGTAAGTGTAAAATAGTTCGAAAGAGTTTGACTAGTATGTCAACGAAAAATTTTATTTTCTGCTGAAAAGGGTGCATTTGTATGAGCTGCTTAGTTTCTAGCACTGCAAGGTATTCCATCTGAGACTAGATGTCTTAGAGGGTTAGTTCACCCCAAAATGAAAATTCTGTCATTAATTATTCTCATGTCGCTCCGAACCTGTAAAACCTTTGTTCATCTTCAGAACACTATCTGACCCTCCATAGTCAGCAACACAACTTAAGTTCCCAGCTTCAAAAACATAGCAACCACATCAGTAAAACAGTCCGTGTGACATCAATGGCTCAACTTCAGTTTTGCGATGCTACAAGAATACTTTTTTTTACGCAAAGAAAAAAAGAGTGGCATAATTTACTCAAACATGGCGAAAGACATAACTTGGGAGAAGTTGTTTTAGTTTTCACTGCGCAAAAAAGTATTCTCGTAGAGTCGAGCCAATGATGTCACATGGACTGTATGGAGCTGGAAACATTTCAGTTATGTTGCTGTCTATTGAGGGTCAGACAGCTCTCCAATTTCATCAAAAATATCTTAATTTATGTTATTACTATTATGATGTTATTAATATTTAAGTCTTGTGGGTTTTGAACGACATGAGGGTGAGCAATTAATGACAGAATCTTCATTTAAAAGTTAACTAACCGTTTAAGAACTAGTTTGACTAAGTAGCAGCTAACCAGGTGGTAATCAGTCTTACTTTTTAAAATCAGATTGGATAAATTGTATGTAACTGAATTAAAAAAGTTATGACCAGTCATACTTTTAAAGGGACTGTTCACCAAAAAATCTAAATGACTTTCTGAGTTATTCACACCAAGTGTATACGACTTTTTTTCTTCAGACGAATGCAGTCAGACTTCAAATGTTCTGGCTCTTCCAAGCTTATGACAGTTAATAGGGTTAAAGATTTTGAAGCTATGAAAAAAAACCTGCATCAATACATCATAAAAAGTTTATGGCTCTGAGGGGTTAATACAGGCCATCTAAAGTAAATTGATGCATTTGTATATGAAAAATATCCATATTCATTGTTGTGGAGTACTTTATATGAGTATTTACACACTTTTTGGGCATCAAAATGCTATTATGAAGGTTAAAATAGCCAGGACATGTTTTAATATAACTCTGATTGTATTAGTCTGAAGTAAGAAAGTCGTATACAACTAAGATGGCTTAAAGATGAGTAAATCATGGGTTATCCCGTGATAATTAATATGAATGTTGAAAAACTACATTTAAAAGCATATACTTATTTAAATATAAACATATTTTCTCCAATTACATAATAAATAAATAAGAGCTACAGTGAAAAGTAATCTGTAAAACTTACAATTGATAAAATTCAATCCTGAAATACTGTCCCATTTGGACAGTATAGTGAATAAAAACAGATGCAGAACATACTAAAATCTGTTAATTCTGGTAACCAGTTTAATTGACATTTGCTTAATGTTCAACATTATTTCTAGAACAATATGATATTATAAGGTATGGTCAAACTGTCCAAGCTGTATTCTAGACTATCTGCTCAGATGATGAACGATGAAGAACTTTTATCATTAATCCCCTGGCTTACTTTAAAAGGCAGGAATGAACAAACTGCCTGGAATTAGACCTCATTTTACCGAAGAGACAGATTTCCTTATCATAACCATCTGTGGGCAGAGAGGAAAAAGAAAACACTATGTGCGCCCAGATGATAAACATGAAATATGAAAAGAGAAAAGAACATTAGGAACGAAGAAAACACCCCGACTCTCCTTGTCAGCCATTTTAAGGTCATTTGACTTAACATCAGCTATGGTTTGACAGCTCAGTTTCCATATTTACCCATTCTTTTGTCTCCGTCAGTGTCATTATGAGCTGGAAGGGTAATATTCAAGGCTATTAGATATGATTTACCTTACAAGATTCACATTTACAGCAAATCGATTTTCAAAGGATGTGTCTCGACCACAGACGTTTGGCTGTAGTATCACAGATAAAATGATGATCTATGTTGACTTACAGTCATATTTACACAGGCGCATGACCCGAACCGAGCTCTGGTATGTTCACACACTTACCGACCTGAGAAAGAAAAATGAGAGCAAGACAGATGTATAGGAAATGTACACAGTCACCCCCATCATTTAAAAGCAAAACCTCTTGTGATGTTTGGAAATTAATAAATTCCCTTGTTGGCCTCTAGGTGTCACTGCATAGAGCTGGTTCAATGCCAGATAAAAAGTGTGGAGAATTTAGTTAAGGCACAGCTTGCCATCAAAAACTGATTTCACATTGGTGTATGCAAAAATGTGATACACTGCATAAAAAAATACATTCAATTAATTTAACAAATAAATAAATTAAAACACTTCTTAATAATTTCTCTAAGTAACATCCTTTTCCTAAAATTTTGTGAAATTTGCACCCAAAACAATTGTCAACAAAGTAAAAAAAAAAACAAAAACTTTTAATTATTTTTTAAAATAATAATATAATATAATACAAATATATATTATTATATATAATATAAAATTTAAAGTAAATTTAATTACAGGTTTTTTTTTAGAAGAGTTTTGTTTCAAATTTTAGACATAAACTATGACTTGGCTCCATACAAAACCTCAGTGTAATAATTAACCATCACTACCCATGTAGTAAAAGTTTTGTGTAGATGTGTTAATTGATAACCAGCTACGGTCACATAGTTATTTCTTTAAGGAGTTACCATGTACAACTGTACCTCTGCATGGGGTAGCCCCGAACAAAAAAACGCTGTAAAACTGCCAAATGAGAGGGGACGGATTCTTAATCCCAATATCGAAATGATTTATGACTGTTCAAATCCATAAGTTCTACAAGACTTATATAGCAGTGTGCAACTTTCATTTACAGCACCACACACTGAGACAGGAAAGACTTGCTGTTACTCAATAAAAAGGCTCGGATTCTTACAGCTTTTCCTCAGTAGATGGAGGGAAAAGAGAGAGAAACAAAGACAGAGAGGTTATCACAATATCCACCAAGTGATTTTTAGAGTGTCTTTGATAGCCACAAAGAATTTCACAGCGTCGCTGGGAATCCGCTGTGGCCTTCCTGACGCCTCAGTGTATATAGACTATCTGTTGTGTATTATCAAACACAAACACGCATTATTTGTTGCCTCATTCTTGAGAATCAAACAAATTACATAGCAGACAAAGAGAGCTTGTAAACCCTTGAGGAGATACTGGATAAAAAATGGTCCGGTTATGCTCATACAACCATCACACAACAAATAATGTCCTCACATCATAATATATCACTCACTGCATTCAACATTTGCAATGTAACACTTTAAATCTGTTCAAATCTGTGTGTATTTATGGTAAACCATGCCAAAAAAGCTGTTTTCCTGCTGTTGTAGTCCAATAATCAAGTGTGTTAGCAATAACTAGTCCCACACATGGAATCTGTGTCCACAGAATTCACTAAAAGCTCTCTGCAGAATGAGAACAACCATCATTCAAAGATCTACCCTCTCAGCATACTGTAGGCTCATTGGAAAAACTTTTTTTTTATCAAAAACCTGCCCCAATGAGCCTACAGTATGCTGCGAGGGTAGATCTTTGAATGATGGAAGGACTTGTTTTCGCACGTTTCCTTGGCTAGTGCTTGGCCAGCTCCATATGTATGCTTGTCTGATTTAGTTGCTCGACAGCCCACCCGGTACAGCACTGCACTTGCGATGCAGAGCACTCAGGTAAGAGTCTAGTGAAACAATATGATTTGAAGAACTTGTCCTTAATGACATGACCTGAAATGATAAGTCATTTCAGTGGTGGAGAGGGTCAAATTTTTTATCAAAGATTTTGAACAAAAACATTTTTCCTTGAAATCACCTTCACAATACAATCAGGAATGTGCATTAATGAAATAAACAGGGTAAGTTTATTTTGATTTCATGTAGATTTCCCTCCAAATCAGTTCAGAAAATACCTAGCAAAGAACAAATAATCACATTATGACTACTGCGACTCCCTCTTTTCCAGGTTACCGGCACGTAATACCCTTGAGTGCATCCAGAACGCTGCTGCTCGACTTGCCTTTAACCTCTGGAAATACTCTCAGGTTACACATCTGCTCAGGTCCTGTTACTGGCTGCCAGTATCTGGTATAATTCAATTTCAGACACCGTTCCTTGCCTATGAAGCCGTATATGGCCTTGCCCCCAACTTTACTTTCAATCCTTCATCAAGCTGTGCACCCCCAACCGGCCGCTTTGATCAGCCACCCCTGCTCTCTATGCCCCCCTTCACTGCGCACCAAAGTACCCATTTGAAACTTCTCTATCCTTGTTGTTTTTGACTTTTGACTTATTCTAGCTACATAGATGTATGATGTTGCTACCTTATGCCCATTTAACCTTTTAAGGCCTAGCTTGCTTAGAAAATGTTGCGTATTCTTAGCTACTTGTCCTCAACTTCGATAAAATAACATGTTAGCACCTGGCTAGTGCACTTCCAAGCAGTTAAACTACCCTGTTCCATAATATTCCCATTTAATGTTTATTTTTCTGTTTTTTGCACTATCCACACACACTGGCCTCCCTTCCCGCCAGAGGCCCCCACCCCCCACCACCTTGTGTCACTCACACCGCTAGCTTTTTAGCCCACCTGCTTGTGGTTAAGCTCAATCACATCACAATGTCAAAACTGTAGCCAGCAAACCCCAATACTGAACTCTACAGGACACACAGTGAGTTCAGCAGGACATTTTACTCACAAACACAAGCCGTGAAATCACTGAGCTACCAGCATTTTGAGGAAAATTAAGAGGTGTAAGACTAGCTAGCATTAGCGCTACACAAGCATGTTTTTAATGCATTTAGACCAAGACAAAATGCTGGGAAGCAGCTTGCATGATACATGTGCCGTGAATGATTAAACGCTGCAAAACTTAACAGGAGACGTAGTGAGCGTGAAACTGAGCCCACCTGGACTAGGCGGCCCTCCAGATTTAGATCATTTAGCTCCGCTGGTAGAAGTTTCTCTTCCAGCTGCTAAATCAAAGACTCAATGCTGGTTGCAATGGAGCCGATTCGGAGCGCATTTCATGCCTCACTGGCAGAAAACACATCCTCATCAGAGCTCTATGTGTGCAATTGATCCGCTAGCTTGTGATTCTCAGCTAGCAATACAGTAAGTGGTCTGCATTAGGGACTAATGTTTTTTTATGAAGCATGCTGTATAAAAAGAAAGAAATATTGCTCCAACAGTCAGAGACATGGCCTGGTGGGTACAGTGCAAATGATGAGATGTATTGCACGGTGTACAGCTTGGGTAATGTGATTCTATGAAGTGACAGATGAATTTATGGCAAAATATTGCAAGTTTTGTTGGATGTCCAGCATTTGTCATAAACAACAAAATGTATGTTAAGGAAAAAAACATGGAAATGAAGTTAATGCTTTAAATCTGGCCCTGTCCTAACAAGGAAAACAAAAGGAAAACAATAAATTAAATAGAAGATCAAATATTTTTTTGTGCACACACACACACACACATATATATATATATATATATATATATAATTTATTATTATTATATTTTACTTTATTTTTCTTTTCTTATCTTGTTTATCTTTTATTAATTCTCGGAAAACATTAAAACATCACATGAGAAATACAATAAAATCAACAACCATGCAAAATCAACTAGCTGAAAAACAAATATCAAATTCGACGTTCAAAGACTGAAACATTAGCGTTACCATGACATTGCGAGGCATGAGATTACTACTACAACTCATGATTCCCTGGAGTCAGTGCATCTATGCAGCTGGAATACATAAAGGCCACAGAGGGGAACAATCTTCCCCTGAGAGCCGCAGGATTTACAGTGCTGCCCGCTCAACACACCCCCGGTTTTATATGATTAAAAACAAAGGAGGCTCAATTGGCAGGGCCAGAGTAAACTCCACAATTAGAAACCTGTGTGATGCAAGCTGTTTTTGCACAGGCTACAGTGGCGGTCGAAAAAACGTAACGTGATTTGCATACGATTACACCGCAGGGAAGACGGAAGAGAGGAGTTAATGAGTAAAACAAACATAGTAAGGCTCACCGGGCGGCGAAGAAGCCTTGTTTGTTTAGAATGTCAAACTGAAGACTAAAGAGCCATTTTATCCACTTCATCTGATTACATAGGCAGTATAATTTAATTTAGCATAATGACATATTGGACTTTACAATAGCGTGTTGCATATGTTTTACTTTACATAAGGTACATAGAAATATACAAATCATAAATGCAATAAATATTTAAAACGCAAATGTAAATATTAGATCATCATGATTGGAAATGACCAATCGGATTGAGAAGATTCTCAAAACAGTCTTCAGACTGAGCAAAAGGGCTGTCTCGATGGTTAAAAAAAAGTTCAATAAACAGAGCTTGAATGACATCCATTTATCTTCTCACACAGTTTATACACATCCCCTGCATGACTTCGTTTGCCAGGCGTTTAAGTATTAATTCAAAACGGCTGGATTTCTCGCAAAAAGGTTTTCTGTCAGTGCGAATGTATGGGATTTAGTCGCTTTGGTCAAAGTATTGCTGTTTTCGTGTAATAGGCTGGTATAAGTTGTTTTTTCAGCATGATGTTAGCCCCTGAGGAAGAACACAATGCTCTCTGAAAAGGATTTATGCATGTAGCAAGACCACAAAACAAGGCCATTCGCATTCCATGATCTGAAGCAAAGATTTTGTTACGTCAGATGACCTAGCACCATGACAAAACGAAGAAACATTCTCAAAAATCTTTAATCAACATCAGCTCCTGCCATCTGGTCTCCATTTCGCGAGTTGCACCCACAAATAAGAAAAACTAGCCTAATGCGTTCGCCCTCAGAAAGGCAGCTCGTATCGCTGCCCCCATCTTCAAACCGTGACCTGCGTGACCCCAAATGGATCAACAGCTCTCACAAAATGCTTAATCAGAGGCCGAATGTTCCCCTGGTGGATGGGGTTGGGCAATAAGACATCCCTGTAGACTCATCTGGAGATTTCCAGGATTGTTGACAGTCGTGTCAGATGATATTTTCATCCTTCCATTCAATGGTTACACAATGGAGACCCTGGAAGGGCGGCTTTGATCAAGCTTCTGTTGAAAGTTTGAGGTTTCCTTTCTGTCCCTCCTGCCAGACCACTCAAAACACTTCAGGAGCAGAAGATCTGCGTGGAGCTCCTGCCAGAATACTGATGCCATTCTACAATGTCTGTTGTAAACTTCACACTTGCAAATGTGAAAATGAAACCTCTGTCGACTGGAACGGTTTTTGAAAGTGACAAAGCGCTAAAAACGGAGAATGTACCTCAACCACTGAGGAGTTTTTTTTTCTTCTTGTCTCTATGCTGAATTGTGAAAAACAAATGCCTGAGAAAAAGTTTAATGCACTTATTTAATTACAGGTTCATGGTCTTTAACTTTTCTAGGCAGATTTGTAAGAAAGTTTCTTCAAAATATCTTCTTTTGCATTCGGCAGAACAAAGAAATTCATACAGAACTATTCGAGGGAGAGTAAAAGATGACACATTTATATATTTGGGTAAACTACTCCTTTGAGAGTGTTAAGAAATACAGGCATGAAAGTGTACTCTTCATGATAGTTCACCTTTAGTTGGTCCCCATTGATTTGCGTATTGTTTTTTCCATACTTTGGAAATCAATGGGGAC
The DNA here is from genome assembly GCA_032361065.1 of Enteromius trimaculatus. NCBI lineage: Eukaryota > Metazoa > Chordata > Actinopteri > Cypriniformes > Cyprinidae > Enteromius > Enteromius trimaculatus. Next base: position 8,043,737 of record JAUMHP010000070.1, read on the forward strand.
CCGCAACTAAAGGTGAACTATCCCATTAAGTAAGTGGCTTTTTAATTCATTAATATTATATTATCCGCACCTGAAGTACACTACATGTGCATATTATATATTTAAGTGCACTCAATTTTCACAAAGGATACCATAAACACATTGTGTCAACATTCTGTGTCTACAAAACAGAACAACTGTACAGATGGAATATGTCTATATCAATTAGCATGTTGGATTATGTATAGAAAACATTTTTTTTTATATACTACCTAGCATACCTATGCATTAATTACTTCAGCATTTTCATACAAAATAGCTTTGGGTCACATTAGATAAAAACAACCAAATTACATTTGAAGTTGCAAATTATTTCTCAACTTACTAATCAGATGTTTCCTTTACAGTAAGTATACATTAAGTAAGTGCTGTCATTATTATATTTCCAGACATTATAAATATTAGAAATGCTCTCAAATTCCAGCCTGGATTTGAACCTGCAATCTGCACACCAGACTTTGGTTTAACCACTGTGCCTTACGGCTCTTTCTGCCCAGCTCACATAGTGTACTAATGTCAGAGCTCAGAATGCTTGGCTTGTGGTAAACTAGCCTCTAGTTAACATGTCATTTTTAGGCCCCCTGGTTTTTACTGTGCTGCATGACTTGTGTTCAAAGATCGGTGTGTTCTGGCGTGTGGACTGTGTGTCACTACAAGCCCATAAGCTAGTTGTTGTGGCGCTTGAGAATTGTAATCAGGCCTTGTGTATTATCGGTTTCGTCTCAACATTTTGTCTGGGCTAAACATGCTTACCCACAATGACATGGGTAAGTCTATTTATACGCACAAGACTACAATGCAAAATTTGTAGCACAATGCAAAATAACAAGTTAAAATGTGCGTGACGCAGTGAACAGCGTCTTTGTTTTATAAATGACAACTCTGTTAAAGTTTGTGGGACAGTTATGCCACTGCTAAGAGTAGATGTAAGCATTCGTAGCACACAGATTCAGTCTAAGTGAACTTCAGCTTGTTTGTTTGTGTGCGAGTGTGTCTGTATAAAGGATATTGTCAACCTGGTCTCATGGCATAAACGTACCTGGGGGTACTTTTTAGAAACACGTAAAATATGTACCAATAAGCACATATCACTGCAGTTTTCAAAAGAAATAGCCACTGAATAGCACTAAAATATGTTCAATATGTTTTTCTCTCATGTTTGCTATTGGTTAGGTTTAGTGCAGGTGGTACTTTATTTTCAAACATTACAGACCGTCCCTATTAGATCCCCCGCCCCATTTCATATCCGAACTCTTGTGAAAAATGAAAAACAACTAATATAACTAATGCTTTAAGATCACAGTGTAACAAATTAACAGATTCAAAGAAATAAAGTTGCAGATTGGCTTAGAGGTTGTATGATTAGTGATTAAAGGTCTGGGATAGTAATTGAAACCTTTTTGGTTCGACCTGATCTGTTCATTTTCATCATGAGCAACAAAGATCCTTTAAAAATGGCTGTGCTGTCCAATAAACTGCACAAAAGTGATGTTCAGGAACTTCGTCTAGCCCGTAAACTGGTTAACATCGATCGTGGCTCTTTAGCAGACCAACAGCACATGAAAATCACTCTGACAGCTTGACTGAGAAAACAGATGAGGCGGAAAATCAAAGAATGATCCATTACCAAAGTGAGAGGCTTAAGCAAAACATGGGCTGATGAGTTAAGCACTTGTGCTGGGATGCTATGACATTGCCCTGTCAAAATGTCTCAGGTCCTTCTCAGACGTTTATTTCCTTCCCCTGCATTTTCCTCGATTTACTGTATTTCAAACATTTGGAGACTTGACACCTGTTATATGAACATGCTTCTGGTAGTAAGGACCAAGTCTGATTTCTACTTTCAACTTGTACTCCAAAACCTGTTTAGGCAACTTCTCCACAATTGTAGCCCACTATGACAAAACAGTGAATGGGAAACACAACCACAAAACAAAATCTGACCCCACAAATTAAAACGTTCTTTAACATTTACTCACCCTAATGTCTTTCCAAACCAAAAATAAAGTGATTTCTAGGTTATTACTTTTCTTTTTAATCACTGCCAAAAATTACAAAATGATTATCAGGAGTAGGTCACTGGGAAAGATGACAAACTTGATCATTATAAAATCTAATTACAGTTAAGAGGAGAACCACATTTACCTCCATATGGTCATTAATTTACATGGAACGGAACCCAAAACCCAAAATGTTGCTATAAACTGCTGAAATCATCTGGATTCAGTCAGATTTACTGAATGGAAACTGCTGTCTGTGTGTCTGTCAGTACGTGTGAAACTTTCAGTTATCTTTTTCCAAACAGTGGGTGAGTAGTTCACTCTATTATATGCAGCTTCTCGTTAAAGCTGGTATTGCAAATCAATAAATTCAGTTTAATTACACAGTTACAATTTTTATTTGTGCTATTACCAGGTAAAACTAATCCAATTTGGTTTCCATTAATTGAAACAAATCTAAAATTAATAAATGAATAATATCTGCTTTTTAAAAAAAAAATCGACTAGACCTTTGCTAATTTAGGACATTTTAAAAACATGTCTTATAAAAATGCATTATCTGTGAGCATTTTAAGACCAAACAATGGCAATGATGTATTTGAAGATATCTCAGTGCAAGCCTTTTCCAGTTTAGACAGCTCTTAACATTCATTTTAATCTAGGACTAGTCTTAAACCCTGTTCGGGAAACTGCCCCCTAATGTTCTATAGAAGACAGTCACGCTGGTCTAGAATAATATACTGTAACAGGGATTAACCGATGACAGAATTCTCATTGTTGGGTGAACTATTATAAAATGTGGGTGAACTAATATAAAATGTTTGGTCCCTAGCCTCCAGCCTTAAAGAAATAACATATGAAGCTGAATAGGTATATCAGTTTTCCAGATGTTTGTCTGAAGTACTGAATCATTTTGCATTGCATTTTTATATATATAAAAAAAGTACATGTGTAAGTTCATAATGCATAGATCAAAATGAACTCATCTGTTGTTCTACTTGTTGCACACATGGATCCAGACATTTCAACCAAAGCGGAGCTTTAACTTTAGAAGGCCACAGAACCATGTGGCACTGGGATCTAAGGGATCCAGAATAGATTATGGAAGGAACTACATATATTTATACCTGCAACCTGAATCCGCCAGTGACACAAATGAGTGAAATTTGTGTCAGTAGATCTTCCTGGCTAACTATTCACATGATAAAATTGGGTTAGACAGAAAAATAAACCCTATCCATTACTTCTACCACACTAATAGAAGCCAGGGGAAGATGAGTCGAGCTAAATTTAATTGAGAGTGTAAGTACAGTAGCTTCTGCTAAATATATTACCCGGCATGTGGCTGATGTAAAGCACAGAACAGCTGGTTTGAAACAGTTTAAAAATATTACATTTCTTACAAGCATGCAGTCTATAGTTCTTTCGGTGTTTTGGCTTTTTGCTGCTAAAAGAACTCTCCGGATAATATTTTCTTAAAACGAAGACAAAATCTTCTGTACAGGCTTGAGGAAACAGCGAAAAGAAATGAGTCAGTCACAAGTGGCTTTGTTAAAGTGGATATAACAAAAGTATTCACATTCCTGCGGGAGTTTACGAGTCTTGGAAGCACGAGAAGTAAACACCTCCCGTTTCTGAGCATCTCAGGACACTGGGCAACAGACTCAACATGGCTAAAAATAAAGCCGAAACTACTGAGGAAAAACAAAATAAAATTCACTTTGAAACGCTGAATCATACTGTCAGCAAACTTCAATGGTGCTTTTTTTACCGACGGAGGTTGTTTAGTGGTTAGCGAGAGCTTCAGTTGAAACAGTTGTCATTGTTTACTCCCTCTTGAGACATTTCTAAACCTGTATGACTTTATTTCTTCCATAAGCCACGAAAGACAAATTCTGACAAATACTGGAAAAAAAACAATCTGGTCTCATAAAAATATGGACCTCGGTTTACTTTCTGTGCAACACGGTTTTTACGTACCTTACTGCACGTTTCGCCGCAGTTTCAAAGAGAAATGTCCACTGAGTGGCGCTAAAACACAGGTTCAATGCATGAACCCTGGCACAGATGCAAAACTTATATGAAAAGACATTTGTTGATGCAATCACTTCATTTTAACCTCTTTTTATACAGATTTGAACTGTTTTGTCAAACCTTAGTCACACAAGATTTGACCCAGAGCTCCTCGCCTCTGAAGTCCATCTCTGTACTCTGTGAGCTACCAAACAAACCTACCATTGTTTTATATGAAGCTGGATATGTTTGATGCTAAAATTCAAAAGCATCAGTTTTCAAATATTCCAGCATATTAATATAGTGCTGAAGTAATAACATGATATTCTTCAAGTAATGGTGCCAAAATTACACTTTATTAATCAAACCTCGTTTGCGTAAAAAAGAAATGCAAGTTAGTTTTACTGTCTCTAGTGATTATTCATTTTGGAAGCTGCAGTGATATGTACTTGTTGGTACATATTTTGTGTCTCTGTAAAAAGTGTACACAGGTACGTTGATGTCGTGAGACCAGGTAGACAAAAACAAGATGACAATGAGTAAATGATGTAAGAAAGTCAGTTTTGGGGTGAACTATCCCTTTAAAACATTTCAGGCTGCAAAGACAAACGTATATTTTGCACGAAATCTGGTCAAGCTGAGAGACTTCCCCTCGACCGAACGCTGCTTTATGTTGCCGGAACCCTCCGTCTTGCTGTTTCAAAGAAACGGATGGCCATACAACTTTCCACTTCGCCCAAGTGCTAATTTGTCATGCACCACACAACTTGCAAAAACCATAAAAACTATCTATCGGGCATCCAAATCCTGGGGGTCCTTCCAGCCGGATAACTGGTGTAATAAAACACGACACACAGATGAGGATAAAAAGGAATGAATTCCTGCATTAAGAGAATGAGGCCCTCACTGCAGGCTCTTGGGTCTCATTCAGCTCCCACATCACCACATGGAGGGCGCTCACTTCCTCTCTTTTTTTCTTTCCCACTCTCTTTCCCTCTTTGTTAAAATCCAGACTCAACAACAAACAGTTTATGCTGAAGTGAGAAAAGCTCCGAGTGCTGGGAGATGTCTGTTTGGTTAAGTGATCTGTTGGACCAACAAGGTGTGAGAAGCAGAGACAAAAGATGTCTTTATGTTTGAAGTCTGGGATTAACTCCAGTAATGATAAAACATTTATACTCTGGTACCAGATTAAACCAGCCAGCAACGAGAGGCAGACTAAACACACTGGTCAAACTGTGAACTTTAAACAATGAAGAATTAGGACTGAAATAATTATAACCGTGAATCCATGGTTTAAAAGGAAATGTTTAACCAAAAATCAATATTTTGCTATGACTTACCCACCCTCACGTTGAATTGTCTAAGTATAATTGTCAAGCTCCAAGAATGACAATAGCACACCATAATAGTAGTTTGTATTATTATAATTTTTTTTTTTTTTTAAATATATATTTACAAGTCTGTTTACAATAAATTCCCTATTATAATAACAGAACTTTAGAAGATGTTCCTACATTACATTAAGGTAGGTAGTATGGACATCATTAAAATTTTTCATGTGATATCCGTGGTTCAATCTTTGTTTTGTGAAGCTCTGAGAATAATTTTTGTGCACACAAATTTCTTGATTTCAAATTTCTATTTGCATCAGATGTCAGATGTGTTAGTTTAAAGTCATCTATCATCCCAACCCAACAAATTCAAATTTCTAACTTTTTTGGGATTTAAGATGGGTTTGAGGCTTAAGTTTAAGAGTTTATTTACAATAATTCTTAAGAATATATATATATATATATATATATATATTATTTTTTT
>JAUMHP010000070.1:8075270-8087042 GCA_032361065.1 Enteromius trimaculatus
TGAAAAATCCAACTGACTGACATGTGAAGCAGCCAACTGCAGTTGTAGAGGATGTTTAAGAATGGAGAAAAGAGAAATTAGATCACTTTAAAAGCTTCAAATTAAGGTGTGCTAATATCTCTATTAAACTAGTCCAATAAAACTACTTAAAGTCATAAAATTTGAGTATGAAAATACTTTTCTTTAAGCCTATTAAATTACAAAGTGCACTTCACAGGGATTTTGGAATATTACAAGTGTTGTGGGATATTCTCAAATTCACAAAGAACACAACAGATGGAAAACCAGCCATTGTGGGAGCCTGATAACTTGCAAAGCATAACTTCCAAACACACTGATAAAAGCCCTTTTTATGTCCAATGAGCGTCAGACAGTCTATATATACTGTATGAACCTTGTATGGTTCGTGGGTGTGTTGTCTGAGACTAGGAGTCACAGGGGTAACATAAACCTCTGAAGTGAGTTACATGCATACTACACTTACAGAAAAACCTACACGGTTTATATGCTTAATGGGTTTTGTGGGTGCTGTCTGTGACACTTAATCCTTCGTGATACAGAGATAGCCATAGGCCTCCTGCTTCCACACAATGACACAGATGTTAATCTGGGATAAGGCTTACGGAGGTAATGAAGCCTGATTCTGTCAACAGGGTTTAGGGACATGAGATAAACAACGCGACTGTGAAGAATTATACGGTAAGATAATGTGAGTCTAAACATGCTATTGTTATTCTTTTTTTTCATTTGGCAAAAAGACATTACCGTGGCATATATGTGAGCGTTTTTAAAACTGATCGCACAGGTTATTAATTAAAAAAGCCTTTTCCAGCCAAAACAAAATTAGATTATAAGCTGAGACGTATGTGTGTTTACAGTATGTATGTGTGTAACACACTTCCCTGGCATTCATATAAAGTTGCTGCATTCGCTGTTTTATATCGATTGAGAAATCAAGCATGGAACATATTTAAACTAGATCATAAACTTTGCGGCGTGAGGGCCTATTAGCAACAGGAAAACTTTACCACACAGTAAAAATCAAGGGCCTTGGTACGTATAATTTACACATCCCTCATTCAACAAGCAACAAATGAGAACATAATTCCTAAACAATCTGATGCAGCCAGAATCTGCTGACTGAGCCAGAAACTTTAAAGGGTGAAGATTGAGTACAAAATGTTTTTCTCACCATTTCTAGTTTATTTGAAAAGCAACGGCATCTTGTTACTCACCTATGCAGGCATGGACTCTGACAGACAGCTGTGTTCTCAGGACAATGCTGTGCTTTTTTCCTCTCCTGAAGAAAAACAAAACACAAAATAAGAAATCACCATGCTGAAATCTAACTAATTTAAAAAACTTAACATAGCTGTGCTAGACCATGTAATATGATGTGGAGCATATATACATATAATGGACCAAAGTAAGGTTTCTCTTGCCTAATATATGCATTTAGTGAATTTGATTTTATTTAAAAATAATAAATAAATAAATCATGATTCATTACATTACATTACAATACTTGAGATACAGTGGGGCAAAAAAGTATTTAGTCAGCCACCAATTGTGAAAGTTCTCCCACTTAAAAAGTTGATAGAGGCCTGTAATTTTCATCATAGGTGTTACGAACGGGACTGAGATGTGGGGATCCATTCGCAGGGCTTTATTTAAAGACACTAGACAACAGCAAACAGGAATTGTAGAGGCGAAACACAAGAGAGTAGTGAGGGTTGGTCGATCCGCGAACAAAGTCCAAACGGGGAAAAACCAGAACAATAATCCAAGTTTGGAGGTCGGTACACAAACGATCAGGAAAACAATGAACACACGGACATTTTGTACCAGGAAAGACATTCAATACACAGCGATTAGACTAACAATCATGAACACTTTTTAAAGACGTGACAAGAATGTTAATGAGGGGGCGGAGCTGATCAATTGCTATGGGAACTAACAAGTGGGCAGAGACTGAACAGGGAAAACACTGTGTATGTACTGTACATGGACAAATAATCGCAACATTTAGTAAAAATAATCATGACACTTTCACATTGTGATATTTAGATAAACAAAACAAAACAGAGCTTAAATAAAACAAATCGAACACTAAAAAAACAAATAAAGCAAAGCAAAACACAACACAACATAGCAAAACCAAAACAAGCAAAAATTCAAAGCAAAGTGTAGCAAAATAAAACAAAACAAAGCAACAAAAAAGCCAAAACAAACATAAAACAAAAAGCAAAACAAAAACTATATATATATATATATATTAAAAGTGAAAAATAAAATTAAACAAATAGAAAAATTATTAAAAACAGCAACAAAACAAAGTAAAACCAAACCAAACAAAAAAAATTTAGATTATCAAGGGACTGAAAACCAGTAAATTGTGAATTAAATGCTAGATGAAGTATCACAGGAGTAAGTTACACAGCCTTGTGTTATCGATATACAAACAAGCTTCTCCCAAACAATCATTTTGGAACTCCATATATAGGAGAGCATTTTAACATGACACAAAGCAACCAGTCTTCTTTATATACACTTATGAAAGTGAATTATTGTTCCACAGAACATCTGTTTACACCAGAAGCCTGATTCAGCGTTGCATCTGCTCTTACTGTATATTTAGGTCAGGTGAATTAGGCTTCTAAAGTCTTGAGAGACTTAAACCATGTGTGGCCTTGAGCTCCAAAAGACAGTAAAAATCCAACTGACTTCCCGTGACTTACAACTAATTGCCAAGTGACTCATGGGAGAGAGAATCTGGAAGAGCCGAGTGGGTGAAGAGAGGCATGTTGTGAAAATAGGGTCAGATATCGTCCGGACTCCCCCTGACCTGGAGAGCAGAGGTGGCTATGGGCATGACATCTAGGTCACGCCGTCCATATAAAGAGTGACAGACGAGTACAGGGACGGACCCAACCCCCGTCTCTTCCATAGATTATCAGGCCTGATGAACAGAGGATCTGTCTGTCTCATGAATAACTGGAAGTAAACACAATGGAATGAGATGCAGCTGCATTTGAGTTGGAGGAGATTGATGGATGCTTAAAGTTCAGCTTTAGAACAAGTTAACCAACCACAATCCGGATCGGCAATGACTCTGTAACATCCGTGTGGGCTGAAGCCTCCATTTACCAGACATGAGATAAACACATGAGGTGGACAAGAAGCAACACAGTAAAGAAATGCAGACAAAACAGAAACTTTGAGATTGGAGAAAAGATATTTTTTCTTTTAAAAGATTGACTTCCTCAAACCTAGAGCATACGATACTGCAGGTTTGCTTCCTTAAAGCAGGACAGCCACACAGAGGCCTGTAAACAAATGCTGCGTTGTGCGAGCTATACAATGGAAGTTTGATGTCTTGTCTGGTTGGCAACATGCCACAGATCGGGGGATCTCTATACTCTATAAGTGACTACCTACCTCCAGTCTACAAAACAACCTGCTACTCATTTAAAACACTGTACTGATAGCACAAGTGCATAGTTCAGGCCAGAGTAGACATGCCATGTATTCACCAGTAAAGTATGCCTCTACAGTGCATGTAGTGCATGTTCAAAATACTTTGGAAATATTTTCGAAAATGTTAAATTACAAAATTACAAAAAATTGCAATCTGAGGGTACAAAAAAATATTGTCTTTGAAAATTGTCCAAATTAAGTTTTGATATATTTGCGGTATAAAATTTGCAAAACACCCTCGTAAATGATCTTTACTTAATGGCCTAATGGTATTTTTGCATAAAAGAAAAAGTAATCATTTTGACCCATACAATGTATTTTTGGCTATTGCTACAAATATACCAGTTCAACTTATGACTGGTTTTGTGGTTCAGTGTAATTTATACTGGTGTGTTTTTAAGTTTTTAAGTTACCTTAACTATATTTTATATTTGAAGCCACTGTGTAATGTCATAATGTGATAAAACCAAAAATTTGAAAGTAAACAATTTTCCAAATAGTCATTTTTGAAGCGTTTCAAAATCTAAAATACGGGCTTATCACAGACACAGACAGCATCTGTCAGCACAACTTTTACTAAAGCAATTTGACAACACTTGCAACTTAATCTTTCTGCCATCGAAGCTAATGAGTAACTGGATCTATTTCATAATGAACTTGCGCTTTTCTCGCCAGTAACATTAGCCTGGCTACTAACCATAACCATACTCTACAGTGCCCTACATGCTCATTATCAAATTAAACGGCGAGTCTAAGAATACGCATGAGATACCCAGAGGAATCCGATTTTTGTATTTCTGGAGCAATACGGAGAAACGCGCAGGAGAACTGGATTCTGAGGGTGAAGCTGTATGTCTTGGCTTTTCGTCTTGGCTTGATACTGTGAGAATTTCTGCATGTGGGTGCCTGCCAAGCGACTACATGGCTGTGGACGGTCTAGCACATACGGTACGGCTGACATAGCGTGTATCATCCTGCACCGCTGTCCACGCCGTTTCCCAGAGCGCAGCTCCGCTGGAGAGAAGATCTGCAGCCGGATGACTCAGTCTTTTTTCCACAGCTCACGGCCCAATGATTTGAGTTACCCAGACAAACGTGCCCAGCTTTGTGAAACAGAATAGCCCCTGCAACCTGAGATCTGTTTGGGGCCAAAAGGAGAAAGTGTCTCCAACATTGGCCACGTAACACCAGCAAAAGACACAGACAGCCGCGTTATGCTTATCCAAGACAAATTATCCTGACGTTAGAATTTCACAAGCATGAAGAGACCTTTCTGTTGCATAAGAAGACAAATAAAACATAGTTGCACTGACAGTAATGGGTAAATGGGTAGTTCAAAACCTGTCGATAAGTAAGGAATTTGATTATTTGGCATTTACAGTCTGTAATAGAGTTTTGCCAAATTAAATTGAATGGCAAATGGAAATGTTTGCCAAAATAACTTACAATGCATGTTATCAGCACGTTTATCAGCTTCCTGCCCTGGATTAAAACACAAAACCTATCATTAGCAAAAGTACAAACTCAAAATGTGACATTTTGTTACAATATAATTTATTCTTTCAGATTTTTTTATATATCTGGTGGCAAGCTGCAACTTAATGCTTGCTATTTAGGATACAACAATAGCTAAAGATTTCATATTAAGTACACTATAAAAATGACCATGATTTTTAACTGTAAAAAACTGTGAAAATGCTACGGTAAGAACCTGTTAAATGGTTAATAGTAACTTGTAAAATCTACAAGGGAACACCGTAAACTGACATTCCCAGATTTGCCTGCATTGCATTTTAAAATTTATTTGAATTTGACGTTTTTTTAAATAACTATGTTTCTTCTTACTTGTTTTGTATCAGTTATGTTTATTAGGGTTGTATGTTACATGTACTGTTGTAAACTTAATGTTTTTGCACATTTCAGTTAATAATAGTTAGTAATTGCACATTTCAGTTTCATAATTCTTGCCATGATAGTGTTTGGTGCTCATCAGTGCATTTCAAAGCTACAAAATCACTACTTATCTACTTTCACTACTTTAATAGGTGGGTATATTAACATTATATCAGTTATTACAGTTTATTATAGGTAATTACGGTTTTTAACAGTAAATTTAACATAAAACTGTAAAACAAAAAAATATTTTATTCCGGCAACCACAGCTGCCGTTTTTTACCGTAAATTTTACAGATTTTTTTTTACACTGTAGAAGGTGATATCATAGTTTAAAATACTAATATTTTAGTCAAAAGCTATGGCTTGAAGTCTCAATAATGGAATTTGTTTCCTACAAACACAGTTTTTCACTTCACAAGACATTTGGTCGTATGGATTACTTTTGGATTATTGTGTTATTTTTATCAGCTGTTTGTACTCATTCTGATGGCACCCATTCACTGCAAAAAGTCCACTGGTGAGCAAGTGATGCTTTCTAAACTTCTCCAAATCTGTTCCAATGAAAAAAAACTATTTCTTCTACATGGATGGCCAGAGGCTATTCAGAAATGTTTCACTTCTTCGGGAACTCTACCTTAAAAATGAATAAAATAAAAGTTTTGGTGCCAAGGTTTCAATCTGCAGTGAAGTTCAACTCAATTTTATCTCCAAATCTCTACCTTCCAAATGCAAATTTGACTTTTGCTTCAATCCCTCACAGAATTTTAATGTATATTCGTGACCAATTAAACACTGTACAGTGTCTATCTTAACTGAACTTATTCTGTCTCTGGCAGAAGGGATTATGCTTTCAGGACTCAAATGAATGAACAAACCTAACTTCTTCAGGTTAATCATCACAAGCCCTGAACAGACCATCATAACAAATGCTTGTCTGTGGAGAAAATCAAAGTTTAAAGCTAGAGCTAGCGCAGCGTTCTGCTCTTTATTTACTCCCAAACGCCTTATTAACCCTGATGCCGGCCCCATGCAGTCTCTCCTGGGTCTGTGGAGTCATGCCAGGCTCACTCTTACCAACTCTGACTCCTCACTACCAGCCTGTTTATGGAATATCGCACTATGAAGTCCCATAAAGACACAAAAGGAGAAGAAAATGGAGAGGGAGAAAATTACAGAGAGACGACCTGTGGCCGACAGGTAACGTTTACCTCCTGCATACTTGGACTCGGTTCAAAAACAACCATTTGCCTATAGTGCAATTAAAAGCAGACTATACAAGTCCTCCTGGAACAGATATGACTCAGCAAATAAGCTAGAAATTAAGATTCTGAGCACCTGGTATATTTATGGACCTTCTCAAGAAAAAAAAAAAAAAGTTTACAAAACAATATAGAATTTGACTTACTCATAAGGCTGTCCACACCAAGCACAATAAGTATAAAGCTGTCCACACCAAGCACAATAAGTATGAAGATAACGATAAAGAGTTCTTAAAATCTAATATTGTTATCTATTTATAGTTATCAAAGGTTATCCGTACATAGGTTAATCTTATAAAAACAATTTTTTTAAGACATATATGTATAGTATATAACAATGCTGGTCTGAATGATTTACTTACGAATCACACTTCACATGCAAACCAGCTTAAAACAGCAATATTGGCTCAACTGCCCCATGTTGAAACGGAAACCTGTTTGAAAACAATTATTTCTGCAGTACCATTTTTAGCCACTGGTGGTGCTGACATTCCACAGACTTTTTATATTATTTACATAAACAATAATTCGCTTGATCCACCCTAAACATGCAAAAAGCTGCCGAAGTGCTATCACCTGTCAATCTATTCATAAGACAGTCTAAAACAGAGATCATAGTAACACATACACAACACCTCAGTGTTTCCACACTTTCGACCACAGCTCCTCTGCTTGCCATTTACTTCAGCAATAGGAAAAATCCAGCAGTCCAGCTGAGCACCCTCCTACCCCTCTATCCATGTAATCCGCACAAATATTTGAAGCGTTCCCATTAAAAGAACTAGGCGTTTCTCCAGGGCCAGAGGCTAACCGAGTCCGACGACAGCTCCTCCGGCACATCGGCCAGGAAAAAAAAAACAGTTCAAGAAAATATAAGACGACAGAGAAAGCAAGAGGCAGCGTGAATAGGAGAAAGAGATTTTGGATACATTCATGTATTAACGTTAAAAGTTTTCTTCACAGTAAAAGAGAGCTCAGGGCTTGAATGCTATGTGATGTGAAAGAGTTTGGAGTCAACTGACAAAACTGTCACTTTTCTCATCTTCTCCCAGTATTGTGTTATCACTATACACCAATGTGCATGTGTTTTAAATCTTGTATAAATTATACATAACTCTTAGTTATACTTTTATATAACTTGCATGACTTTAGTATTGTATGACTTTTCTTTAGTATTATTTATACACAATTATAGTATGTAATTGTTTAAATCAGCATTTGTATATTTTAGTTTTATTTATTTAATATTTTTATTATGTGTTTTTAGCTTTTATTTTACTCCAGTTTCAGTTTTAATATTTTGTTAATCAGAAATTGCTAGCAAATAATATTAAATAAAACATGGTATAAAAAAAGGATTTTGAAATAGTATTTTCTTGTCAATAATCTTTTTTTTTCAGCTTTGATTAATAATTTTTTACAGTGTGGCTGACATTGCATATCTTCTAATTTGCATTTTCATCTAATATTTAAACTTTATTTATACAATGTATATAATGATTTTAAAAAGTTTTACTTTAACTATAGAGTTAAACTTGTAATTTTGTTCACACTGCATTATCAAATAGTCTAGGAAACAATATTACTAAATTCTAAACTTACTTTACTTACTTGTAAAGAATATTTAATTTTAAAAAAAAATAAGAATATTTTAACAAAAATATATTGTTAAATTTATTTTAAATAAAGAGTATTATTTTATTTTATAAAAAAAAATTAAACAAGTTTATGAAACATTTTAAAACATTTATATTTATAGGTTTTGTGGTAAAATGTTGACAAGTAAAAATCTAAATCAAACTGGTCTACAAAAACGTTCCTTACGGTTGAGCCCTGGTGTAAGAGAGAAATTTTGTTGGTAGTAAGCCAATGCTGAGGGTCCGTACTAACAGCAATGTGGGATTAAATCCGGGGCCCCGTGTCAGGCTCCGGCAGCTTTTTCTGCATGTGGTGGTGTGCTAATGATTAGGATGGTTAAGCCACTGTGACATAGAGATATCCACCTTACAAAATGAGGCGTTAGAGGATCATTCCTCAATCAGAGCGCAAAGTGACTTCATATGACTGAGGCACCTGTGGAATGCAACTGCTAATCTGTATCCATTTCTGATTGTCCCTTTGGAATCCCATTACAGGCCTCCAGGTTCCACATCCAGAAAGATATCTTCAAGGACATGGATAAGCAACAACAAAAAAAAGTTATTCAACAATGTGCATCAAAGCAATGGAGGAAATGTACCATTGCAATAGAACTGTTAATCTCAGTTTGAAAAGAACTAAACACTAAAAATAAGAATGAAGCAGAGTTGGTAATTCATTTCAGGCCTAATGTAAACGGTAAGAACATACAGTAGCAACAATGAGGCAGCAAGAAAAGGATCTCAAATTATTCCTTCCAATTAGTCAACTTTTTTGTGTTTTCAGCAACTGATGAAATGTAGGTCAAGCACATCACATGAAGCAAGATAGAAAACCACAAAACAGAGGAGGAGGAGGAGAAATGGGTTCAGTTTTAATCACGTACCTCGGCCAAGGTTTTTAGACCCCGCAATAAAGTAAATGGAGGGGGCTGTGAACTCCAGCCCATCCAGGCCATAAAAGCCCACTGTGTTGAATTACCCTGTTATTAACAGTAATATAGTCCTCCATTCCTGCTCTCCACAGCCCACTCAGACACTCTGCATGGGTCTAATAATGCACACCCTTGATAGCCTCTTGGGAAGTGGTGGTGGTGGGGGGGGGTCATGAAGACAGACAGAAGAGCGGAACAGCATGCCAGTTGGTGCTACCATTCATTTCTCAAAGACCCAAAGAAGTGGCCCTTCAGCCTCTCACTCATCCAAAAGACATCCATTCACTACTATGTCTTCATCTGCATTTCAATTTTGAGCCCAATCCAGTGGAAATAAAATGGCTCTAGACCTGCCACCACATTGACACAAATACATCCCTAAATATGTGTGGCCTTGTCCAATAACGGCCTAAAATGCCAAAATCTGGCATTCAATCACTGACGTTTGACAGTTTCTGGAAGCTATATCAACTCAGTGGCTAGAAAAGATAGCAATGTTGTCAAATAAAACTGTGAGTCAAAAGCCATTCATTGAGGTCAAAGAAAAACTGTTTGTTTTATTTGGTGCATTTAAAAGGGATTGCACCAGTATCTGATCCGTTTGATGTGAGAGTTCACGTCCACTGTGAGCACTAATTTATGAAAGCTTGCTTTTGCATCAGACTAAAAAAATAAAAAGGCAATTGTTGGATTAAGTTTAAAATAACTGAAAATCACATGGTAATACATATAAAAAAGAAATAATGTTATAAATTGTTCACAATCATATACATATATAGATCAAGTTACTTAGGAGTCACATTGTAACTATGGGAAAGTTACACTGAGAGAAGTAAAATAAAAACCAATTGTGAGACAAAAAATTGTGATAAAGTTGTATATATATATATATATATATATTCTATATATAATCTAATTCGAAATAAAGTTAGAATTATTTGAAATTAAGTTGCAATTACGAGCAATAAATTTGCAGTTTATCTGCAAAATTTAAAAAGTAACAGAGATTTATAATCATGACTATTAGAAACAAAGTAGGGTAAAAAGTCACATTGTGAGTGACAAAGTTAGAATTATGACAAATAAAAGTCGTAATTTCGAGAAACTTTAACAATTATAAGATAAAGTCACATTGTGAGAATTATATAACACTCACAACTGAACAGTCACAACTGTGAGATGGAAAGTCGCATTGTGAGATCTAAAGTGATAATTACAAGAAAAGTTACAAATGTAACAATATAAAGGCATTTTGTCAGTGAAGAAGTTGCAGTTTTGAGAAGTAAAGTCAATTGTTATAAAAAACTATAAAAGTTACATTGAGCGATTTATAATCACAATTATGGGAAACAAGTCACAACTGCAAGACAGTGAAATAAATTTGCAGTTATGAAAAATAAAGTAATAATTAAGAGAAAAGTTCCCAACGGTATGAAATAAAGTCACTCTTATAGCTACACTGTGAAAAAACAAGTTGGAACTGTAAGACATAAAGGTGCAATTATACGATTTCATTGTGAGGGGGAAAAGTAATAATTACAATTACATTTTTTTTTTTTTTTTAAATCACAAATATGAGATATAAAGTCACTTTATGAGGGATAAAGTTGCAGTTGTGCAAAATACATTTGTAAAAAGGTGAAAAAGTTACAAGAAATTAAGTCAGTTAAGTTAACATTGCATGAGATAAAGTTGCAATTATTGGAAATCAATTCGACTGTGCAATAGTAACTCACTGTGCTACTTTTATAAGTCAAAACTACAAGAAATAGAATCACACATGTAAAAAAGAAAGTGTCAGAAACAGGCTTCCAGACTAATACCATGGATCTAAAACTGCAAGCTCAACAGATTTTGGGAGTTAAATAGCACTTTAAACCTTCATTAATTTTAAAATAAGCATCTACTCTTGGACTTTGCTCAACAAGACAATTAACGAATCTTGCCAGCTTTCTTAAGACCGGAGGCTGATATCATCTGTGCCCTTGCCAACCAGTCAGGCATTTTGGGGGTTGGCTGAATAGAGGCCTGTCATAGAACGGCTGTGGTATGTGCTGAAGATAAAAGAACATGTGCTGCGAGATTTTAAGGTCTTTCTGATAGCTTTGGATGGAATGTTTTATGGAATGCACATGACAGATTGTGCTTAAAGTTGCCTCTAATGTAACAAGATGTGAATACAGGCTGAAATTTAGGTATTAAGAAAATAATACCCAAAGGCCAATTGAGAATCAAGCCAACACCTTCAACTTTCACCTTCTAACTTCCTTACCCTTTCTAAGACAATAAAGGTTTTTAAGGAGATGTGAGTAATTTATCCATCTGTTGGCCCTCTGACCTACCAGCAATGCAAGAACTTTCTTAAGGTGAATGGAAGGAGACCAGGAGAAATGACAATCTGCTAATACAACAATAAAGATAACTTCAACTTTACACACACGTGCTAAAAGGGTGGCACGTCCTGATTTTATTTAAAAGGATAACTAACAAAAAAAAAAACGTCTAAGGTTACAACGGTAACCCACGTTCCCTGAAGGAGGGAACGGAGACGTTACATATGGGATCTCG
>JAUMHP010000070.1:8087142-8097326 GCA_032361065.1 Enteromius trimaculatus
AAGACTCGAAGGCGATTGGTCTCTCATGCGAGATCCCATATGTAACGTCGAAGTGAACTCGACTGAAGGGGAACACCTAGTTTTTTTGAGTGCAACATGCTCCTGGATCAACATCTTTGTTGACCCAAAACAACATTTTAATCAAAAAATGTAATCTTGATCATATCAAAATCAGAGGAAATGATAGATTACTGACACTAACGTACAAGTACCAAACACTGAAACACAAAAACTATAAACTGGTTCTTCAAAACTGATTGGTTAATCCCAATATTGTACCAGGGTCAACAAAAATGTTGATCCAGGAACATACAGTATCACACTCAGTTTTGGAAATTCAAACATGGAAATAATTAAAGCAATAATTTAGCCAAACGTGAAAATCTGTCAATATTCATTCGCCTTTATGTCGTTCCACACCAGAATGCTGTAAATCTTCAGGCAGCTCTAAAGCTCCAAGCTAAAAATAAATACCATAAACAGACTGATCTTTAACAGAGCTAATGGAACTGGATTAGTGAACAAATCATACTTTTGGGCAATTTCTTTTTAAAGAGGTTATGAACTAAAAAAAAACAACAACAAATTTTGACATGTAACATACTATAAAAACATGCCGAAAGTTTCACAACTCAAACTTTCTCTTGAGTTCAAAAACACCTTTTATTGAAACCAAAAAAAAAACAGCTTATTTTAAAACTTGTCACATTATGACATCATAGTGCAATGAAAGACCGCCTCTGCAGAGCAAAGTCAACACCTACTTCTATTATTGCCCTTTAAGCCCCGTCCACTGATTCATGATGCATTGGATCTGTTTTGTTTACCCTGGGGTGGTTATCACTGCTCTCTCTGCATACCATACCGTACCACCAATCCAAACTATATGCTAATTTATATGCAATCTTTGAAGATAGTGGTCCTGACAGAAATCAGACTCAGACAGCATTCACTCTCTAGATCTTCTGTATTTAAAAAAATAATACCTATGTTTTAACCAATGTTGTTTTCAGAGTACATTACATCAGTGTCCATCTACTATTTTAATATGCAAAACTGTTAGCCAATCATAGCAGTGGGCATTTACTCCCAAGCCTCAAATGCACCAAACCTCTTAAAAACAGTAGGTTTTTTTCTCAAAAATGTAATAGAAAATAGCCTATTACTTCTAAATTGTGATTGTTTTGATGCAAAAATTTTGAGAAAATGAATAAAACTCTTTAAAGTTTAAAATAGAATCCAAAGAAGAAAAGCATATGGTTGTGAAACAACATGAAGAGGATTTTTTTTTCTTTTTTGCTGTTGCTTACCCTCCGTCCTCCTGAAAGCCTTCAAGTTCATCTCTCTGCTCGGCCAAGGAGGACTCCAAGTCCAGATAACTGCCATTATGAGACAACTGTAATGCACAGTCATCGAGCTAAAAGAGGGACAAAATGAAAAGACAGATTAAAAAAAAATATTCATGCACAAGAAGAATCAAAATAACTTCTTAAAACAAATAATTATTATAGAACATTAAATCTTAGTTCAATCATAAACACATATTCATGTAATACCAGTGAATTAGATATGTATGACATCATGCTGAGCCTTGACATGTCAGCCATGTGCCTTAAAGGAATGCACCATAATTTTTTATTCATAACATCACACAGCTTCATAAACAGTGACATTAGGGCTGCACGATAACAGAAAAGATTATTATCACGATTATTTTGCTCAAAATTTTTATCACAATTAATAATGACGATTATTCCTTTGGTAATTAACTTTTATTCACTTGTGTGTTCTTATTGCACTTTACAGCCAGAAATAAAGAAAAATAAACAAACCGAACATGTTTGGAATGGAGAGCGTAAATACATAAAATTAAACTGTCTCTTTTACATCAACTTGTAATAAAATCAAATAAGAATTACAAAAAAATTACAACATGTATATTCAAGGCTGAGAATTTCTCTTTCTATTTCTTTTCAGCATTTCGCATACATCAAGGGAAAACTGGCTGCGTGAGGGAATGCTATATCTTTTACCAAGTGTTGTGATCATTTTTTTAAACCCCTCACTGCTCACGGTGGTTATTGGACACATATCCTTGGCTATATGGTACGTGATCGCCTCTTTTATTCCCCGGTGTCTTTGCGAGCTACAGTAGGCAGATATGGTATTGCGTTGAACAATGTCCCTGATATTGTTGTCTGTGTTGTGGATGGCTGGGAATTTTTTGTTGTTGCTGTTTGTGCCTTCAGTCTTTGAGATTCTGGATAGTGTACTTTGTGGTGGCTTTTAATGTGGTTGAGGAGGTTCGTTGTGTTACCTTGGGACATTTGGATGGAACAGGAGCAAAATTTGTACAAGACTCGTAACTGATCATCACGTTCCTCGAAAACCAAAATAGTTCCAGACAACTGAGTATGACCCCTTTGCTCCGCCATCATATGTTTATTCTGACTCACTGTTATTGCTGCTATTGAATTTTACTGCTTCAGAAAGCGTTTGCAATCTAGATGCAGTAACATCATAGTGGTGCTAAGGGTGTCACGATTTCGATTTTAAATCGAAAACGATCTAAATTCATGCTCAATCTCCATTATCGAATCAAAAAATAGAATCGTCGATGCTGCCACGCCCCCATGTCACGTCAGCTTGGTTTGTCAAGCAAATAAAAAAGAAGCTTGTTGAAGTGCTGCAAGTCAACCTAACAGCTACAACAAACAGCCAAAGTGCAGACGCAGGAGACCCGTCGACAGAATTTGAACTCCCTCCTCTTTCATTGTCGCCGGTGTGGAAGTATTTTGAATTTCCAGTGAGTTATGTTGACAACGTTTGTGTTGTCGATAAAAAAAACAGTTTGCAAGCTCTGCTATGTACGTATACCACATTATTCCACCGGCAACACGACTAACACGGCAGGGCATCCCCACAGGTAGAGGGCTAGATTGGGATCCCGCGGGACCCAACGCAAATCTCGCGGGAGCGGGCGCTTTGAACTTTGCTGCGGGAGGGAATGGGCGACTAAAAAAAGACTGCGGGATCGGGAGGTTGCCTAGCGACATGATGTGATTGTCAACAAATGTTGAAAAGAACCTAAAACGTGGTATTTACAGCACAAAAGACTAGCTGCTTTCAGACATGCTTTTCTGCACATACTTCTACAATACTTCAATAGCCAAAATTAAAGTACTTAAAGTCTAAAGATACGCGCGGTAGCCTAAGCGTTTTAGATGTCCCCGATAGCCCAGGCTATATTCATCTTCCCAACATTCATCTTCCCATCTTCCCTTCAGGGAAAGAAACATACATGAATCTCTTTAATAATAGCAATACAATACTTATTTTTTTCCTGCGGGACGGGAGAAAACACAAAATCAATGCATCTCTATTATCGTGCGGGAATAAATTCTCAGAGTTTCGCGGTTTCGGGCGGTAATGTTCAGAAATTCGGCGGGCGCGGGCGAGAACGGGATGAAGAAAACAGTCCCGCGCAGGGCTCTACCCGCAGGCACTACAAAAACATAGACTTATCCGTTAAACCGAAAAAGTGTAACACAAACTACTCTCCAATCTTTATTTGGAATAAAACTTCCGAAAACTTAAGACATGCAAAGGCAATTACAAGCGCGGTAGGAGTATTTATAGCCGCGGACATGCAATCCTCTAAAAAAAAACTCCAGTTTTAGGCATGTAATTAGCGTTACAGAAGGAAATCCCAAGTAGAAGGTATCTCACACCTACGGTGATACCCTCCATGTACAATAATGTGAAGGAGAAAGTTATTGAAGGTCTTAGCATTGCACATTTAGTAGCCTTGACTACAGATTGCTGGACCTCCAGAGCAACACAGAGCTCGACTGTCACAGCGCATTACATTAATGATGACTGGGGAATTCAAAATCCAGTACTTAAAATATTTCTTTTTTAAATCGAGAGTCGAATCGAACCGTGACTTTAGAATCGAAAATGTAATCGAATCGAGGATTTGGAGGATCGTGACACCCTTAAGGGATGCAGTAAAATCCGTAAACTCCGCCCATAAACAGTTTGTGGGTCATAAATATCGTTATCATGATTAATCGTACAGCCCTAAGTGACATACCACACCTAAGCGGTCCTTTCATGCTCTAATTCATATCTCACTTCAATATCAACTAAAACTAGGTGTTACTAAAGCTTAAATGTTCTTAAAGTCATTATGCTGTCATGTTTCTACACTACCTTCATTGATAGCCACATTTTGCCAGAACATCATTTCAAAATGTGTCAGAATCATATCAATATCGTTTCACATCACAACTGAGGAATCCAAAGAACTTGTCATAACTTCAAAGAGTTCTTATTCAAAGCACTCAGACTGAATCTGATTTACAGAAGTGTTGTGAGAAGTCCATCCACACCGTTTGAAGATATGCAGCAGTCTTTAGAGGTCTGCTCCGTTGGAGGCCTGCCTGTTTGTTGACACTCAATTACAGCCCAGTGATGGGATTTGAAACCTCCCAGGGGGCCGTTGCCGGGCAGCAGCGTGAACTGTCCATCAACGCATGAGCAGGGTCACCCGCAACTCTAAACATGCTAATTACATGCACTGTTCCCAGTTGACCCCCCCACCCAGAACCAGATCAGGCCTTTAAGCCCCTGCCTGGCTTACCAAGCCACATCCAGCCCCTGAGACAGGTAAGAATATCCTTCATGAGTGGATACCAAGAGAAGTTTACTTTTGCCAGCATGTCTAGAATACCAAAGGGGTCTTTGCTGAAAGTCTCTGTCCTCACCTGTAAGATCTTTGAAATCCTAGTAGTTTTGATTTGCATTGTTACGAAAACACATACTCTGACAATTGTTTTAGCGAAAATTACTATAAAGCTACCACAGGAGTACTATGCGCAAGAGTTAGAATTAAAAGACTTAAATGTCAGGCCTAAATATAGGGCATGGGATACCATTTGGGCCAGATATATTTGGGTCAATTACAAAACAGAGTATCTGTGATAAAGACAACACAAAAAACACTTCTTTAAAAATCAGCTTAAAACATATATGCCAAGTTTTTAGAATGTGTTCTTTGTATTCACACACTTTTATACTATTTTTCTATGAAATACCATTAATTTTAAAGATGTGTCGGGTGTTACTACTGTTACTTTCTGAGAGTTTAACACCACATGACAATGTCTTACTATTAACAAGTCAAATGATCCAATACTTGTTTTTATTTATTTATTTAAACTCCCCCCCCATTTTATATTTAAATGTATTACTACTACTTTTTTTTTTTTTTTTCGGAAGAGTTGCACCACATGACATTGTTATTAAAAAAGTCAATACAACAGATACAACATTTTAGGATTTCTTTTAGATAATTTAACCTTTTTCTTTGTTATTAGAAAGTCAAAAGATCTGATATTTTAGGAGATTTATTGAACTTTACTCAAATCACGAGGGGTCAATTCCTCTTTCTTTGTTTTCTCTTTTCTGCTCCACATGACTTGGTGGACAAATTGAATGTATATTTTTTATGTATATAATTTATATATAATTACATAACAAATATAATGTTTTCCTTTCAAGAATTTCTCAGTATGATGATTGTATCACCATCTTATCAAAACAATTCACGTATTTGATAAAAAAAATAAAAAGCCTGTTAAAAAATTAAAATGACTTTATGTATGAATTGCATTGTAAATGTATTTTTAAATAAATTAATAGATAGATCTACACCACAAAAAAAAAAAAAAAAAACTGGCTACCCTGAATGCAGCACCTTGCCCAAACCTGACTCTGTCGGAGAAATAACTACAACCTGTGCATGATTAATCCAGCCTAGAGTTTTGGGCTGTGTTTACCATAAAGCCACTGTCTTTATTTCTTCCTCTATCTTGGGCAGCACTGAGATAAAGACGACAGACTTTCGAGCAGATTCCAAGAGCCCTGGTAACAGGATTAGCGCTCTTCTCCAACTCCTAACACCTTTGACTGCCTGTCTGCTGCGAATAACACACCACTCAACACCATTAGGTGTGGCAGCTAGAAACCTTAAGCCTCTTTCCACAAAAAAAGTAGTTCCGGCCACTGTTCAGGTCCATTCACACTAAACAATAAAAGGAGTTGGGGAAGGTCTGTATAAAAAACGCAAACACAGAACGCAACAATAGCTGCAAACTAGAACGATTTGATGCAAAAATGTCTGAAATTCAATCAGTTTCAGTTTTAGATTTCAATTGTCCTTTTGATGCATACTTTGTATTTGTGTGGGGTTTTTATTGCAGAATATCTGAGAAATTTCAAATGTAACATTACTTTGCGCCTCGTGTGAATATTAGAGATGCACACAATACCATATTTTTAAAAGGGACCATTCATTGATCAGTCTGAACGGCTAGTCAACTAATCGTCTTATGAAAGCTCTGTATAATTAGGCTAGTTTCAGGTTCGACCTGATTGGACGTGTTTTTTTAAGCGGTGTTTACGCAAGACATCTTATGCAAAATAGAATGGGACTGAATGCTGTTTTTAAAACGCAAGCCATTATTAACTTGACAACACATGGCATGACGCTCGAAAAACCTACAATGCAGAGGCATCTATCTAAACTTAGAGTGCTTTATTGAGAAATTAAAGGAGGCCCTACTTTTACAAAAAAGTTTTATTTTAAAAACTGACCAACAAGCAATCCATCAGCACACTAATTAAAGCAAAATCAAACCTTAAAATACAGGAAACAAAGACCACTTACTAAGTACCTTTACATAGAAAACATAACATCATAACATATCCTAACATCATCCATTACCAATCTGTCATTCAATTTCCTGCCACAAATTACAGTCATTTAATTAAAAGTGGACAGCAAGAGTGAACAGATCAGACTGAACGAGGAAGGACGCTACTGTAACTGGTAAAGGCATTAAGGCCAGAAAAGCTTTGATCCTATGGCTGCTCTATCCCTTTCAAAGAGCTAGTGGTGCCCAAACACCATGTCATGTCGGAGAAACAACACACAACATGCGGTCAGCCATGGTAACGATGACTGCACCGTTTCATCTCTCAAGGGTCTAGATTTCTCATCAATCCGTAAAATCCGACAACAAGTTGAGTGAAGAATGATATAGGACAGGGGACTAGAAGGAAAAGGATGAGGGCAGTTACAAATAGAGAGAGTTTAATTTAACATGTCCTTAAGATAGAAAGAGCGCTACACAAGATTACAGCCCAGATCTGAAGCTGACAGGAAATCCAGACACGCAAGTCAAAGTCGGGCTATATTTAGGGCACATGGAACTGGTAGAGGCATGTCTGCTAGAGGTATAGGAGGGGAAAGTGAAAGTAATCATGAAAAAAAAAAGAAGGAAGTTTTGACTTTTTGTGCCATTTACCAGCTTTAAAGCCATTTCCAATACAGAGAGAATCTTGGTTATAACAATCCAAGGACGAAAAAAAGTACTAAATTCTTTAAAGGAAATGATAAATAATCAATGATTATTTTCTTTGCACACAAAACTATTCTTGTAGCCTTAAATTACGGTTAAACCACTGATGTCACATGATGTCCTAACTACTTTTCTGAGCCTGGAACGCAGTAATTCCCTTGCTGTCTATATTGGTCAAAAAGCATCAAAAATATCTTCCTTTGTGTTTTGAAAATGAACTTATGGGTTTGGAATGTCACGAGGATGAATAATTAATGACAGTATTTTCAACTAAAAGCTTCTTTCGCTTCACATTCATTGACCAGGAAAAATTAAATCAAGGTCAGTGGATTTTGGGCCAATGAGATTTCAGTTTTAAGGGCAATTGATGGCAAGATGAAAATAAAAAAATATCTACTGATAAAATGTTCTCTTGCACAACGCTGTTGTTTATCATGGCAAGTTTGGAAAAACAAAGATGATGGATGGATATCAGAGTTTTATCACCTCCAGTTCATCCTGGCCTGAAAGTTTCGTTACAGAAAATACCAGGAACGCAGATTGGATCATAGATGGATTATTCCCTAAAAATGAAAACCGTGTTATTATTGTTTGAAACCTATTTATATATTTTACTGATTTTTTTTTTTTCATACAATCAAAGTTAATATCACCCAGTGTTATTTTGATCCCAATGTTTCTTTAATTTTTTTGTCTTTTTAATTAGTATTTATTTTTGAGTAAACTATTAATTTAACCCATTTCCTTCCTCTTAAAGGGATAGTCCACCCAAAATAAAATGTTGCTATTTATTTACTCACCCTCAAGCCATCCAAGCAGGTGACTTTTTTTCCACATCATATTTAGTTGCTTTAATAATATAACTGTGTACACATTTTTATAAATATTTGAACCAGTCCCTTGAAACGAACTAACACGAAAGAAATAGTTCACAAAAAAAAGAAACTTCCCTGTTTAATTCAGGCTTTAAATTACAGGTAAAAATGTAAGAATTTTTAGTTTCCTGCATACATCAAAGATTTCACTTAATAATAAAACTTCAATATATAATCATCAGAAGCCACGGGTGTTCATTTTGCTTTGATTTTTTGACTCTTAAAGTGCTAGTAGCTGCCGACTTGCGTTTTATTAATCACGGAGGATAATAGTTTCATACAAAATGATTGTTTACTACACTAATGAAGAAAAAAAGGTGAGTAAATTAACAACAAATTTTTTACCCCCTTACAATAACAAGAACTTATTCTGAATCATCTCATAACTTCAGACTTTGCTAGCTTAAAATAACTCAGACTTAGATCTAAGACTAAACTCTTCCTTTTAAAACATAGCAAACATTAAAGTGCCTGATACCGCGGGATATAAATCCTCAGGCAAACGTTATATATAGCCCATTATGTTGTTATAAGACCCTTATGTTAGACCCTTAAACTAAAGTGTTGCACTTCTTTCTCGAGCCAGAACTCCCTTGTCTTGGCTCGAGAGTTGTAATGTATTTACAACATCAAGAGGCAGAATGTAGATTGCTTCCTAAAAACTTGGCAGCGTTATTGAGAGGGGAAAAAAATTTTGGTTCATTTTTTCCTCCTTGCGGTCTCCAGCTGTGCTCCATCTTTCTCAGATTGACCCAGATATTTCTCAGCAAGAGACCCCCGTGCAGGTACTTCAGATTAGTCACCCGGCCGGGAGCGAGGCAGGGACTCTGATAAGCATCAGACGGATGCGCTGGAGCTCCAGCGGTGGGCTCCGCTCCATGCGCTTTCATGTCAGCTGCACTGTGCCTTATTCAAATTAACAGAGTAAAAATGAATGTGCTGGGGTTTGGTTGGACAGATTCACCCTTTGTCATGTAAATACCACAATCTCAGTCTCTCTTCATCAAATTCTACTGAAGGAAGGGGTTCATAAGGCTCACAGTGATGGTGTGAGATTCACCATTCTCTCCTTAGAATGACATCAGCCCCTTTAATAGGGATCTGACTGTATCTCAAATCCCATTTTGACTTGTTGCAACCACCCTTGTTGCAAGACAAAGACAAGCCAATAAAAAATAAAGGTTACGCTTTATTTAGATAGTCCATTTAGATATTCAACTAACTGTAAGAAAGTAAGTAACTACATGACACGGGTCTGGTGGTCCCAAAATTAGCATAGCTTAGCATAAATCATTGAATCCGATTAGACCATAAAATGACTAAAGTGTTTCGATATTTTTTAATTTATTTAAACCTATTTAAAACTTGACTCTTCTGTAGTCGCATCGTGTACTAAGACTGGCAGAAAAAGGAAAGTTGTGGATTTTCTAGGGTGATATGATTAGGAGCTATACTCCTAAAATATCGAAACACATTAGTCATTTTATAGTGCGACGCTAGCTGGTCTAATCGGATTCAATGATTTATGCTAAGCTATGCTAATTTTGGTACCACCAGACCCGGCGATCGGAAAAACACTAGGGATGTTGGAAAATGAGCCTATTTCCAAGAAAAGTGGAGTGTTCCTTTAAGCAGACAGTCTACTCATACGCTAATGACTGCTAGGTGACATGTAGTTACACTTATTGTTAGTAGTATATCTAAAGTGGACTGTCACAATAAAGTGTTACCAAAATAAATAATGTATGAATCTATTAACACACCAAAACATATTGTATATCTAGCAATATGATTTGTATAAATAAAAGTTACTAGGGATCGTGAGGTCAGGCAAGTAGTTTAATTTAATAAATAAATTACTTTTACAATAAACGTATATTTC
>JAUMHP010000070.1:8183654-8195655 GCA_032361065.1 Enteromius trimaculatus
TTTTATAGTGTGACGCTAATGGTCTAATCGGATTCAATGATTTATGCTAAGCTATGCTAATTTTGGGACCACCAGACACGGCGATAAGTTGAATGGATTCAAAAACGCTAAAACACATCTGTATTACTCTAGGGATGTTGGAAAATGAGCCTATTTCCAAAAAAGTGTAGTGTTCCTTTAACATCACAATTTAAAATCTAATGTTATTTATTTATTTTATTTTTTATGTGACTTTCTCCTTTTAAATACTTGGTCAATACTTATATTTATTAAATACTTGGTTAAATACTTGGGCAATACTTATTAAAGAGAATAATTAGTCCAGTAATCTAATTATAACCTTGGAGATGTAACTAGTATTTACAGTAATTACTTTTTTGAGTAACTAATTTAACACTGTGTGTGTGCGTGTGTGTGTAGAGCTGAGTTAGTTACTATAAAAAAAATATAATTTCTAGTTACTAATAATAATTATTATTGTTATTTTAATTAATCTCTAACCAGTAAAAAAACATCTCTTCTGTTTTTTATATCTAAGGAACTACAAAAAACTAAAATATTCTGAAAACATTGCCTTGCTTCTGCTTTTCTTTGTAATATATACAGTAATTACAGTGAAGTTAGGGACAGGCTTCTTGAGTACATAAGCCTTGAAGTTTATTAACAGAATTAGGAAAGTGGCTTTGTGATATTCAGATCAGGACCGAACAGAATGAATAAATTCAGCTTCACATATGAGCTCTTATCCAATATTTCTGTTTAGTAAGCAGAAGTCCTGGCTTTGACCTCTGGGCTATACATCACGCCTGCTGGTGCTTCATGAAAGGCCAATGATTAATTAGAGAGGCATCAGATGGGGAATATGGAGACTATAAAGCTCCCTCCGATTGCCCGTTTTTATCAGGCTGTTTAATCAGAATGAGGTGTGCATGGATGGGGACGTCGCACGCTTTCATTTAGATGAGGCAATCAGTAAATCACATCGTGTCAGACTTTAATGTTAGCGCTGATGATGCAGGCCTGATCTGAATGAGAAAAGGCTTTTTATGAGCGCTCCTCGCAGCGGGTGGGAGATGCCATCTTTGCAGTATTGATATAATGGCACATTTATATTTCAAGTGATCCCTTTGGCTCATTCTTCTCTATTTCTTTCTGTCTCTCTCGTCTTCCGTCCCCTCTCATCTCTCAGCACGGTAGATGAATACTCTCCGCAGAGGAAGGTAAGAGTTAAGACCAGCCGTTGTGTTACCTGCACAGAATCTCAATGAAACCACCTCAGTGTACTTTGATTGAACTCCTTGTGTTTTAAAGAGGCTATGTCACAAAATGTATTTAACATATTAAACACATTTTAACATACGCCAGCCCACATTTACAGTATAAGTCAGTGAGAAACTATCAAAAATCAACTCTTGAGAAAAACGTAAAAACGCAAGATAGCTGCATTCACATTCAATGTTTACATGTTTACATGTTGTTGGCAATTAATTTAATATTTTGTGCAATGTGTTTGTACTAAGTCATACAGTGTCAGGCTTCCCCATTGTCTTAAGGTGTGTGTTCTCATAAACAATACAGTTCTCTATACCATGTGCTTACTATCTTCCAGAACAAAGCACTCTTCCACCAGCTGAGTCTGAAGGAGAACTGGCACCCAGTGAGAGGAGCTCAGAGGGACCGGAAGGAAGGTAAACTCATTAATATTCCCGCATATTTCTCTCCTACACTAGCTTTTCTAACTGCCTACAGTGCTGCTGGAGACCCGCGGCAGCTTGTTTATGAATAACAGCATGTGAGAATCTTTTTTATGTGAGCTGGTGGTTGATTGATGCAATGCTGTGTGTGTGTGTGTGTGTTTCTCCTCAGTATTGTGTCGTGTGTACATGACCATAGACTCATACGTGAGTGTGCGGACACACAGCGAAGTGTGTGTACAGGAACTGCTGAGCACTGTGGCCGAAAGACTCGACTGTGTTGAGGACGACATGGTGCTGATGGCCGTCACATATCCCGGAGGTCTGAACAAGTTCATACATCTGTCTGTTTTCTTATTGATTGAGGTCTGCAGGGGTGCCATCCATGCTTTTAAACAAGTCATTAGGGCTCCAACAGAGCTAAAAGCCTGTCTTAAATGCTGTGTGTAACTGTTTTGACTGTTTTAAAGCAGAAAAATCACGTTTGCAGTTATTCAGCAAGCATTAAGCTCACAAAACAAATCTAAAGCCAGTTATTCTACTTTGAATGTAGATTCTGTGTCGGAATGTCTGTTTTTGTTTTGGTGTGTGTGTATAATAAGTAGTATTTTGATACACTGGGTTGCCAGTTAGTGGAAAACACAGGTTTACTGCATCTTTCTTGTCACATGTCCTCAATCTGGCAACCCACGTTGGCGTTAAGTTTCCTATATGAACACTGTATATGATTTATTTTTAAATATATTATAATATATATTATATTTTTTATTTTTTAATAAAAATACATAATTTGTCTAACAATACATGGTAACAAAAATATTAAAAATGATAAAGTTATACAATCATAAACATAAGCGCTGCTAGAGGGGGATCCACATTTGAGTCGAAAGGCTCCCAGAAGTCCATTGTCCATTCAGACCAAAATGGTTCTTGGCACCAAGTAAATTTTTTTCTAAATATATTTCTTTTCTGTTGTAGCTCACTGGTGGTATTCCCTGATACTGCTGCGTTATGTTATTCCTCTCTCTCTGTCTTTCTCCAGAGAAAGTTCTGCTTCAGTCGGATCAGTGTGTGTTCTCGTCTTCGCTCAGTGCCGCTGAGCGGCTGCACGTCTGCAGAAGAGACCTGACTGAGATCATGGTGAGAGTCAGAAGAACTGCACTGAAAATAAATCTGCTTTCCCCGCCATTAGTTCAAGTCTACACACAACCGTACAACCTTAAAGACCCTGCATTCTAAACGTTTCTTGTTTCAAAGTTCCTGCCAGTGTTTTATGCCAGAAACAAACTCTGTGCAAGTACAAAAATAAACTTGAATAGTGTGCCAAAACAATAGGTTTAGAAATACTATTACATTCTAATATGCTGGATCAGGTTGCAGATTATCAAATAGGTGTTGATACAGTATGCAGATATGGGTGGACATGTGTTAATATGCTTGTGGTTCTAATTAGACCCACTTTATCTTAGTATCCATAAAGGGTTTAACTCACCTGGGAAGGGACTATTTATACACATTACATTAAATTAAGTATAATCCCTTTAAATCACACAAAAAATAACACACTTGTTCATAATAAGCGGAGAGTCTGTGTTCTGTTCTCCCAGAGTCCCTTCACTGATAACGGGCAGCAGCGCTCTGTAAAGATGCTGAGCATGAACACGTGGGATGTGGCCGTGTCGCTCACCAACTGTGACTGGAGTCTCTTTAGCAACGTCCATGAGGTAAAGTCTTCACGTTTCAGACAGTGCAGCAGAGAGAGGGTGTCCTAGAAAGGATGTTTTTGAAATACAAAGTAAATTAAAGCTATATTTAAGTTGAAAATCAGCCAATTATTTAGCATAGGTAGTATTGACACACACGTGTATATATATGTATGTACAGTAAATGTGTGTGCGTGTGTAATGTGTATATTTATTATATATATATATATATATATATATATATAGACAGTAAATATCTTGAAAATATTTACATGTGTATAGTTCTATTCTTGTATTTTATATTATATAAAGACGGGTTCAACGACAACAACATAAAAAACAAACGCTAATGCGCATGCATACTTTTGTGGCCCAAACTAAACTTCCGGTAGACATCCCAGTAACATCAGCTAAGTCCTTCTAGAGTAGTTTATTTACTTTTATTTGGATAACAAGCACAATATGTTTGCTTTATAAATCAGACAGATTTATTAAAAATGCAAACTCATTCTCTGCCAGCAGGAGGTGCTGTTCCACGGTAACAGCTGTGGACAAAAGCAGCTCTGAGCTTACAAACGCTGCCTTATATGCAAGATAAAAAGAAAACGGCATTTTGTAAAATATCTGTCTTTCTTCAGAAATACAGTGATATAAAAACTCCCACGCCTCGGTTTGATTATTAAACGTGCATTACGTAGCCTTTTGGAAAATCGGTCCGTTTTGATATAGTGGCAGGACGCCACAAATAAATAAATGTACGGGAAACACACTCCACAGCACAATAACCTGAAACCAATTTCACTACTCATCATTAGCTGCGTTTGTAGGCGGCAGCACTAATCAGACTGATAAACAATCTCAGAACGGAAGTTAACTTCCAGGCCTGTGTGCCCGATGAAACGTCTATATAAATATATTTAATATATAAACATAACATATAGCATGTGTTGTATTGATGTATACATAATAAAGGAAACTTTTCCTACAAAACACGTGAGATACATTTTAGCTGATTCTGCATAACCCTGCATTAAATGGTTAGTTCAGTTAAAAATGACAAATCAGTAACACTTTATTTCAAGGACCACCTCTCACTATTAACTAGTTACTTATTAGCATGCATATTACTAGTATGACAGATGACCATATTTCAGGTCCCTTAATCCTACCCCATACCTAAATTTACAACTACTACCTATTAATAATCAGCACATTAGGAGATTGAGATAAAAGTAGTTAATAGTTAGTAGAACTGAACCTGAAAATAAACTGTGACCCGAATCAAAAGTCATAGTTGAATCTTAAAAGTGACCAAAAAATCTGACATTATTTATTTACCCTCTATAAGACTTTTGTACATCTTCAAAAAAGAGATTTAAGAAATTTAAAAGAAATTTAATAGATTGCTGTCCCTCCTTTGAAAGTATATTCACCCAAAACTGAAGTTTGTTCTCACAGTGTTATGGTAAATCATATTTAATGTTCCCTGTGTGTGTGTGTGTGTTGATCAGTGTTTACATGTGAATGAAAATAATTCAATCTATTCTTCATATAACACAATCATTTATCTTAGTTTAAGACTTCGATTAAAGTGCTTGATTCATATGGATTACGTTTACTATGCCTCTATAAACTTTTTCATTAAAATACACTGTGTTATATATGAATATACATTAAAAATACCTTCATTTGTGTGAGAAAGGGTGAGAAAACGTTGTGTGAATTCATTTTAAAAACATGATTGACTTGTAATAGAACACACTCAACGGTCTTAATTTAATACTGACTTCCAAAACGAAATCTCCTAAAATATTCAACAGCCAGGTCATGTTTCCTTTCTCTGCAGCAAGAGCTGGTGTACTTCACTCTGAGCCGCGACGTGAGCGCTGGCCACACGGTGGCGCTGGAGCAGCTGTTGCAGCGCTGCAATGAGACACAGCAGTGGGTGATGACTGAGGTGCTGCTGTGCCCGACCCTCTGCAAACGTGTGCAGCTCTTCAAGAAATTCATCAAGATCGCGGCACAGTAAGTATACGCTCACAAACCGAAAACTGCTGCCGAAGGATACTAAGAATATCATAAACTTTTTGGACTTGTGCCGGCAAGCAACAAGCACTTAACAAGCCCAAAATATTTCCACCCGTGCTTTCCGAATTTAAACTTAGATTTGAGAGAAGTAAGATTCAGCCAATCACAGGACGAATCATCCCTTGTGCGTGTCTGCAATCAGCTTTAAATCTCCTGTTGCGATCATGTATTCACTATCCTCACGTTTATTCATACTCTGTGGCGGTCTGGGGTAAAATGCACCCCATAGAAACGACTATTACATCCTTATTTCAAAACAAGCACTGTGTGTTATGTCACGATGACATGAATCACGCGATCAAATTTCCATGTTATAATTTAACGTAACGTCACATCTATGTCAACGGTGTGATCAAAGTGACGCAAAAAGTCCATCAAGAACCTTGTCACATCGCGACAGATCCAGTGTGTGTTTAATGTGACCCTGGATCAAGTATATTTGTAGCAATATCCGAAAATAAAAAATTCAAATGATCCACGTTCCATTAAGATATTTAGTAAATTCCCTAATATAAACATAGGCTATTAATACTTAAGTGAGTGGAAAAAAATTGGGGTAGGAGGAAAAAAACAACAACTTTGTATTCCCTCGCGAAACTTTTACAGTCTCACGTGTATCAGGAACACACGAGTGTCGCGAGTGAACGCTGTGTGTGTTGCAATAGAATTTTTTCCACCCACCCCAGATTTTTTTCTCCACCATGTCCCTTAAGGGGCTCCGTAGCTAAGAACTGCATTTGGACAAATTAAAAAGGTGATTTTCTTAATATTTAGATTTTTTTGCACCCTCAGATTCCAGATTTTCAAACAGTTGTGTCTAATAACTATATATTGTCCTATTCAGAACCATGCATCAATAGAAAGCTTTATTTAGCTTCCAGATTATATCTTAATCTCAATTAAAAAAGACCCTTATGACTGGTTTTGTGGTCCAGGGTCACAAATGCTCTTCTACTTGTCTGCTAAATGAGACATAACTGATTATGGGTTCTGCTGTCTTTTGTCACATCGCGCTGCTCGAATTATTCCTTCCCAAGCAAAATAGTTTTGAGCCGAAAACTTGTGTTAATATCTTATATTTTAGTAAAGCTCAAATTGGTATTCTATTTTTCATTTATTGTATGAACATGAATTTCTACTTTTAGTATATAAATGGTTGGAGGGTCACATCAACCTGACCCTGACATTGTGGCGACATGTTTCTTGAAATTATTTGTGATTTGTATTTCTTTCTACTCAATGAATCATGTTATCTTCTGTTCTTTATTTAGCTGTAAAGCACAGAGGAACCTGAACTCCTTCTTTTCTATTATTATGGGACTGAACAGTCCTGCCGTCGGTCGACTCACTCAGACGTGGGAGGTAGGAAGACAGAAATGTACTACTAAATATTAAGCAGTGGTAGTAAGTTACATCATCAGTCTGTATTTACGATGCATTATGTTTTTAAAAGCAAGAAACTAGAATTTATTGCAAACTGCTAAACAGGAACTGTGCATTGGCTTCAATTCTTCAGGGTTTTTTTTTATCTGTCCTCATTTCAGAAAGTCCCTGGGAAGTTCAGGAAGTTGTTCTCCGAGCTGGAGAGCCTGACGGTAAGTGATTGTCTTAAGTTGCCTCCTGCTAGTTCACCTCCTGCCAGAGAATTTTGTGCGGTTTACGGCTCATTAGGATGTAATATATGAAGCCGTAATCATATCAGAGCCTCTGGCCTCCAGGGAGGAAACAGCAGGTGGTGTTACAGAAGAAGAGATTCGAGACAAAGCAGATGGCTTCAGTGTAAGATAAAACAAACACACAAATATGTACATGTGAATGCTTTTTTGTGACCCGCAGGACCCTTCTTTAAATCACAAAGCCTACAGAGATGCCTTCAGGAAGATGAAGTCTCCCAAGATCCCTTTCCTACCTCTGCTTCTCAAAGGTGCGGTGAGGAAACGTATGCTTCTTAACATACATGATATCATCAGATTATTAAATATTTGCATGTGATTTGCATTCATGTGGACGTCATGATTGGAGAAGAGAAGTCACCAAAGAGAAAAACAAATGATCAATTCATTAATGAAGTAAATGCTTAAATAATTCATATACAGTATTTGGGTGAATTTCTTTCGTAGCTGACTTGAATGATCAGTATTTTGGGGTTGTTGTTTTTTTTTGTGCAATTAATGTGTGTACTAAAATCAGAACAATTTCTATCTGAACAGATATTACCTTCATTCATGAGGGCAACAAAACATTTCTCGACAACCTGGTCAACTTTGACAAACTAGTAAGTGAACAGCTAGACCTCACAGAGCTGGATTACTCAAAAACGAGAACCGTCATTCCAGACCTGTAAAATATACCATTTTAATTTCATTTGATTTTTTTTTAAGAAAGTCATACAAGTTAGGAATGACCTCAGGGTGAAGTAAACAATGACAGAATTCCTATTTTGGGGGCGAACTATTAGTTTAATGTCATGTCCCATTAAATGAGCAAAACAAGCTAATGTGAGTGTATTTTATGTACAGCACATGATAGGAGACACGGTGAGGATAATCAGGCACTGTCGGACAGATCACATGGGTAAGTGCTCAAATCACACACATTTAAAAGTTCTAAATATTTAATGAAGTGTGTGATATCTCCCAAACTGAACCTAAATGAAGTTTCAAATTCCCACTGACCAGATATATATACACAGACCATATAATACTGTATAACCCAGATCTGTCTCTACACTCGAAACATAGATTTGTCCTAGTTTGAAGTAGTCTGCCTCACTACCGTTGTGATGATTTCTACGGAGTGTAATCATAATCTTTTTGTCCATTAGGAAACATGTTATCCCAGAAGGACAGCGTGGAAGTGAGAACGTACATCAATTACCTGCACGTCATCGACAATCAACAGACTCTGTTTGAGCTCTCACACAGACTTGAGCCCAGGACATAAAGCAACTCGATATATCCCAAAACCACTACTGAAGACAGGACAGCGTCCTTCCTCTAACTGAAGACTGTGACGAGTAAGTCCTCCACTAGGGGGAGACACAATCTCGCCAACCACACAGAACAGATACAGAGTATCGCACAGCCAAAGAAATTTCAGCCAGTTCAACCCAACATATGAAAGGAACAGAAGCTGAATCATTCAAGAAGACAGGAGGAATGGGTTATAACAGGAATCTTTACAGTGATCCCGTATTCTGTAAGTTACAGTACAGAAAGATCACGGTGAGATGTCTTCATACGGCACACTTTCACTCAGTAGTGTAGGGCAGATTTTGAGTTATTTTGAGAGCTTTCCACTGCAAAATATGGAGTTTCACCAATAAATAGGAATATATCCATATATGGGAAAATATTAGGCACATCTTTATTCCTGCGTAGACCAATTAGTCTGAAATGTGAGCTACAATACACAAATAACTAAATAATGTGATGCCTTTTTAGATCATGGCCAACAAACAATTTGTAGACAATCATAAAAAATATCCCAAGATATTTTGCTCTGTATTTTAAGTGCAGAGTTGCTACAAGAAGCTAGTAGAAGTTTAGATTAAAGCAACAATTTGTTAACTTGCATAAACTGTAAGGCCATCTTAAAATTATGCATATCTTTAAGGGAGGGGTGCACAATGTTTGTCAAAACTGTAATGGAGATAATTGGTTTTAAATTATGGATGCATTTTATTGGAAAAGCCCTTCTGAAAATAACTGAGCAGTGGTTCTGTTATGGCTTACACGAGATGGTGCTCGAAGAAAGCAAATGTATAGATTTTTTGTAAGTTGTACTATGACTTGTGAGACATTGAGATATTTATTAAACAACAAACTTGTCCCTGATTCAGAAGGGTAGACAAAACAGGTTTTAAATACAAAGAAAAGATGTAATGTACTGTAAATGTAATCAGAGGGTCTGAAGGATTTGGCAACGCCACTGATTGACCAGTCTGATAATGCCTGTGAGGTTCACATGTGAACTCTGTAAATACTAAGATTTGTTTTTAATAAGTAATGATAAACAGGCCATAAAGCAATAGCAAGGTGTACGTCTCACCTTTAGTAAAATATGTTGGCAGTGACTGACTGTAGCTGCTGTTTGCACTAGTTTTCTTCACAAAGAGCCTGACATTAAAGACAATAATAATACTTACTGACGCTGTCTTTTTCCTCGTGTGCACCCATGTTGTAAAATTCATGTTTTGCTTAAAATATTACTTTTATGCAGTGTTTGAAAATATAATAAAATGAAAATCCTGTGATTAATTACTCACCCTCGAGACCTTCGTCCATCAACGCACAGAAACGTAATCTGTGAAATTTTGGATGTTTTGTAATTAACTGTAATTTTACTAAGATACGAGAATATTTTTATGTGCCAAAAAAACATTCAGCAATTCTTCTCTCCGGGTTACCGTCTTTTTAAAGAGTAAGTTAACGTTACCCCAGAACATAATAGGTAACGTTTACACTCAGAAGAAACAACGCTATTTATGATTACAAAATTAATTATACAGAAGTCTACCTTTTTAACTTACCTTAATTTGTGTTCCGAAGATGAATGAAAGTCGTACCGGTTTGAAACAACATGAGGGTGAGTAATTAAAGACAGAATTTTCATTTATGGGGAATTATCCCTTTAAACCACACACTTACCGCCACCTAGTGGTTTGTTAACGTTTAAGCGTACATTAGCTCGTAGAGACTAACAGGAAATGCTAGAAAAACCCCGCATTATGCGTCAGTAATAGTTTGAATATTCTCCGTGACGCTCGATTGGTTTACAGTGCGTCTCAGCTGTCTCAGCGTGAACCGAGGATGAATTGTCTAAACAGTTACAGATCCATCCTGTTCTGGGCCATTATTACCTGCTGTGAGGCCGCTGCTGGACTCGCTGAGAGGGGAGGAACAGCTCCACAGCTTGTGCTAACCTCTCATTTCCCTCTCCGGTGACAGATGTATCATTTTCTTGTCTCCTGACAAGGTCTGCGTCATAGCAAAGAACCATACGGACAATCCCAGACCAACAGCAGATGTTGTTTTGTGATTGTTTACCGTGTAGAATTTGTGCGTTTAATAGTTTACCTTTCAAAACTCCACTGAACAAAATCAGATCAGCGACATGTACTGTAGCTAGTTATTAAATCACATCAAGGGACACATGAGGGGGGGGGAATGAACATGACCGAGCATGTCATTCAGAGAAGATAACAAATTGGTTTCTGTCGGGACGCGAGATGAATCACACGATCTATCTGTATTCAGCAGGAGAGGAAGGTCAAACACACCTCATTTGAAAATCAGTATGGGCCTGGTTCATAATCTACTGGGAGTCTGATTGTAGTGGCACTGAGGAGATTGTGTCATTCAGGGAACACAGAGCTGCCAAGAACCAGTTTTAAATTTAATTAAGCTAATAACAACATCAATATTGCACAGTGTTATAATACTTAGGCCAATAATGGCTGCTTTCTTTAAAACTAGGGCTGCATGATTTTATTTTTTGCACCCGAAGATTCCAGATTATCAGATCTCAGTCTAATATTGTTCTAACAAACCATACATCAATAGAAAGCTTATTTATTCAGCTATCAGAAGATGTATAAATTTGAACTATGACTAGTTTTGTGGTCCACAGTTGCATAATTCGGTGTTGGTTTAATTTCGATTAATCGTGCAGCCGTGAATCAGACAACATAACATCTTATCTGCATTTAACACAAAGTTTTGATTCGATTAGCATATATCTTATTTAAAGTCAACATCTTTGAGCGGAACGGAGTTAGACGGACAGAAGAAGTGCCGCTCCTGCCAGAACCCACTTTGCAGGCGGTTGGCGTGTTTTGAGGCGGAAGCTCCAGATGTAGGTGGAGCCTCGGAGTTTGGTGCGGTACACCGGGCACTCGTAGGTGTTCCTCACATCCTGCTGGTCGATTGGTATCGCCCGTATGTACAGCACAGGCATAGCTGGAGTCAGCTCCTTCAGAACAGCCTCTGACAGCAGACCCGAGGAGCTATCCCAGCGAGCACCTGCAGGAGGAGAGCTGTGTAACATTCAATCCACACAAACAGGAAATCACTTCGGAATAGAGCTCATGCTCACCCTCTATGAACAGTC
This sequence comes from Enteromius trimaculatus, assembly GCA_032361065.1. NCBI lineage: Eukaryota > Metazoa > Chordata > Actinopteri > Cypriniformes > Cyprinidae > Enteromius > Enteromius trimaculatus. The sequence continues at coordinate 8,195,251 of JAUMHP010000070.1, forward strand.
CGTGGATGTACGCTCCCTCTCGAGGAGGATGCCCATAATCATCCTTGGTTTTCTTGGTGACGTCCACAGACAGGCTCATGCGATCTAAAGGCCACTTGTTTTTTCGAGCTATACTCTGCAGAATCGCTGCAAAGCAGAATCATTTTAGTATAATGATAGCAAGTCTTTTTTTTTGGATGTGTTGATGTGTGCATTTGTCTTACCTGTGAGAAATGATTGAGGACTAAAGAGTCCAGAGATCCAAACCACAGCAGGAAACACAAAGTCTTGAGTCCACGTGTCCAACTCTCGACACTGAGTCAGAACGTCACTGAACCTGCAGGATGTGATTAAAGGAGAAGTTCACTTTTGAAAAAAACTTTTGCTGATAATTTACTCACCCCCATGTCATCCAAGATGTCCATG
>JAUMHP010000070.1:8195755-8210148 GCA_032361065.1 Enteromius trimaculatus
AAGAAAGACATGGACATCTTGGATGACATGGGGGTGAGTAATATATCAGCAAAAGTTTTTTCAAAAGTGAACTTCTCTAAGTATGACCCTATCACTAAAGCCTACAGAGAAACAGGCGAGTTTTGTAGATTTGTTCTGTTATAGGACGTTTACTGTACCACAGAGCCAGTGTTTTGGTTGAAGGGTAGGCCAGTCTGCTCCAGCTCTCAGGAACGCTGTCATAGAACAGAGCTGTTTGGAGTTGCTCCATGTCTGAGGAGAGACTCAGTTCACCCTGTAATATCAAAGAACAGTCATACGGTTCATACTTGCTGTAAAAAATCTGCATGCTTTTCTCACAGGAAATGCAAGAAGCCAATACAAGTTTCTCAATAAAGAAACAATATATCACTTGTGGAATGTTAATCAATTTAATTAATGATTGTTAATTATATATTTTATTATTATTAGTGCTGTCAAAAGATTAATCACAAGTTATCGCATCCATAGGCTTTTGCTTACATAATGTGTTTGGACTGTGTATATTTATTATGTATATATAAACACACACACACATTGCATTCATTTATATGAAGAGAACTTACATCATATATAAATGGATTTTATATATATAGACATAATAAATACACAAGATACACAAATATATTATGTAAACAAAACCTTTCATTTTGGATGCGATTAATCACGGTTAATCTTTTGACATCACTAAATATTTTAACTTATAACCAATAATATATATAGTAGCAATATATATTAAATTGGTATGATATAGTAGTGGTATTAATACCTGAAAAATATGTTAAATTAAAACCCATTTACTTTTAAATAATTATCAATGTATTATGTTTGTAAATATTGTCTTACAATTTTATTCCTTTCTATATTATTTAATCTATTTTTGTTGAATATATTTATTAGTCTGTGTGCGTACAAAACATAAAACAGTTGGAAAATATATTGCATGACATTACATCATTCATGTTTACTGGCACAGGCAATGAAGTGATACCAATGTTACTTCCTGTGTGTTTTGTGCATATGCACAGATTTGATCTTTTGTCATATTTGTTGTGGACGAGGGCTTAGCATCACTTCAGGGTCTGAGCAGACGTACACACTTTTTCTTGTCGGAGTACTGCAGGTTTTTGGAAATGTAAGCTGTTCTTGCTTTTGCTGTTTGATTATATAAATGCAGACTTAATGAGCCAAACATATTTAAAAACATTAAAAATCTTGAACTTTTAAACAAGTCTATTAATTAATATATGACTCATTAAAGGAGATACCAAGCAATATCAATGGGACCTAAGCAACATGAAATGTGTCACAATTATTATCACGAGTATAAAGTCTTTATTTCAGGGCTTTTTTTTCCTCCAAACAAACTTAAGCACTCCGTACATGTGCTGTATTCAGCTGAATAATCAGTAATCCTCTGTATTGAGCGTTTGGTCTCGTACCTTCAGGCCCAGGTCCAGCTCTGTTAATGATCTGTGCATCTCTGCCAGCAGAACATTCATTCGCTCACACTCCTGCAGACACACCAGGATGTAGGGGCTCCTCTCAGCTGTTTTAGACATGAGCTCTGCCAGACTATACTCCTCCGGTAACTTCTCCAGCATGTCATCCAGAACACTCTTCACCTGACCAAGAAAAAAAGTATCAAAAGCAGCTGTACAATCTAAACACGGCTTTCTAAAAGAACCAAACGTTTTTTGCAGCCATGTAGGAGAAAATGGCACAAAGCCATTAAAGGGATAGTTTATCCAAAATGTACCATTATCATTTACTCGCCCTCCATTTGAGTTTCTTTCTTCTGCTATTCCGAACAATAGTGCTAATCAGTAGCCACTGACTTGCATAATATTTTTTTTTTCATACATTCCTCAATATTTTGTGTTCAGAAAGAAAGAAAGTCATACAGCTTAACTACATAACTTGAGGTGATTTTTTTTGGGTGGCAATCCAAATAAAAACTATTCATATAGCTGTTTTCAACACTGATGGTGATGTTGACAATAATGATGATGATACATAGTTTCACCTTCTCCTCTGTGCACTGTGCTGCTCCTTCTCCTGTTGATGAGTCTCTGGGCTGGAGTTCCAGTAAACTTCTGAAGAGGGCATCAGATGTGCCCGTCATAAACTCGATCCCAGCGTTGGGGTGCATTCTGTAGAGACCAGGGCTTTCCGAAGGCAACCTCTCATCCACGTAACTGTGATACCCGGTGTAGTCCAGATCGGGAGGAGCTGGAAACCCAGGACACAGGAACAGCTCTCCCTCAAACTGCAAGATCATGGAGTAACAAAGAGATATTGGAGAGGGCGAGGATGATGGTTCAAATTGTCGTCTGGTAACCAAAAGACAGATTTAAACACAATCTATCAAGGATTTTAGGTTGCAAATATGATTAACTTTGTTTTTTACTGCACGATATTTTGCCCTGTAACGTTTCACCACGCTTAACCTCCAAGTATTGCTCAGATGCTTGGAGGAACGGATAAAGGTGTGTGTGGTAATCGATAGCAGGGCTGCTGCTGGACACTGGGAGAGTAATGCAGCTCTGTGGAAACGCTAAAGAATAACTCCGTGATTGATGGCTGCTCATCCTGGGCCTAATGAGACTCGGTGAGGAAACACTGGGCTGTATGCCTGACCACTGCTGGAAACAGCCTTAATCACCTCACATATAAACCACCCCGGAAAGACACACTTAAGATGGGAGCATTAAAAATATGATGTCAAATACTCTGGCTTGAACATTACAAACATGTCTTCAGTATGTGGGAAGCAAAAGACATTTAATACATTCAGCTCCTGTTTTGTTATCTACTGTATGCTTATAAACTGTAGCACAAGGTAAATGGTGTCATGCAGTGTAGATCGTCACCACTAGAGAGCCTCATAGAGCTGCAGTATTTACATGACAACAAACCTGTTTGTGTGAGGTCCACAGACCAACTTTAGTCAGCATGCTGTCTGCAGAGCTTGAATAAAGCACTTGAACGGCCTAGATAAATCTAGATTTCTTTAAAAATGTACATTATTTCTCTCAATTACTACTTTATACATCACAGTAAGACTTACTGGGAAAGTGTATCTGTTTTGTAAATGCATGTGAATTTATGTTTTTGTGAATGATTAATCGATTTTTTCCATGTGATATTCTTTAATCAAAACACTGTAACTCGATCTTTGGGTGCAGCAACAAACACCTCTCTGATAAACTGCGTATAGGATTTCTCCAATTATTTAGTTAGCTTAAAGAGATTAAAATTAAAACCCTGTCATTACAAATTAAGGTCATTTTGATTCAATTCCAGAGCTTTCTGAGCCTGCAAGGGAACTACCATGTTCAAGGCACAAAAGACATATTGTTAAAATAGTCCATGTGACATCAATGGTTCAACCTTCATTTTATGAGGCTACAAATAAATAAATAAATGACTCCGTCTCCACCATCATTCACGAGAGTATCACGATGCATACATGCGCATTCATCTGCTTGTGAACTATTTTAACAATGCCAGTTGAACATGGCAGTTACCTTGCTGTCTATGCAGGGTCAAAAAGCTCTCGAAGTGAGTAATTAATGACAGAATTAATATTTTTGGGTGAACTATCCCTTTAAATCCTGTCCCTGGATGGAAAGCTGACATTGATCCACTTTGGAGAGCAACGGGAAATCTCAAAACTACATCAACAATATAAAAGAAATGCAAAAGACCTATCTATTAATATCTAACAATTACACTGATTTACAGTTGTTGCAATTATCAACAACGACTGGGCATCTCTATTAGGTAAATAATTAAACCCAATTCATTTTGTGATTCTAAAGCTTAAAGATGCTGTTATTCAACAAAAAAGAAAAAAGTTATTGTGGGATAAAAACATATCTTGATTGTATGCCTTTTTTAGCAAGTTTGCAGAGTCTCTCTGGTTGAGAACTACTGGTATACATCTCTCTGTTTACTTTTTACTTCTGAAACTTTTTTTTCCCCAGCTGTATGGCTTTATTATGTACATGAAATCTGTCTTGAAGCAAAAACAATGCTTTGATCAACTATGTTTGGTGCGGCGCTGTAGTATATTACAGTGCTCTGAATGTCTTTACCATCTTGGGATTGATGAACTCCTGGAGGTACGTACGGCACAGCTTCCTGTCCCACTCGTCAGTGATGTGACCTCCGTATATGATCTCTCCCAACAGATAACACAGATCCTCCCACGGTACCTGAGCCACACATATTAACACACCAAAATGTCAAACCTCCAGCACAAACTGATCCCTCAGCGCCCTGCGTTTAATACCCACAGCAATATTTTCAGCCAGGTTGGCAAGTTCTGACAGAGGGGGGAAAAATGATAAAAACTGCTAAAAGGGCTGGATGTTGGATGCAGGGATTTTCTCACGAGTACGAGTTGAGGAGCTGATGTTGGGTGATGGGAGAGCATCCTGTAGTCAGTTTATTATTTCAAATGGCTAAAAGACCAAAAGAAATTCAGTTCATGTATAATTCAAGCAGAGATCAACTCCTGCTGTGCTTGGCTTAAGTCTGGCCTGAGAATAGAGCGAACGATGTGTAATTGTAAAGGAGAGAAGAACAAGGGAGCGTGTGTCTTATAACCGATGACAGACGCTAGAGGTTCACCATCATTTGTACCTGTATTGTTTTGCAAATTGCTTCTTTCATCAGCTCTAATTGCAGTGATCACTTATAAAGCGTTGTAAGGTGTCACGCACGACGCGTGTAATTACATTTAGCATGACGCTTCATTTGCCGCCTAATGAATCCTCAGTGTACGCACATACAGGTTACTGTTTGGTTAACATAATGAAGGACATTCGTTTTTTGAAGGGAGGGGTGAAATCTAGAGCTGCTGTAATTGGTTGTGAGTGAAGTACCGCTGCGAGAAGAAAAACATGATTTTGTGGATACAGCGATGTTTGCTAGCGCTGTGGAAAAAGACAGGACAGTAAGTAATAAAAATAAACAGCTTCGAGCATATAAAAACAAGTAAAATTGAGTTTTTAAAATATCTGTATTATCTCAATGTAGATGTGTATTAGTTTTTGTTCATATTAACATTTTGTAACAGAGTCTTTTAAAACTAGTAATATTTTCGAGTATTATTATCATTTAAAATAACTTTTCTATTTCAATATATTTTAAAATTAATTAAAATGAATTCCTCTGATGACAAAGTTTAATTTTCAGCAGCCCCTACTCCAGTCTTTAGTGTCACATGACCTTTTAGAAATCATTCTAATATGCTGATTTGGTGCTTCAGAAACATATATTATTACTAATGTTGAGAAAATATTATGTAAACCATGATACATATTTTCAAGGATTCTTTCAGCATTTATTTGAAATATTTATGGAAAACATTAAAAATATTAAAGCTGCAAATTTAACAAAATTTGAATATCGCATAAATAATATGTGAAAATCTTTACTTGCTTATAATCTTGTGATAAATATCCCTAAAAAGAATTAGATGCCACTGAATATTATAATTTTCATTTCAGCATTTCAGATGATGTGCAACAAGTCCACTGGTTAGTCAGGTTATGCCGCGTAAAGTCATATGACTTTTTTGATAAGCATGGAGGAACATCAAACAAATCAAAAACCACCTTAATCAAGCATAAAAACGTAGAATTTTCTTTTTTCAAATATTTTTTTTTCAAAACATTTCCATGACTCATGTCTAATATGATGATTCAAAATGTGCATTAAAACAAACTGAAGGAAACATGGCTACTGTCACTATTGATCAGTTGTATGCATCTTTGCTGAATAAAAGTATTAATTTAAACAAAAACAAAAAAATCATTAACTGATATTATGATATTTTTTTCAGGTTAATGAATGTTGGTCTCTTACTTTGGTACTGGCCTCCAGGTAGTTGTACAGAACACTAGCAGAGATGGTCAGATCTCCATTGTTAAATGGGTATCTGTGGTTCCAACCCTGAGGCCCAAACTTCCTCCTCTCAGTCACACAGGCGTGGAAGTAACACAGTGAGAACACAAGTCCTTTAAACTCCTGCTCTCGAGAACACATTTCCAGAGTTTCCTGGAGAAGGGAAATTAAGAGTTAAAAGAGTCATTCTTCACACCTCATTCTTTTGTCAGATCATTCTACTCACTCTATATGATTACTAGTTTCTACTTTATATATTAATAGTAAGCAGAATGTCTGAGTGGACTGGGTGAATTCACTGATTTTGTCTGTGTCAAGTGTGTGAAGACCTGGGTGAAGTTGTCCAGAGCTGCATGTAGGCTGGAGTTCATGCCGGTGGGTGGTTCAGTAGTGAGTTTGAGGGCGTTCTCCAGGATGGAACGAGGGATGAGGTGCTCATGGGAGCTGGAGGACGGTTCTCCACTCATAAACACTCTGTAGTCTGAGTGAGCATCGCTTCCTGTGTTCTCCAACAGCTCCTCCAGACGACCCAACCACTGCTCCAGCAGGTGAACATTCTGAAACGGAAATCAAATTAAAGTTGAAACTGAGATTTCTACAGCATCTGGAAGCTGAATAATTAAGCTTTCCATTGATGTATGGTTTGTTAGGAAAGGGCAGTATTTGGACAAGACTATTTGAAAATGTGGAATCTGAGGGTGCACAAAAAAAAATCTTTGAAATACACATTACAATCAGGTTTTGATATATTGACATTGAAATTGACAAAATATCTTCATGGAACATGAGCTTGACCTAATATCCTAATACTTCCATGTTTTGGACACTGTTGGTTGGTTTGATATGAAATTAACCAAAAATCTTCTACCTGCAGTATAACCCAATGTCCATTTTTGGCTGCCGTCTTCAGCGCTCTCTCAGCCACAATCTCTTGTCCTTGACCCAAGGACACATTATGGAGGTTCCCCTGGTCAGAGGTAAATCCAAGCTTCAGCCCTAGTTAATAGATATAAGTTTAATACTCTGACTGTTACAAGTTAGACTAAGTGTGAAGAGATTCTGTGTTTACCAAGCGTTTCTACATCCTTGACGGGGTTGACTCCAGGAGAAAGAATGAAGAAGACCAGTGTAGAGGGATTGCACTCCGCAAAACATTTTTCAAATGCCATTTGACTGACATCCACATACTTGGAGCCCAAACTGTCTTCAATAAAATTTCTGGTGTAAAAAGACAAATGTTTAGGGACCAAAATATTGGCGTTTTAAACCCAGCCAACTCCAGCTGATTTTAAAGTAAAATTTTAAACAGATATTGGTCCTCTGAAGAATGCTCATTACCGGAGAGCGTAGGTTATCCTGTCAGGCCGAAAGGCTCTGAGAATGATGAGTCTCTGGAGGGGACTCCTATTCTTCCAGTCCTGAGGGAGACGTTCTCTTTCTGGACACTCTGACTCCACCAGTTTCCTCCAGCATTTGGCAGAGCCTTCCACATCTATATCCAGACCCCTGAATGCATCCAGCATGGACAAGCTCTGCAATAAAATCAAGTTTTAGGTTTGGGAAATAAAAGGGTCAGTCTTCAAAAATATCTTTATATTTAATAATAATGATATTTATAGCATATATCCTGCATATATTGTCTATAAAGATTCACATATTATTTACAAATATTCACAACGTTTACCCAAAATTATAATTTATTATTTACCTTTATTATTTACATATTTGCAAAAAAAGTAAATGTTTAATATAAATTTAAAATGTTACATATTCATATATATTATATAATACAAATTTTATATATGTAACATTTTAACAATATATTATTTAGATGATATTACATAAATAAATAGATTAATTTGATTTACAACAAAGTATGGCTGGCTGGCTGGCTGGCTGGCTGGATATTGTATTGTATTGGATAGATATTGTCTGCATAATATCGGAGTATAAAGGTAGCCGCATTCATATTTTAGGAAAGGGGTTCCTAGATGGGTTGACTTATTTAGAGGTTGAAAAGGTACTTCAGACTAATTATTTTGTAAATGGCGATGCTAAATGCCATCTGAATACATGAAAGATAGTGATTTCCAGGCACAAGCAGTTCTTACCCTAATGGCACCCCAGGCCTGTGGAGACAGGAAGCTGACGGGACTGCTCTGACAAACCTCTGCAGGAAATCGCAGCAGAAGTTCCAGGTCCTGAGCTTCAATGAAGCCCCTCGTCAGAAGAATCTACATAAAACACCAGAGGCGCAAAGTAATGAGGACATTAGAACTCAGATTTGTTGGATACAGATGTCTCCATCCATCAGAAAAGGACAAGCGGGTCTCAGAATAGCTTTACTCTGTTTGATGTGGACGTGTGAAGGACAGGCAGTGGAGACAGACAGCAGCAGGGAAAACAGGTGCTGTCCTGACAGGTATTTGCATTCTGCCACTGCGGCCCACCCTCCTGTCAGAGCTGACCAGTTGAGGGAGAGGGGTGCCCGGCCCGTGAGAGTTAATCAATAGGAACGGACCCGACTCCACTGACAGGGCCTAATGGAACTTAATGTAAGGGCAGAAAAGTGGAGTGATTGATGGGAATGACAAAGCGCAGGAGGAGGAAGGGAGGAGGTGGTGGTGGGTGGATGGGAGGTGTTTCTATTCTGCCGACGTCCTGTCCCACTCACCTGGAGGGCGGTGTGGGTGAGGAAGGTGAGACGGTCCCTCTGGAAGAGCCCCTGGCAGGTGTACTGAAGGGCCGAGTGGGTGATGGCCTCAGTGAGAGATAAAACACGCACAGACACGTCTTCATCACCAGGAGCTCTCGCAATGGCTTTGAGGAACACTTTGTTGAAGGCCTTAAATGTAAAAGAAGTTGAGCTGAAATAATAGCATTATTTGGAAACAAAGTAAACATGTTGAAAGTGGAACATACACAGTGTGTTTTGTGTGTAATGGATTATCTATGAACAGCCTAAAGTTTTTCTCTGTCTGTAATATATTGAGGTAACACTTCAAAAAAGCTTCTGAAACTTAGTGCCTATAAAGCAAAGATACAGTATTTGATATTATAATATATTTATATTACTAGGATTATGATGGGTTTTTTGGTTGTTGTTTGTTTTTTGTTTCTTCAACAGAATCAATCACTTTTATTTATATAGCTCTTTTAACAATACAGATGGTACCACAGCACTGAACGTTATCAAATAGAAGAATAGAGTGATGGTATAATGACAAGAATCAAACTATTATTTATCAAATGCAGAGACTGTCTCTGAAGTCAAGACGACGATAATCACTAGAAATCAGGTGTCCCCAACCAGGGGCGTAAGTAACCGGGCGGACGGGGGGGACATGTCCCCCTCACTTTTAGAAACATTTCTTGAGAAAATATTTTTCTGAAGGATCATTTGATACTGTAAACTGGCTATTGAAATTTGAGCTTTGTCACTGAAATAAATAACATTTTAAAAAGTCAAGTCACCATTTTTTTATATAGCGCTTTTTACAATTCAAAATGTGTCAAAGCGGCTTTACAGTATTAAAGTGCCTTTACTTTGCCATGTTTAAGTTTCTTCAAATGATTTGTTCAAAGTAGTTTTATGACTCAGTCTCTCTAAACCCCTCCTTTCCGTGAGCCTACTCTGTTCTGACTGGTCAGATGGCCTAGTCTGGTTTGATTAATCTACCATGTACAACAGTCAGTACAATGGCGTATTAGTGGGTGGGGTCAAGTAGTTTGCAGCCAAAACCCAATTTAAATCTAAACTGCAGAGTCAGATTGTGCAGAGGACTCATCTGGTCCCCTTGGTTTTATATTTTAAAATATATTTAGAAAACAGTACTTTGCATTGGGAAAATTATTTCACAGTATTACTGTTTTACTGTGCTTTTTTTGATCAGTTAGAGGCAGCTATGGTGAGTATAGCAACACAAAACAATAAAAATATATAAAACCTCACCAACGCTAAACTTTTGAATGGTGATGTAAATATTGTGTAGTAATTATTTAGGGCGACAACTACACATTTTCACTTTTTCCAGTATAGTTTACCTTGAGGGAGTACTGGTACATGGAGTTAATGTTGTGGAGCTCTTTAATGGTGAAATAGAGTAGTGCGGCTCTCTCAGCCACTGGCCGGTAAATATCTCGTGCCTCATTGGTCTTTATCTCGTTCTCTCGAGCTGCAACAGCCTGTTAAACATCACAATTGTTGAGATATACGGTCAGCATATACTAATTCTTAGAAGAATGTAAATAATGATGATACACCTTACTATAGCATACTACTGCAATGAACGCTGAATTTCTTTTATTGCATTATTCTTTAATTACATTTTCCATTTCCATATTAGTTTTTTTTTTTACACATTGGCTGTAAATCCATCCTGCACGAACAATGCGAAAAAGAGAGCAAGCAACAACAAGATGAGGTACAGTACCATACCTTGTTATGGATGTGTCTGGCAGTATTCTTAGTATATTCCAGCTGTTCCACTAATGCTGTATCTCGCAGGAAGTTTCCCTCTGCTGCAGACAGTTTGCTCAGCAGCTCATCCTCTAGTCTCTTCAGCTCAATCTGACACAAATTCTGCTGGGTGCTCAATTCCAACTGAAACAATCAAAAATGGACAACGTAAGGACAGTTGTATCAATAAATTATATTATGAGACTGAATTCAGTATTAAACAGGACAAATATTAGTGCTATCAAACAATTAAATCACATCCAAAATAAAGGTTTTCTTTGCATAATTCTGTACATATTTATTATGCAAATATAAATACTCACATGCATGTATATATTTAGAAAATTAGATTTCTACAATTTATATTATTTATAAAGAAATTTAATATACAAATATTAAATACACACAGTATATTATGTAAACAAAAAGCTTTTATTTGGATTAATCATTTGACAGCACTAACAAATATATAAAACAATAAAATAAAAACACATCCACAATTATTGCATTTTAAGCTTTTATTTCACTTATTTATTTCCTTTTTTTTCATATAATGTTTTACAATAAAAAGTTAAGATTCAAGATTGAAAATGTATAAAACATTGAAAAAAATGTTTCCTTGGAAATTAAGTTTGTTCTCTTCATTTAATGTGTGAAAATTATGAGCAACATCTGTAACTGACCTTCATCATCTCCAGCTCAGGCCTTTCATGCGTGACCACCTGCCCCAGTAGCTGTTCCTCCAGCCCAGCGCGGGTCACTGTAAAGTTTATAAGTGTGGCCTGGGCCTGCAGCTCCGGGGGAAAGTGAGGGTTGGCTTGCTTAGTGTGTAGAAGGAGACGGAAACCGCTGTTATACTCACACTCCTTATCACCCAGTCTGATGTATCTGTAGAAACACCACACTGTGTTATGAATTCAGAATTTGGCTGCACTAAATAATATTAAACAGTACTCTGTGAAAAAAAGCTTGCCATCTACTCAAAGAGCCAGAAAAAGCATTTCTACCCGTACTAGACACCAAAATGTCTAATTGAAGCAAACAAAAAAGCATGACAAATGCTCCCAATAGCCACCACAGGCAAAGGCGTTAAATAAAACTGGAAGATGATATTCCCAGCAGCCAATATTTATCCCAATCTGCATTTCAATTAAATCAGGCCTGGCTGGCCAAAGTGGCGGCTTTTAATTTTTCCCTAATTACCCTGGTGCCAGTCAGCCAGCGGCAACAACTCTCATGCCAAAGGTTCCGCCAAGGCCCGGGTCCGCTCCGGCGCTATTTCTTCAAAAGATGGAATTAATGTACTATTGATAGAACCATTACTTCACCAAATTAAAGTCCCAGCTGATGGATTGGCTCATGCTCCTCCATCAGACATGAAAGGAATAATTAGTATTCATTACTTCACACTCTGCAACATTCCAATTATTAATGAACTTCAGCCGAGAAGCTGCACCAGATCCATCATGGCTGCCGTGGCCGGATTAATCACAGGAATGGACCGGTGCGTGGGTCAGGCGCTGGAATAAACTTGTAATCAAATTAAACATTGAGCCACAGTTATGGGTCAGAAGAGGGGGACTGTTGGTGTCCCCGTGGTACAATGCTACAAGGACAAAAGACTAGAAAGAGATAAATAAGAGCTACGAAAATTAATATCTCGGCACGCTGAAAAACAGATGAGGTGTCGCAGCTATTCACACACACTAGAAATACCCGATAAACACTGATTATTTGAATTATTCTGTTGATGAATATGAATGTGAGGTTAACAATATCTTCTACTATTCATATACACTTTATCAAGTAACCCAAATGCATAAACGTTCATTGAGAAATATGAAAAGGTTTACTCATTCAGTAAAATTGACAAATTTCTGATTTATGAATATTTTATACTACGATCTCTCTAGTGGCAAACTGGTTTAGCTCAACTTTGTTCAGATTCAGAGAAAACAGTGTAAATAAAATATATTGGTAACTCTTTATTTTGAGGTGTCTTTGTTACACATGTAACATGTATTTATTTAATATAATAACAATACATTATTCATAATTAAATGCAAGTAAGCATAAACCAAATCCTAAACCTAACCATATATTAATTACATGTACAGTAGTTAACTAACATTGCTTAGTACTTAACTGTATATGTACACTGTAACAAGGACACATAAAAATAAAGTGTTACCGATATTTTTAATATTCAATAATATTTTAATATTTTCTAAACTGAATAATTATATTAAACAGATATAATTTTGTTTTCTTTGAACATTTAAAATCCTGTCTGTACAGTAAAAAACATATATGGTACATTTTAAAACAATTGAGATTAAATAATTTAACTGGTTAGAAATAATAAAAGATTTTATAATTATAATAATACATTTTTTAATCATATTCACAATAATTTATGTTTACATTTATATATTTGGGAGGAAAAAAGAGACGTATATTGTTGTCTTAGAGTTAAAACCCAACACTGGCTGCCCAAAACTGATCCGTATTCAACACACATAAAGAAAAAGAGCAAACAAATGCACATTTATCAGCTTCTGTGAGTGCAGAATCAATACCGCTGCCTTCACCTCTATTCAAATCACACAACCCTAATTCATCTTCCATTCTAGTTTTAATACTGCACAGAGCAAAAAATGGGGCTCTTAAGAGCTCAATAAAGATTGTTTGCTAAAATCTGCTGCAGTACAAAACAGAGCAATTTTTACTGCTTCATCAGTGACATTAAACTTGCCTTCCTTTCTTTAAGGTTTGCCTTGCTAGCAGTGGCTCCAGAAGAGGGTCTACTGCTTCCTTCATGTTTTCAATCAGAACCACCTCACCAGCAGCCAAAGCCTGCTCAATAACATCCAGATACCTGTATGACAGCATTAACAGTCCATGACAAGAAGAGTCAGCCTCATATTATTCCATACAAAAAAAAAAACTGATCCAAACTACAGTCACTTTACCCTTTCTGGCCATACTGCAGCACCCTCAGGTTGGGCCCGTACAGATTTCGGATCCACGTGCTGGCCTGCTGCTGAGGATCCACCATCAGTGGCCAGCGCTGGCTCACCGTCAGGATGGCTGCATTTTCAACGGACAGCCGATCAGCTGGCAGGCCCTGGTTCTGCCAGCCTGCCACGGTGGCCTGGTCAGTCAGCGTAAGTACAGGGTCCAGACCGTCTGTCAGTGGGATAGGGGTCTGGATCACGAGGTGTGAGGAGAGGAAGACAGACAGTGATGCTATTTAATTCAACGCTCCACTGGAGTGCAGACACAGTAGTACAGTAACAGGATTTTACAGTAGACAGCTCAGGAAGAAACAATGATCCAAAACACTCTTAACCTTGACAAGTGAAGCAAAATTGGCAAAGATAGTAACATAAAATTTGACACTATATATATATATATATACTGTATATATATATATATAAATATATCTATATATATATATATATTGATGTGGCTGAGAATTACATAAATGCAAAACACTATATAATTAAAATAATGGACAGGCTGAGGAGCAATCTTTGAGGAGCAATCATACTTTGAGTTCTCGGAGGAAAGGAAATAGTATGTCGTGAAGGAGCTGGTGACGGTACGGCTGTGTGAAGTATCCGGCATAAGAGACGAAAGCAGCAGCCACAAGCACATCCCCACACGCGGTCTTCAGCTGAGACTCCAGCTCCAGCTGACCCTCCGACCAACGAACGTTTTCTGCCTACAGTGAGAGAATGACAGGGTCAATCACACTTAATCTTGCCCAGCGCAAAAAAATAATCGCACACTTAAAAATATATGATCTTATTATTCATATATTATTCATTCTATTATGAATGCCATTGAAATTTAGAAAAGCTTAAGCAATTTGTTTTCAGAAGTCACTTGGTTTGATATTTTGACAAAGTTATGCAATTCAATTTAGATGTTATAAGTGTGGATTTTGTTTAGTTTAATATTTTTATAACAATTAAACAATTTACTTTATATATAA
>JAUMHP010000070.1:8216293-8229287 GCA_032361065.1 Enteromius trimaculatus
TAAAGTTTACTGAAAAAAAAAAAAAAAAATAAGCACCACAACAAATTAATAATAATAATAATAAAAATGTATTCTTAAGCTCAAATTTATAATTATTGGATCATGTGACACTGAATATTTAAGTTATGGCTACTAAAAATTCCTCTTTGCCATCACAGAAATAAATTACAATTTAAAATGTATTAAATATATTTAGTTTTTACTGTAAACCCTTAAATAAAAGCAGCCTTGCTGAGCATGAGAAGCTTATTTAAAAAAACATTAAACATTTTTTATTATTATATTATTAACTTTTTGGAAAAATATGAATTAAAAATAAAAACTAGACATGTTTTTTATGTATTTCCAGGTTTCCAAGTTACTTTAGAGGTAGGTTTTTACAAATTTCTTACGGCACTTTCAGCAAACACATAATGTAATGATCAAATTTAATCTTATAATCAAAGTTCGCCAAGACCTCACAAACATCTTTTTACAGTTTACTAAAAGTTGTAAAAGCAACTTTTTTTTTTTATCTAGATCCCATTACCAGCTAAACTCTGCAACATTTGAATACTAAACCCTATATCACAAAGCCAAGCAATCACCAGGCTCAAGGTTTACGAGTCCCTCAGCCTTCAGTGAGTGATCTTGGGCATATTAACTAGCAGTAACTACATTCCTTCGCAATTCCACGACTCCAGCCTTGAGGAGTCTACTCCAGCCTGTTACGAAGTCTGCGGTGTCGATGAACTCTATGCACCTGATAGGCTGTGGTCTTGAGTTTTTGAAGGCCACACTGAAGCCTGCCATGTCTCAGATGCAGCTCCCTCTCCCTCTTTCCCAGCAGACTCTCGTAAAGCCTCAGCAGCTCCAGGAAGCTCTTGGGCGTGCTGTAGTTGTGCCTCCTCTCATTGCGGCAGTAACGCTCGCTAACCCGCTTGACGCTCGTGTGAGCATGGGCCATGAAAAGACTGATGGATTCCCTAACGGCCGGCTGTAAAGAAGAGAGTAAGAGAGGGTAAGAGAGGGACCTGTACGGATTAAATGCTCTTTAACATCCTCGGCTGTCACAGGCCCTGAAATATCATCTTCATAAATCCTGAATTCATCTCCAAGTTTGTATGCCTTTTGCTGGTTTCTGGACTTACTCAATCTGAAATTTAGGTGCAGGGGGGAAGATTAAGCTGGTAGAGGGCTGGGAAAATAATGGCCGAGGTTGGTGACACCCTGTATAAAGTAGGGCGAGTGTTTAGGTCACATTGCTTCGAACTTTCTGAGACTGCACGTTGTGTTTTGTTTATTGGTTATTTATGATGTACACTGCTGTCTGATGACTGACTCATTTATCAGACTGTTAAAGATCAATTCACGCAAAGGCAAATGCATTTTAAAAGATGCAAGAACACAGATCATAATTCACTGAAAAGCAATAAAACATGTACATGTGGCTGGTACCAAAAAAAAAAAAAAAAGAGACGGTTATAAATGAAGGTCTGACATAATACTATTTGATAAACAATGTATTGAGTTAAACGCATGTAAATAATCCATCAATCTCTTAAATCTCTTAAAGGTCACCAATACCTGTGTCAGAAACAAGGTAATATTTTTTTTGCCGTTCTGCTTTTTACACTTATAAATACATTTAGATAAAAAATGTTGCACAAATAGGATTTGATTGTTAATCTAATTCAATATAGTCATTTGAAATATAAAAATAGTGACTTTAAGAACTGTTTCTTCCAACACACATTTACAGGTTTTGAAGAATAAATTCAAAAGTGTGGTCAAAGGACAGGAAATGCAAATGATCGCATTCAACTTTTTACAGCACTTTTACTGCATTCATTTATTTTGACATAACGGTTATATTCTCCCGGTTTCACAGATCAGGCTTAAACCTTAGGCCATGTCCACACTAGTACGTTTTAGTTTAAAAACACATCTTTTTCGCTTCTTTTTGGCCTTCCGTCCACACTGAGACTGATTTTTTGTCAAGGAAAACTGAGCTTTTTGAAAACGCTCTCCAAAGTGGATAAATCTGAAAACGCCGTTGTCATGTCACAGTGTGGACTGTGAAAACGGAGGCTTTTGAAAACGATGATGCATTTTAGTCATATGATGCAGTCATGTGACCAATTCAACTGATGGCAGATGGCATTGTACAGCAGTTGTTTTGTTTGATCTTAATATTGACAGCTCTATTAAAGATTATATCAGTTTTTACATGCTCCAGATAGCTTTTCTTCAAAGAAGACGTAATTTAAGTAGAAAAACGTCAGATGGAAATGAAACAGAAAAAATCGTCTTACGTTTCATGCATGCAGGAACGTAAGCGTTTTCAGTCATTTCAGCGTGGATGATCAACTCTTCAGAAAGTATTGAAAACAATAGTCTGGACGCAGAGCGTTTTTAGATGAAAACGCCGTTTTCAAATTTATCCGGATTAGTGTAGACGTAGCCTTAAATGTAAGGCTGCGCTGTTTCAGTTGAAAGAAACTGACTGATATTACAATAAATCTGTGCCTTTGCTGTGTCTTATGATGGACACCTGTAATGTTTTTTTTTATAAGGGACGTTTAAAAAAATACTTAAATGTCCTAATTGATCAATGGCCTTATCCTGACTCAGTCTAAGCCCTGTCTGTGAAACCAGAACATTCTTTTTTGTTTTTTTATCTTCTAAAAAAAAAACTGATTAAACCTTTTGGAACTGGTCGAAAATCTGTAGTCTATCACTCATTTCTGAGTAATTGGTCAATTGAATTTAAAGTACTGTTTGTGAGCTTTTAACGCTCCAAAAGAGAGTTCTAGTGGCAAAGAATGTCAACATGACATCAACATGAAACGGCTTGGGACTCGTTTTAAAAACGACTAATTTCAATGATTCAGAGTCAACTTTTTCTTTTGAAAAGACAATAACTTTATGCACGTTGCACTTTGAGATTTAAAACTTTGCAGGATGTTTTCACTTAGAGCAGCGGTGGCCAACTTGATTAGGGTTGGAGCTAAACTCAGCAGGACACCGGCCCTCCAGGACCCAAGTTGCACAGCCCTGACTTAGAGCTATGGTACACACTGCATGAAAGCTCATTTTCAAAGATCTATAACAGGGGCACTTTAGAAAAATGACCCTTATGAAGTCCAGGGTCAGATTGATTTATTTCTTGCAAGTTCCCTCTTTTCCTGTGCATTTAAATGCAGTTGGAGAAGTTTTGATATTTGTTGTGAGAGGACTTTTTCTTCTCATCCACTCAAATTGCTTAGTTAGGGACTATAATTTAGTTTACTTTCCTTAAAAAGCAACTGAATTGAACATTATGAGATTAATTGTGATTACATATTTTAAATGACTGACAGCCCCACATTCAGCACTCCAGCATTATAGTCCAACACTGAGTGAAATGCACAAAGAGGAAACAAACTCACAGCTGGTCACGAGTCAACACGCGCACACACACACACACAC
Organism: Enteromius trimaculatus; assembly: GCA_032361065.1. Taxonomy (NCBI): domain Eukaryota; kingdom Metazoa; phylum Chordata; class Actinopteri; order Cypriniformes; family Cyprinidae; genus Enteromius; species Enteromius trimaculatus. The sequence continues at coordinate 8,219,744 of JAUMHP010000070.1, forward strand.
ACATCACTGTACAAACTCTCAGCACACGCACACAGTCTGGCTGAAACAGCTGTGGCTTCTCTGAGGGTCAGTCTGTGTGTATTAATCACTGTTGCTTTATTAGCATAAATGATCCTGCTTAGTGATCGTTCCACTGGTGCAGGGAAAACAACAACGCCGAGAGCGAGAGAAACTGCGTCTGTCATTGAGCTCACTGTGCATGTGATCAGCCATTTGTCTTCACTTCAGAGTTTAGCTAATGATGAGGAATCTGAAGCACATGTAAATGCGAGGAGAGAAAACTCATCAAAACAACTGCAGTGTCTTTTAGCCTTTTAGATTTTTGCGAAATGAAAAATGAAACCTAAAGAAATGAATTGAAACCACTTCCTGTAAACTATAAATCAACATGGCTTTAAATAACTAACAGAAATATAAGAATTACAGGATATTTTAAAGCTGATTCTTCAATCCTGGCTGACTGAAGCTTAGATTTACCTGAATACTTGGGATGTCCTGCAGGAACTTCAAGCTGACTGACTGGAGGGCCTCCAGGGGCCATTCCTGGAACCAGTCTAGAGTGGTGCAGTTCAGCAGAGCCGGGAAACGCCGGGCACGCAGACGCAAGCTATTACCTACTGGAGACATGCAAAGCACGACCTACACACATACAGTACACACAGAAATGAAATTTGTGTGTAAACACATATACATATATATATATATATATATACATAATAAAACAAACAATAAGTGATGTGAGACCTTGAGTTGTTGTCGCACTCGATTCATAAAAAAGCTCCAGCAGTTGTCGTTGTTGTCCAGCAGACCCAGTTCCCGCACCTCGCTCCTCACAGCTTTTCTAACACCGTCCACCTCCTCTTCACTCAGCAGATCAGGGATATCACCTCGGGTCAGACCACGAGAAACACATTACTTTCACTTAAACTGAGGTCATGTGTATTTATGCATTCAAAAAGCTTTATATTGAGCAAGTAACATTTAGATACAAGCCAATGTTAGATACTAGCATTTTAGTTTATAAGCAGTATTTATGCAAACAGTTACACAAAAAGCATCACTGTTGTTAAAGCTGCAATGAAATGGATAGATCTATAAAATTTGTACCGTATTCTGACATATAATCAAGGGTAACGGAATATCAAGAAAAAAAAATGTAACGCTGGGTCTTGGTTATATGCAGCGGTTGTTGATTGGATCTTGAGATCATGACCTCAAAAATTAAGGCAGATGAATGTGGACTAAATGATTGGAGAAGTCTGTCATTTTCACATTTCGATTACATATTATGAGGTAAAAAAAAAAAGAAAAGGAAATTCACTCTACATACGGTAGAGTGAATTTTCTTTTCATGTCATGAAAATATAAAAACAAAACATAATTCTAAATTCATACAACTTTTATAGTATATACAAAACACTAAGAAATGACTGCAACTAAGTTCAAGCATTTTATTCATAACATTAATTACAGCAAATAAAAATGTAATTATTTATAGCCTAGTTGTATTCACATCTCTCATTCAAATAAAAAAAATAAAAATTAATAAAAAAAAGTAAAGTGTGTGTGTAAACACACATATACATATGCTTACACACATTCTAATATATATATATATATATATATATATATATATAAACACAAAAAAGTTCTATTTTAGTGTTATGAAAATTACTACACTACCAAATAAATGCTATTCATACAAATCATTTACGGCATATAGGAATAAACTCTCTTTTGTGAAATTAAGGAATAGCAATTACGCACGCATCAGATCAGTTAAATTATGCTACATTTGTTAACTCTGATGCTTTATTCCGGTTCAAGAACTAAGCAGGTCTCCGACCTCTGCGCTTGACATCAGTGACAGATGAGAGCCACCATCTGTGTTCAGAGGGTCTTGATCCAATGACACGCAGGCCTGTTCCAGTCACCCTTAATCTACTTCACCGGTCCCGCTCCATTTACATATGTTTCCCATTCATCAGACCATCACACAATGAGCCCCCCTGTGGCGTGTATGAATGTGTGCGTGTGCGGGGGGGGGGTCTGACCTGATGAGATCAGGGTGCTGATGATGACGAGAAAACAGTCCTCTGGGATCTGAGTGTCAGTGAGGAGCAGGATTGTGGGGATGTTTTTCACCCCAGTCTTCAAGTACAGCCCAGCCAAATTTGCCTGAAAATACAGGAGATAGCGGAGAACACTTATGACACGGAAGAGAACACAAGCAGTCTCTAAAAACAGTTTGGGCTGTGGCTTAGTGGTTAGAAGAGTTATGTTGCTTATGTGGGAGATTTGAGTTTGAATCTGGTCCACACACATATTGGAACCCATTTTACCCTCTTCTTTCCATGACCTATTGTCGACATGTACTGTAAGACTTGAAAAAACTCACATAATGCTGCCACTTCTAATGCTCAAGCTGTAAATTTGTTGGATTCTGATGTTGATGATTTCACTATCATTATACTGTAGGTGTGGTGTAGTTGCACATAGCCAGATCTTCATTCTGATGGCTGTAGGTCCTGAATACATGGTAGCATTCATTGGCCAAGGCTCACTGACATATCAAACAACCAATCACAGTTAGTTTCACTCAGTGTCATGTATCATGGCGTGGAAATGTCGCCACAATAACAGACCTGTGTGTAAAACATCTGTAAAACTCAGATGCATTTTCAAGATTCTATGCTGTGAAATGTAAATATTTTACCGATTAAAAAAACGCAGTGTTTAGTTAATCCTGATAAGCACTCGTCATTACAGGCTTTCTTATTTTGTGAAGGTGCTTGGCTTCACGGCAACCTTGTTTCCAAGCAGAATATTAAAGAACGTGACACATGCGTCTCTCAGAAATCCTGTATAGTTCAACCAATCCGATGAAGACTTCGAAACTCCCAAAGTGTTACTAGTTAAGTGTGCCATCTGCATCAGATGTTTAGCCAACGATCTGTGATGTCTGAGGCTTAGACTAGGTGTGGTGTGGACGTCCTATTCTCATCTAAATAAAGCCATGTTTTTCAAAACGTTACAGCTAATTATAGTCAGAGCTGGGTAGTAACTGACTGCATGTAATCTCGATTATGTAATCAGATTACAAAAATTACTAAAGTACTTGTAATTAGAATACATTATAAAATGCTTATAATCAGACTAGTTACTTTATATTGATTGACAAATTATTCCCTTTCGTGTCACCCCATAGCGCCACTATGGAGAGTATCACATATGTTCACATAACGTATCCGCGTACATACGTTGCACATGTCGTTTACGTATGTGCTACTCTCCAAAATGGTGCTATAGGGTGACACAGAGGAGACTAATTGTTGAATAAAGTCGTTATTTCAGTCTTATTTTATCTTAAAAAAGTATTCACGTAGCTAAATCACCCCAGTTGTTCAACATGAGCACTCTCTTGTAACGCTGCATACTGTATTTACATATATGTGTAGAAACAGGATGAGACGCAGATGAAGTGTCTCTTCATGATTATGTGTAGAGGGCATCAAACAGTGAGTGTCGAGTGTATAGAGATCAATGCAGCTCAGCCAACTGGTCTCAGATTTACCACACACTGATGAATGAAATGATAGCAGCGGCCTCATCAATAGGGCATTGAAATATTTGCCTTGGTTCTTTAATAGGATCTGGCAATTACTCCCCATTGCATCCGGGCAGGACTAAATGAGATCGATGGAGCCGGACGGGGTATTGATCAGGGAAAGTGTTGTCTAAAAGAAAGCGTGATCTCTGGTAATGAATCACCGCCATTTTAGATTTATCCTCACCTCACAGCACCGATGGGTATGATTTGGGCAGCTTATTTAGTACAATATCACAGTCACATTAGTTGTGGTTTCTGCTGTATGTGGTTTTCTCATTTTCATTTTGTACGCGATTGATGGTATTGTGCTTCAACTGACGCTGTTACCTTTAGGTCCTGTATGCTGTAGTCCTTGCTGAGGGTGGGCTGGAACACATCCATGTTGGAGAGGTGGGCGGCAAGGCGGGTCAGGCTTTGTTTGCCACTGCCCCCAACACCTACGAGCAGGGCATGGCCTCTAGGAGATGCCAGGATGCGACTGATCCGACACCTGCAAAAACCAATGAAAAAAACCATGTGTGTGTAAGTCCAGTTCAATCTGTATTCACTAAAGCACATACTGCAGGCGCAGCACTCACACATGCTGCATGGCTTCCTGGAACAGCACCAGGTTCATGGCAGAGTGGAGCTCGTTGTAGCTGTCCAAAGCTTCACTGAGGATACAGCTGAGCTGCTCCCATCCAGCCACAGGCTTGTAATGTTGTTCTGCAGAGCCCACACTACTGTGCAGGTATATCAGTGGCTCCTCAAACACTGCCTCTTCCTCTATTTCCTTTAGAGACAGAGAACAACTGCATGTTAAAAGGACAATAGTACTAACATATATTTTTAAATGACATAATAGAGAGCCTGGAGTTTTAGTAATGAAAAGTTAAGGCATAATCACGATGTGTTCTTTTTCTTTTCCCTAATAGTTACAAGTTTTCTTGTGCGTATATTGCTTTTTCTTTTTATTTATATATAGTGTTATATCCAGTTGTGTTCCTACATTTACACATCATTTGCAGAATGTGCAAAATGTTAATAATTGAAACCAAATAAGAAGGATCACGAACATTTTGTTATTTTTTATTTAATACTTTCCTGAATAACATATGCTTCACAAGACAAAATAATGACTGCCTTTATAAAAATGACCCCATTCAAAAGGTTACATACCATTGAATCTTTAATATTATGTGTCATTTCCTGGATTATCCACATTATCAATATATCAATATTTTGTTTATGAATCCCAACTCCTGAGCAGTTCAACAGCCTGCTGTTGAAAGTAAGAAAGATCCATCTCCTGCACATTTTTTGGTTTTTCAGCATCTTCTGCATATTTGAAACCTTTCCAAAAGACTGTATGACTGTATAATATCCATATTAAAATATTAAAATATTAAGGACAACAGAGGTACTCGTACGCAACTATTACAAAAAAACTTTGGGGTGAAAACTTTTGAACAGGATGATGATGATGATGTTTAAATTCTTCTCATTTTACTTAAAACTACATAAATACTTACATGTTTCCCATAAGACAAAATAAGTACAATTTTAAAAGTTCACACCTTTTTATTTATTTATTAAACCTATATAATCTTTGGAATATTTCTAATTCCATTTTATTTTGAAAAAGAGTGGGGAATATATTTATTTATTAGGTTTTTTTTTTTAAATATAATATCATTATTCTTTATAAAAATTTTAATTAAAGATTTACTTACTAATTTATTTCATTTTATATTTAAATAAATGGTTTTGTTGTATTTCTTATTCCATTGCACCTGTTCACTTGCCACTTGTAAACGTGCCATTTTGCTGGTTTACCTCAGAGCCCTGTCGTGCGATGTCCATTTGCAGCCTGTGGAAAAGCTGAAGGTCAGATTCTTCAGAAAAACGATCTGAATAAACTCTTCTGGATTCATGGATCCAAAGTCGAAGCAGATCTGCACCCTGTCTTACACACTCTGGCCTGGAGAACAGGAGACCCTAGATGCACATACAAACACAGACACAAAGTGTTGGCTAATTCAACACATTTGCAGTTTTAATGACTGGACACAGAGAGAATGCTTACCTGAAACAGCCGAGAGAGATCCCACATGTTGAAGAGATAGTGAAACTTCACAGAGGTGGGGAGGAAGTGCTGGAGCACCCTGTCATGGAGGGCTACAGCCGCTTTGACCACAGCTGGACCACTCCTGACCACAGCTGGGCTGAATGCCATCCTCTGCAGGTGGAGGCTCAGGATAGAGCCAAAGACGGAGCTGAGGGTCTCACAGCTGGGTGTGCCGACCGCTAACACTGTGAAATGCCTCTGATGAAAATTAAGGTGAACATTTGTCAGTGATGTTTTGCAATACAATTTTTATATTATAAAACAAATAACAAGCAGTTTTTTATGGTCATGTTTCTTGTGCACATACTGTACTATGTATAGTGATAACTAGGTACTAACAAGGTACTAACTCTGAACCAACCCCTAAGCCTCACCCTACCCTGTGTAGTTACCTTATGTTACCAGAACTTTCTTAGATGGGTACACTGTAAGTACAAGTAATGCAACTCTTTTTTTACACTACAATATCTTTTCATAGACTTCAGCATATATTTTTTTTTATCAGTGCATGTATGGAACAAAGAAAGTTCAAAATTTAAAAATGGCCCTATTTGAATTTATTAGTATGAATTTAATTGGTCACAACTCACATGAGATGTTGAATTAAGATGAAGAGAAAAAACACATTTTTTTTTTTTATTTTGTGATATAATTTGTCAAAAATAATAATTAACAATTTATTTTATGCCTATTTGTCCCCTAATATGAACAATTCATGTTTAACATACGAATACAAAAATATGCTTACTTTAATGTATTAACTTGTTTATTTAATATATGAAATTAATATTTAAGCTATTCTAAACTGCAATTACAATTTTATGGAATTGTATGAAGATATTTTGTATTATTAATTTCATTACATTGCATCTTCAATATTTATTTATATTTCATTTATTTATTTATAAATTTATTTATTTTTTATTTAATTATTATTCATTAATTAGATTTTTTTTTAGATTTCATTCGATTAATTAGATTTTTTTGTATCACAAATACATATTAACACACGTTTCTAGAGGTGGTATAGAAATTGATAAAATGATTATTATAAATAGTGCTGTCAAACGATTAATCATAATTAATCACATCTCACAATCACAAAAGTTGTTTCCCTAGTATGTGTGTGTACTGTGTATGTTTGTTAAAAATATAAATACACACCCATGCATGACTATATTTAGGAAAAATGTGTTATGTTTTCATATTAAACATTAATATATATAATAGAAACTATATTAATAATATAAATATATAAAGGTAAATAAATGCAAATATTTAAAAAATATATACTGCATGCATGTATTTTTATATACATAAATATACACATATTATATTACGGTGTGTATAACAACAAGTTTATATTCATTTCTGAATGCTGCACAACAATGGTACATGAGCAATAAAGACACTCGCACAAAAGAAATACCTGCAGTCTGGGGTTAATTGTAAAACTCCCTGACGTTGGATTCATACAAGAGAGATAATGGGTGTTGTGTATATCTTTCATTGTTAACTTGTGATTGTCATACCTAGAAAACAAGACAGAAATTAGACTGTTTTGACAAGTTATATTTTTGTGGAATAAATGAAAGAAATATAGATGTTGCGTAACCAGTGCTTGTAATCCAGATGCTGGCGAATGAGAGCGTGTGGCTGAGAGGTCCCGTAACTGTCCACAGCTGCCATGTTCATGTCATCAATGAAATAGATGAGTCTCTTGTTTCTCGGGGGTGCGTAACTCCTGCCAGCTTTTCTCTCGAGAGCTTTCTCCATTGCCTCTGATAATAACAATAAAAAGCATTGCTTTAAAAATACGGCCAACAAATCTACATAAGGCATCAAGACATACTATAACTAGTACAAGTGAAATTACAAGAGCAATTCTTTTTTTCGTCTAACATTTGTATGGCTTGATATTGTATATCTGTCTCATGCTGTTCAGAACTACAAGACCTGTTTGTTATAAATGTTTAATAAAGCAAATATCTACTTAGCATCTATCCAAGTACACCCTGAGGAACACTTAGATGGATATACTGTATTAACTGTGAGGAAATAAAATTTGGCACATGGACCACAAGGAGGTGCTGTTCTACACATCTGAAGACCTTCTAGAGAAACGAGAGGAAATGCACGCTGTCGGACTCACTTTGCAGCATGGACGCAGTGATATGAAAATGAAGGGGAACTTTGGCGGTTATGAAGTTCTCCGGTAGCGTTTCCAGAAGGTTCCTGACCAGAGCAGATTTCCCAGTGCCTGCTCCACCAATCAGCATTAGAGGCTGAGATGTCTCCAATAACATACGCATGAAATACTGCAGTCTGACCGTCTCAATTGTTGGGACTAACACAGACTGCAGGCAAAAAAAGGCCATTTGATTAATAAAGTCACATTCACCATATTCATCTTATCACGCAACAAATAATGCTATAAATAAGTTCATAAATAACACCATAAAATCAATCTACCTATATCTTGCTAAAAAAAATCGTTTTGATTGAAATACAAAGGTTTCGAAACAAAAAATTCTGTTTTATTAGAACTTTTTTCTATCAAAAAAAAAAAGTTTTCACAAGGAGCAGCACATTGCCTTCTTCATATTGAGCAACAAATCACATCGTTAAAAAACATGAAAAACTTTTCACTATTGAGCAAAATTGTGGTGTTAGATATCATTTATCCAACATTTAACTGGTGATGAGAATTTTGTAGACCCACTCTAAAAAAAAAAAACATTTACACAATTAAATCAGTTTAAATCCTTCTCGCAGGAATAAAAGCTGTGGGATAGAACACTTTGGGTGAACTTTTATGAACTTTTAGAATGTTGTTCTGCAGTGAGACACGATAAACCTGTATGCCCAGTTTATCGCTATGACTACCCTATTATCAACATTACGTCTTTATCTTCCAAGTATAAAAACAGAAACAATGGCCTCACACACACATAATATGATCACTTTGAGCGGATCCATAACTCCTCTGACTGCAGGTTCAGCTCATGATGGAGGGAGGTTGTTTTCTCTGTATCTGTTCACTGACCCACTCTAATGCACTAACTGCACTAAATTAGCATGCCATTATTCTGAAATTAAAGTGGTTCTCTGTGAGAGTGAATTTGCTCGGTGGAGCACAAAGACATATATTGTGTAGTAAAGAATATGTTCCCAGCATGTTATTCTGTATGTAACAGGATGTATTAGTGGATTCTGAGAGTGCTAACGTCAAACTTCATCTTCCTGCGATACATGATCCTATCCTCACCTGTACAGGTGTATCAGGGTCCATCTCAAACACGGGCATCCTGTTGGTCCATGGCAGGAAGCGTCTGGAATGAGGATCTAAATAGTACTCAAACACAGAACCCTGAGCGGGAAACTTCACGCTCTTCATCTCTTTGATCCACCACTGACTGAACTCAGCCCGATAATCATGGAGCTGGGAGATCAACAAAGACATAAACAGAGACATGCTAAAGTAAAATATCATATACATATTATATATATACATATTATATTATATATATATATATATATATACATATTATATTATATATATATATATATCATGTTTGTAGAGGGTCTATTTTAAGATTATCTTAAAGAGATAAGCTTTATTTAATTAACTGATATTATTATAAAAAACTAAAACTATGATATATAAATTCAAAAATTTCTATTTTTATTTATAAAATTATACTTTAATTAGACATAAAAATTACAATATTCTAAATCTGTTATAGCTTGGCTTTGCTCAGATTAAGAGAAGAATTTGGAAAATTTTGGCAAATAAATTAATACTTACTTAAAATAAATATAAATAT
>JAUMHP010000070.1:8257426-8268204 GCA_032361065.1 Enteromius trimaculatus
TGATTTTCTCAGCATTTAGATTTTTCTGTACCCTCAGATTCCAGATTTTCATATAGTTGTATCTCGGTCAAACATTGGCCCATCCATCCAAATCATACATCAATGGGAAGCTTATTTATTCAGCTTTCAGGTCATGAATAAATCTTAATTTCGGAAAATTAACACTTACGACCAGAATCACATAATAGTAATATTATAAAACATTAACATCATTTTTATCTTTAATTTTAACATGATTTATTTATTCCATTGATCTCAAATCTAAATTTTCAGCAGGAAGTACTTAATTGTTAAAAATATTTCATATATCAATATATCATATATCAATATTTTCAAATTTCATTATTTGATTTCTTCTAATAAAACGAACTGACTCCAAACCGTTTGTATATTATTCCCAAACAAAAAACATTCATACAGTGTGACCGTTGTCTCTTGGCACTGCTCGATCCATTCTCTGATGGCAGGAACAGGAAGGACAGTTTTGCCATAATACTGTCCCCTCACCACGGTGACCTTGCTTTGTAAGTTCTCTATGTGCTGTCTCACATCCTGTGATATTATATTTGGCCACATTTGGTGATTCTTCTTGTTTGACAGAAGTGGCAGACAGACCTTGATGCAAAATATTGACAAATCATACAGGCATACATCACACCAATGTTTAACACTGTAAATTATATGTTCAAATGGTATACTGGCGTTCCTGCTAATATTCTGTTTCATTGTGTATTTATTTACTTTTTTTGACAGCTAATCAAACAACTGTGGACTTGGGGGTCTACAAGTGTTCATTACCTTCTCCATGGTGTCTGACAGCTGTGGCAGAAATGAGGGTGACAGCACCCCAAAGAGTAAAGAACTCCTACAGGTTTCTGGCAGAATGTTGACATTTCCTTTTTTGAGAATGTAAACTTTCTTGTCTTCAGTGAGATGACAAACCTAAAGTGTACACATAAATCAGCGGCTTTTAGTTGCTCGGTAAGACACCTGTTAAAGGATTCTGTAACACAATTAAAGGAACACACCTGTTGTCTGTGATTTTTCATGCACCGAACAGGCCTATATTAGCAAAACAGGAATGTAAACACAAGGCCTTTTTGCTCACTTACCTCTGTAGAAACAGTTACAGCATTGGACGCCGTCACGCTGAAAAATAACAGCGTAATTCCCGTTTCAAAAAACGCTGTAAAAAGTATTTGATTTTTTTCAACATTGACACATTTTTCCCACACATCGGTTTTGAGTTGGAGCATCCGGCAGAGTATCTCGCCTAAATACTGCACCCTGGGGTCTTCGGAAAACGCTGTTTCTCCCTCTTCTGACATGTTTAATGTCTGTGCGAAACAGACGCAAACAGTCCAAAACTCAAAACAAAAAAAGTAGATGGGTATTTTTCTGAAGCAGGTGGAACGCAATCAGTGTCACGTGTTTATATATCGCGCGTTCAGCTTCGTGCACACCGAAGAGATTTCATTCAGAGAAAGTGTAAAAAGGGGAGGTGCAGCGTCCAGTTGCTTTGGTTACCATCCAACATGCTACATGTACCCCTCCACCCAGGCCACACGTCAGTCATGAGCAAAATGTTTGTTTCTCTTGTATATACTCAGTTTGACTCAGCAGACCAAACTCAACGCGTCAGTCTTCACAAACTGTGAACATTTCGATTAATAGAAAGAAAAAAAGTGTCACTGTCTCAGGAGTTCACTGATTCACGCACTGCCATATCTGGATAATTTATTTCATGCAAGATCATTCCAATAACTTTTAAAAGTGAATTATTTAAGAAGGTATTATGCTTTATTATTACCACGTGATTATCCAACCAACAAATAGCTTAAATAAATAGTTTCCCAACAGAATAAAAATAAGAAAAAGGGATTAACGAAAATTTTACTTTTAATTCTTATACATTTTGGTATATATTCCCATGAGGTACAAGCATACAAAATCCACTTAGTTCAATATGGGATGACAATAGCAATATATATATTGCAATGATATGTGTGTAGAGATTTTTGTATTTGTTTTTTTAGAAATACACAACAGGCTATAAATGTTATATGTTTTATGCTATATGTTTACAGAGGTGCCTATGTATTTAATTGTAATATACCTCTTGGTATATTTATTTTATTTTTTTGGGGGGGGATTGTTCTCTAAAATGTGAAAGGTTGTATATATATATATATATATATATATAAATACACACACACACAATTCTAACACTTCAAATAATGTGCTGTGGTCTTATTTTTTTTAATTTTTGTTGTTGTTGTTTTTCATTCATGACATATCTCAAATCACCAAATCAGTAGAAACATTTCAAGGTCATTCTGAATGTAAAGAAAATTAATTGAATTTAATTCCATTCTTAAAATCTATTTTTTTCTTATTTCGTCCAACAAATTAGGATAAATGCATTATGATGAAGTGAAAAAAATGACACAACCCACTAATGATGCATTTATCGTGAGATTCTTGAGAGTTTGTATTCTAAACATTTCAAATTGACTGTAAAGAATTGATGGAATAGCATAATAATAGCCTCATAATAATAAATCATTAGACATAAAAAAGAATCCACAACTGATTAGAAGCTCCTTTGATGTTACATATGTCTCACTCACACGCTTCGACTGTTGCACAACTGAAGATTGTTCACAGGTTGTGTAACTGTGAGGTGTGTTAAAATGAATTCTTCAGAAGGTCTCTGCTGACTTTCACGTGAGTGCACCAATAATGCCCTCTAGGGGCCTGGCCCATTGAAACACACTAATGAGCGCTGTCTGCTGAACACCGACAAACCAGACGTGCTGTGCCTGATCACACTGCTTGATGAGCACTGTAGGGTCCTTACCATTCCCCCCTCCTTTTGCAACTGTTTCCCACAGAAGTGAAAGTTTACTAAATCGAAGGTAGGCCTACATATTTAAGCAAGAATAGTTCAGATAAAAACCAGCGGCACTTTCGCGCCTCAGCCAGTTGCAACTCTCAAAATGAATGAGCTTTTTATAAACATTGTTTTCAGTTCTTACAAAGTAGTATTAAATGAACGAATAATACAATATCAACTGTCCCAAAAACTGTCGGTTGTGACTTTATTTTTCTCTTACACATTGCCTATATGGCTGCTAAATAATTTACATTGTATAATTTGCGTATTTATATGCCCTCAATATGTTTTTATTTAGCTATATGGAGCTGCCTAATTTTCCAATTTCCAGCTATTTAAGACACAGCCACGGATATTAGTAAGTGTTATGAAACTTCGTGCTGAAGCACGTCACATACTTCCAGTGGAAGTCACTCGCTCCTGGCATTAACTCTTGGAAACCATGGGAATGTCGTTTGAACTGAACAGAATGCGATATCCGGCCACATGCAGCCGTCCTATGAGTCCCCCTGCGGTGTTATGCAAGCTTCATAAAAGAACAAATTTGTTATCCTCCACCCGAGGGCATCTGTTGATGGATACGTCCTCCCAGGGGTCGAGAGGAAGTAACCATTCAACAAGCGCTGCTTATCTTCCTTTACTTGTTTAAAGTGTAGCTCACTTAAGCTATGACAGACTGAAGTGCTCCACTCGGAAGGTAATAAACGCCTTTTTATCATTTGTACGGCGAGGTGCAAAGTATTTCTTCCTTTACTGAGCACAGCGTCTGCTCATCTGTATGATATACTGTATGTTTCCTCGAGGCTGAAAAGAGCTTTAAAATGTCATTAAAGAATAAATAAAATTGCAGCAGCGTGTTGTTAGAAATGACACTAACATAACGTCATAATTAACTCCATGGAGCAAATATTAGTATTTGTATGTGTATAGAGAGTAGATAAAGAGATTTTGAGCATTCCCTCAGGGAAAACAGTGGCCGCATGTGTCTAGTGGGAAGCTTTATCCTTTTTAATAAACCCCCCAAAAGACTGGTGCTACCCTATTGACCCTAAAGAAGATTAAAACAGGATACCATTCCTCATAAAGCAAATGCATTATCACACATGTAATGTTAAGTCATATTTAACCTTTTTAGTTATTCTAACCTTTAACATGATTGTTTTTATACCTTTAACTGATAAAACCATATATTTATGTATTTTATTTTTATTTTTTTCTTTGCTAAACTTATGTTGCCTGTCAAAAACGACCATGATCCTACAAATAATTGCTTATTTATTTGCTGAATATTGTGTATTTTTTATTTATGGATATGCAGACACCTCACAGGCTTCCCCCTTTGGGATGACAGAGTGTGGGGTGCAGGGTCTCTGGCGTTGAACCGTTTTGTCTCCGATTTCTCAGGGGCCTGTGTGGCATTAGTCTATACATGGCCTTTTGATTCCTTAATCCCAGCGCAGGCGGCCCAACGCCGGCAGCCGATGAGATATTCCTCTCACAGCTCGTGATTTACGACCTTGCAGCCCGGCACTTAGTACAGAGAGATCAGAGGTGCTTCTGAGGCCAGTATAAAAGTTTTAATATGCACACCCTGTGATCCAGACACATTCTGCACGCTGGCTTTACTGCCCAAAGAGGATGGGTCAATAAATGTTTAAAAAAATTCATCCGAGACTGCGAAGTAGACTCTGCAATCTAACCGAAGCCAAAGTCTAAAATTATTTTCCTATTTTATAAACAGTGTTTCTAAAGGAAATGTTACTCTAAATTGCTTAAGTGTTTGCTGGATGAAAAACGTGTACTCAAATAACCCTTCTGGCTTGCACAGGTTTTTTAGATGCATGATGTGAATCATTGTTATGATAAGCTGTTTCATTTTTACCCTTAAATTCTCCAGTGCAATAACAGGTTTCCAATCACTTTAAACAAGGAAATACTTAACAAGATGCTTTTTTACAGAATGTCAACAAAACAGTAAGCCTTATCACAGAGTAAAAATTCACAATCCATGTCTTAGTCGTCTACATTTATGAGTTCATCTGAATGGTAATTTAATGCCGTTGACTGTTTGCTTTCCTCTTCAGTATGCACCTCCCGCAATGGTGTCCACTTTACAAGAGAACTAAAGACTCAAGTGCACATCTTTTGTGAGTGTAAAGCCAGACTTTGCGAGCAGCGTTTCAAAGTTCTGCCTGTGGATTGTGAAGTGAAGATGTTATTGTGTTTTTAGAGCCGCAGACACATAGTTGTGTAAGATTTGCCAGCAGGGTTGTGAATGAAACACTTTGGCATCGATGACTGCATTCTAAGGGAGTTTTGTCTCTACATGAAAATACATAAATCTCGTCTTAACATAAACTAATCTCTAAAACTCCTGCCTAACTTAAAAAAAAACAACGCTTTATGTTTTTATTGCCGCAGACAATAAGTAAAATGTCTTCTCAAAGATACAAAAAAATGCTGTTATTTTACTAGAACGTTATATCTGAATATATGTCTTATTTATTTGAATTGACATATGTGCTATATACATATAATTAGCTTACCTTACTCAGAAAGACTGACTTCCAAACAAGCAATGAAATCTACCAAATAAATAAACCAATAAACCTTTTCATTTGGCCAAATATTCAAAATCATTTTTATGTTTAAAATGACAGTACATTGTGACTTTGTGAAGCAATATTACTAAAGTGTGAGTCTTATTAATGCAAATGCACACAGTGTAATTTAGCACCTTAGCAAAATGGTCTAAGAATATTAGTATCATGTTTATCTCTTAATAAAGTTCATTAAAGGATAGGATAGGAAGATTTGTTTCGGACATAAAGGTTTTTGACACTTACTTCCCAAAAATCCACTTGTTGCCACCTACTGGCGTAACTATGCAAAAAATAGTGAACTGATTCAAAAGAGCTGAGTCACTTAGATTGATCAAAGCATATATTTTACATTCATTAGCTTCGTTACACATAAACCTTTTCATAAAAAAGTAATTATGCAAGGCCAAACTATTTTTATACATAAAACATATTAGGATAAAGATACAGATTTGCTGCAAACCACATATGTGTGTATGTATATACATTATGCCACCTGCTGTTTTTACGTTTTACATCACCGAAAGACTCCCAAATCAATGTTTTCACCACACTGTCATGATGTGATACAAACAGTCTGATTTGCATTCACAGCCCCTCGCTCTGATTTAGTAACAGCGATATCAGAGCTTGTCTTCCCCTTTCCCTCCCCTCAATCCTCCCTCTTTTTCCTCTATTTCTGTCTGTATGCCAGGGGGGTGTGCTGTAAATGGCAACACCAATTCACCTGGACTTCACTAGCTTGTAATGGGCGCATTACAGCTCCAGCCCCCCATCCTGTGCCTATCATAAGGGACAGAGGTCAGCTCTCTACTCCCTGCTCTTGATTGAAGGCATTTATGCCAATTATGGGAAGCAGCCTTTCTAGGCTAATGACCTCAGCAACCTTGGACTTTTTCTCCTAGTTGGCCTTGGTGACCACACTGCCTAAGGTCACCGTCTCTTTATGGGTGTCTCTCCCTTTTGGAGCCACTGAATTGAGACACATTTGCATTTTTCTGTATTCCAATGCAATACACAGCTGGTCTTTGTTATGCATATTCATCATGGGTATGTATGTAATTGTGCTGCCTTATATTGTTTGCAACAATTACAATCTCCCATTCGAATGAGGCTGAGCATATGAATACACCAAAATGTGCATTTCTACATATTTGTAACGGTTAAACTAACTCAAAGAAACCAGACAATTGTTTTTTTGTTGTTTGTTTCTAACGGACACATTGCCATATACAGCTGACACAAAACTAAAACCACAAAACACTGTGAGCATGAGTCAAATCAATAACCTTCTATAAAATCAAAATCAGTTTTAACTTTTCCCATTAAATATAATTGCAGTTCATCTAGTTTCATGAAAAAAACTACTGATGAAAAGAGGCCTGTGGTTAGGATTTGGGTTGAAGTAAATGATGGGGCAGGAGTTTGCTTATAGGGCCCCATCATTACTGCGATTACCCTCTGTTTGCAGGACAGAAGCTGCAGACTATTACTGAAGCACCATATACTGATATTCTATTGGGTCATTTTGGGTAAGGAAAACATGACACTTTTTGGTGTCTTTTTTTTACTCATTAATTTGTTATATTTTGATACAAATAAAATATATTAAATTATATGTTTAACATGATATATAAAATATTTTATTTAATTTGTTAATAAAATAATATAGAAATATAGATTTTTAAATATTTTTGTGATTAGATAAAGCACCATAGTACTGATATTTCAATAGGTCAGTTTGGGTGGAGGTATAGATGACACTTTTAAAAAAAAAAATTTTTCATTATTTTTATATTTTATAATTCAAAATAAATATAATATATAAATGTATATTCAATTACAGCATTTTCTAAATGTTAAAATATTTAATTAAAAAAATTAACAAGTATAATAGTATAACATAATATAATATATACTGTATACTAATATATAATATATATTAATATACTAATATATACTATAGTCTAATATACTATATTCAAGGATAATATGTAAAAACATTTTACTATGTTGTAATAATAGTAGTACTACAAAAAAAAAGTATTTATTTCTAAATATTTTCTCAAGAAGGGGGCCACCACAGGGTGACTTAAATAATTAATTTATAATAATAAAAAAAAAACTATTAAAATGCTTATTTGCACATCTTACACTTTTTTATGTTTTATTAATTAATTATTTAATTGGGGGTAAAAAAATGTATATATCACACCATTATCATATTTATAGCAGAAATATTAAAGGAACTGATATAGCCAATAGTGTTGCCTTTATAGCCTTTTGAAATATGTCACTCTTAAATCTGGACTTGGTGCCTGAAACACTGAAATCTCTAAAAGCCCTGATGCTAGGATTTTTGTTCCCATAGGAACTGTACCAAACGGTTTAATCCCCCCGTTCCCTGTGTATCTCTCCCGGCTCCCCCTTTAAACGCTCTCTCGCTCCCTGGCAGCCTAATCGACCAGCACCTATTGCTCCCGCTGTGAGATTATTAAGTAAATTATTTTAAGATCAAACGACCAGCGGTAACAATGAAGCCCAGTGCAAAAACTTCTAAGGTCTTCCACCCCCCCATCCACCTCCCCTTTCCTCTCAAATTAAAGCTCTGTGGGGATCTCTCCACACCTCTCAGGTGAATTCCCCCAGTGCCCTACATCCTCCCATTAGTAGCCTTTTAGCTGCAGGCTAAGGTAGGGCTTGCTAATTGGCCTCGGGAACAAAACTAACCCACTGACAGGCACAAACTCGCTAAAATGGGCAAATTGCCCCAGTCCCGGGCAGCTGCTGTGTGACCAGAGGCAGACTGGACCTTCCCGGATCGTGAACTGTATCAGGTGGCAGTTTAACAGGGCTTGGATAGAGTTTAATAACTACAGTGTTTCCATCGATTTGTTCAGTGAGCGACAGAGAGAGAGTTTTAAAGTCAGCTCTCTGATATTTTATAGTGATTTTGATGTAAACATTATGTCACAAGCTCTACCCCATTTAGTGAAATATATAAACACCATCTTTGAAATACATTTATTTCATGCTAAGTATACTACAGATACATTTAGATATATATGTGCTTAATAAAATACCCTGCAATTGTACTTTGAGCATACTACACCAGTACGGTACTAAACGAAGTCTGCTAAATTAAAACTAATTTTGTGCTTAATGCACATTAATTGTGCAGAAGTAGTGCCAAGTCCAGCTAAAGATATTCTGAAGTAAATTTGACTGTTCTTTTGCAAGTATCTTGCATTTAAAGGCAGATATTATTCAAAGCTCAAACAACTCTCATCACTGATATTAAAACACATTTTAGGCTTAATATTAAGAAACTTGAATAGTGCAAAAGTAGTAGCTCCTCCAAAATAAAGCTGAAGTCTTCAGCCATATGTCAGTAAATATAGGTTAGGATTTAAACAATACTTAGTTCACTCCCAGAAATAAAGGTACAAAAGCTGCCACTGGGCGGTACCTTTTTAAAATGTATATGTTTGTAGCTAAAGGGTCTATTTTGGTACCTTAAAGGTGCATATTAGTACTTAAAGTGTACATATTTGAACCTAATAGGTACAAAACCACCCCAGTGACAGCTTTGGTACCTATAGTTCTGAGAGTGTATTAAATAAATGCATTTTAAATATTTACTAGGGACTACTAGGCCTCTTCATACATGGTTTCTAGAATAATATTACCGATATCACATGAAACACTTAAAAGATCAATAGGGAAAAGCATTCAGTGCCGACAACAAAAGTTTGTTCTTCTATTGTCATGCAATGCTAATGCTAATTAGCCAAAGTGCCAAAAAAATCACACAATGGCTTTTGAACCTGCTGCTGGTCGCAAAATCTGGTGTCATTCTTGGCCCACATTCTTATCCCTTTGTCCATCTTATGAATTCAATCTAAAATGTATATTTAAATCATTCTATGACTCTATTATGTTTATTTAAAGTAAATAAAAGGTAACAAGCTACTTCAACATACTGTAATTTAGAAGTATTTAAAAATGTTTTTGATCATTTTGCATTTGAATACATAAAGCTTTATTAAATTTAGTTGAGAATTAATGAAAGCTGGTTTGATTACAGTAGGTCTACTGTAAAAGAAAAACCTAAAAAGCAACAGTGTTAGCGGCTGAAAAATCCAATAAAAAAATGCATTACAAGTTATTTACTTTTTAACATCGTAGTGCTGAATAATATGAAATATCTATGTTTCCTATTGTCTAAAACAACACTTAATGTGTGCGAGAGAGAAAAAAGAAAGAGAGAAAATGTGTGCCATTAGGTAAGTTCTCAAGCCATTATACAGTGATTACCCAAAGAGCTTATGAAAGGTTGCTTTGATAGTGTGTTTTTAAATGGGTCAAAGAAAGCTTCTCGCGGCTCAGGGTAATTGGAACTTGAATCAATTGTTTGTAATGTATGTCAGCATCACACTTCAAAGTCATTAATCTAACTCCACCGAATGAGATCTGTGGATTGTGAAGGTGTTTCTAGAGCAATGGGAAATTGTTAGCGCAGTCCCCAAGAAAATTCCTGTGATGCTTTGACAAAACAAGAACAAGAACTAATGCAAAAGTAAAATGGATTATTTAACCGTTTCATCAGCACCAAAAGCTAAGAGGACTTGTTCCAAAGAGCAGGAGAGCTTCAGCCAGTGCCTTTCGTCAGATTTTGGGAGGCAATGTCATCCATCACATGCTCTAATTCCCGATGGCCTCCTATTGAGAGTTTGAAATGTGCATGTAATTTAATTTGAAGCCCCCCGGTCACTCTCGGCATCCTCCCTGCATGTTTGTCAATGTGCTGTAATCTCATGCTCAGTGGGACTTTAAGTGCTGATGAAATCAGATTGTCGAGTGTCACGTCATTAAGGACCGCTGCAAATCAAATGGCGAGTGAAGTGTTCAACACGTTTTATCACTTTGTATTTCAGCAGTTTGTTACAGAGATATTTGCCTATGGCTGTTTGTTTAAATGTTGCATTTTTAAAGGAAAGGCTGACCAAGAAATGGAAATAAAAATGCATTCTTTACTCGTGCTTAAATTCCAAACATGGTGTTAACTTTTTTGTGGGACAATAAATGTTATTTATTTTATTTTTAAGTAGCTCTTATCATACAATGACATAGATATGTGTAAAGATTTTTAGAATTTTGTTAATGGAATTTTTTAAATTGTAGTTCATCAAAAACTGATATTTTTTTGTTCAATGGAAAAAAATATGGGCCTGAAAAATCATGCTTTCAATTCAATGACTTCTTTTCTGTTACATATATAT
>JAUMHP010000070.1:8297722-8316580 GCA_032361065.1 Enteromius trimaculatus
GAAACTTATGTTGATCCAGGATCAACAAAAGATGTTGATCCAGGATCACATTGTACTTGGTGAAATCACGGTGACCCTAGGGGTCAGTACACCATCCAAGATGATTATCTCATCAGCTAGCGCAACGTAAATAAAAAAAAATAACACTGAGAGCAACTTTGAGCTGAAGAAATACGACACATCGGATATGACAAATGTGTCTCTCTGACCACCCACCACTTCCTCGACTGTCATATCAGAACTGTTGCTGTTCTCTTGCTTGTTTATCTGACGCGTCTGACAGATAATCTCTCTCCAACTTCCAACAATTGCACTTGTAGAGTTTAAAAAAAAGGCAGGTGGGAAAACTCTGACTGATGAAATCAGTTAGCTGTTATTGTGCTCACCATTACCTGTCAGTTCCTCTGCTTCAATTTAAAAAGGCATCAATTTCTGAAGAGGATACCAAGGGTGAGAAGAGAATAGCAATGACAATGGCCATGTATTTTTCTTTGCCTTTTTACTTAGTTTTTTCTTTTAAGGAAATATTTGGATCTGGTAAGAGCTGGAGGAAACTTCTAAAGAAGGTAGTCTGATTTCAGATTAAGTGCTTTTTAATATTTTTGAATATTTTCCTGAATTGAAAGGTAATTCATTTATAAAACAACCAAAACGTCTGTATTTGTGTCCCAAATGATGCACTATACACTGCACTTGTTCTCTGTAATCAACTGTGGATAGGGATAGTATTAAAGGGATAGTTTACCAAAAAAAAAGAAAATTCTGTCATTAATTACTCACCCTCATGGCGTTCCAAACCTGTAAGACCTTTGTTCGTCTTCTGAACACAAATTAAGATATTTTTGATGAATTCTGAAAGCTCTCTGACCCTCCCATAGACAGCAATGGATTTAACAAGATCAATGTCCAGAAACATAGCAAGGACATCAATGAGATAAACAACATTTCCTCCAACTAATACGCCCGTATGGCTCGTTTCTACAACAGCTGTGAAATATGACCCATCAGAGCGTATACTACAATTGCGCCCCTACCGGCAGAAATAACAGAAATATTTTATCAGTCGAGTGATTCAAGATTGGTGTAGCTCAGTTTGTAGAGAGAAGCATTATAAGATGAGATGAGATCATGCAATCATGAGTTCGAACCCAGAGGACACGTTTTCACAAAACCCTATAAATCATGATTTTGCACAATATTTGTAACGGGTAGGTT
This sequence comes from Enteromius trimaculatus, assembly GCA_032361065.1. NCBI lineage: Eukaryota > Metazoa > Chordata > Actinopteri > Cypriniformes > Cyprinidae > Enteromius > Enteromius trimaculatus. The sequence continues at coordinate 8,298,938 of JAUMHP010000070.1, forward strand.
TAGGAGTGGGTTTGTGTGGTCATTCGTACAAATTAAACCTAGTAAAATATGTTTTAATCACCGTGAGATCAGTGTAACGACAGACGCAATATTTGTTGGAGGACAGGCTGAAATAATCCATGTAACATCAGTGGTTTAACCGTAATTTTACGAAGCTATGTTAACAATTTTTGTGTTCAAGGAAAACAAAATAAATTTATTAAAAAATGTACCTCCTCCGCATTACCCTATAGCACCGTATTGGAGAGTATCACATACGTAAACAATGCTTTCTATTCAGTGTATGTGGATATACTGTTTATGTTGTTTATGCTTTGACCTAAACAAACATATCCACATACACACATTGCATATGTTGTTTTCGTATGTAATGCTCTCCAAAAAGGGTGACGCTGAGGAGACAAATCGTTACAGTTGAACCACTGATGTCACATGGATTGTTTGAAAGATCTCCTGTAACACTTTAGAATAGGGAACACTTATTCACTATTAACTAGGACTTTTCCCTGCTTATTAATAGTTAAGGTAGTTGTTAAGTTTAGGTATTGGGTAGGTTTAGGGTTGTAGAATACATCATGTAGAATAAGGCATTAATATGTGCTTAATTACTACTCAAAACGGCTAATATTCTAGTAATATGCATGCTAATAAGCAACTAGTTAAGAGACCATAAAATAATGTTACCCGATATCCTTGCTACGTTTCTGAGTCTTGATCTGTAAGGATCCTTGCTGTCTATGCTGTCAGAAATGCATCAAAAATATCTTAATGTGTGTTCTGAAGATGAACGAAGGTCTTACAGGTTCACGAGGGTGAGTAATTAATGACAGAACTTTCATTTTGGGGTTAACTATCCCTTTAAGTATATGTCATTATTGTGGCAGACAGTTAAATCATCAAAAACACATAATAAAAACTGCTTAATTATGTAATATTGTTTAATTTAGTAATATTTATTTATTAAGAGTTAAACATCTCATACATTCTCTGCTGTCAGTGGCTTGACAAGACACATTGCCTTCAGTAACTGCTGATGCTGGACTCAAACAAGACAAAACATGAAAAAAAAAAAGCGTTTGCATTTTGCACAAGTGAATGCCAACATTTCCAGTACAAACACTTTCTCTAGGCCATTATGCTTTCGCATTTTCGGTGAGCTTAAATAAAAATCGATCCTAATTCCTTCTAAGCGCTTTTTGCCATTCCTCGCCGTGACTTCCGCGTATAACGTTACAAGACAAGTTTGCAAAACACTTCTGGAGAAGAACTAAATACCCCTTCACTTTCTTCTCTGATTGGAGTTGTTACGGAAAGACACTGGAAATCCCCACAACAGAATACAGAGCCCACTTAGCAAGAGGAAGAGCGATAATTACATGCTATGCCACAGTCTGACAAGATGAGGTGTTTATACCTGAAAAAACATGCTGCCAATTATGTTTGCTACCAGGACCAGCCACGTAAACCAGCATGACCTTAACCTCTCTGAGCGTCCCGCTGAGACATTCACGATAATGCATGCAATATACAGAGCATCAAACCCGTCACACATACCACAACAGGAAAGAGCATAGCTTTTTCCTTTCCTTTGCTATTTCTGTGTAGGAATTATGTTCAGAATCACAGAAAATGCAATCCGAGACCGCCTGTTTCATAACCTATAGATTTAGACTTGCTCCACCATTATCTCGAGTTACTCATACTCTCCTGGTTGTTTTTCTCTCTCTTTCCATATTATTGATGACAGCAGCTCGCTCACGGTTAGTCAGAGCTTTTGACGCTTGACCCTGCTCAGTAGTTGCTCTCTATTCATAGCCACTGATAGCTTTTTGTTTGTTATAACCACCCAATTTATGCCTCTCTGGATAACCGAGAGCATTGATTGACTGACAGAGGGTTCAACGGCGATTGCTGGAGGTGAGGAGTGCCTTTAATGGTTCTGCTCCTCCATGCATTAAAAACTGCAACACATCATCCAAATCACTTTGAATCTCAAATCGCACATTATTAAGTGCTCTGTCTATATGAGGAATCGATGGTATAATAATTGCATTTGTTTTCGGCAAAAATGAAAAAGGTCCATTATGTCTCGGCTCTCGGTGCGATGTTGTGGGCAGATTATAGTACACCGTTCACTCTTTCGGTTTTGTTTTTTCTCTCTTCTGAATGTTCACTAATCGTTAACTTTTGTAGCGCCACATGCAGCTGTCAGATGAACTGAACACATCCTCCTACACTCTAATTGACCCAATCTCAGTTTCTCGTGACAAACAACATGACCCCATGGCCTCTGAAATTACTACTTTGACTGCGAAACCTAAAAAAAGAACTAATTGCTACTTTAATCCACTTATGCCATGCTCATGCACTCATGAAGTTTGACTTTAATTTCATTGAAACAAAAAAAAGTGGCAAGGATTAGTTTTGGAACAACAGCTCCATGAGCTAAATGAACACAAAAGCGAGCGCTCAGATTCTTCAGAATAATTAACTCATTTTTTGAAGGCCAATGTTTTTGGGCTTGACTGCAAATCAATGTAATCAATACTGTTGACTACCATAGGGTTAAAGGGTCAACGGTTTATATCAACGATAAAGAAAAGCAAACATCTTTTAAAAATCTATTTTAAAACACATATGCCAAGTTGAAAGATATGTACTCTTTTATATGGTTTCATTTGAATCATTCTAAAAATGTCATGTGGTGTAACCATTACAGTTTTGCTTACACACAATATTTTTACTTGTCACACAACTTTACCTGACACTCAAACACTAGAACCACACACAAAATCTGCAAAACCATACACTAATTCTCAGGCTTTAGACTTAATTTTCAATTTCATAAAACACTTTTTGCAAAACATAACACACAAGTCTCTATGTAACACACAAATATCTAACAGGAATTCATATTATGGAAGAGGAGTTTGATAATGTTTTGATAAGATTTGTGGGTGCAGTTCTCGGTGTGAAAAGTTTTGAAAAAAAGTTTAAAAAATGTGTGTAAGCACTTGAAAAAAATCTGTAATGAATACAAACACATCCTAATCCTTTGTCATCAAAATGTTTGTGAATATATTTTTGAGGGGGTTTTTTTTGACAAAATCAATAATTGTTAATTATGAAAAAAATGGGAGTTGCACCACATGGCATTTTTCCAACCTTTCAATTGTTCAAATGATTATTTACCTGAACTTGACACACAGTTATGACTGATGGTATCTATCATATGACACTTCCAGATTTAATTTTTTCAGCATGTTGGTCAAACCACACGACATTGATTTTGCTAACAAATATTTGTAACATTTAAAATTTTTTAGCCAAACTGCATTTTTAATGAACTTTGAAGAAATTATCAGATAGGCCAAAAACAACAATCACGCCACTGACCCTAAAATCCCAAAATTAAATAAACTGAGGTAAATGAAATATGCACTTCTGCACTCATATTCAGCTTTGTGCATAACGCACTTGTTAGTGTGCATGTGTGTGTTTGTCTTACTGGGACCACCCCTCCACTCCCCCTGGCTGTGTGTCACACTTAACAAGATTAGCCCTGTGGGCTACCGACACCCCTAACACCCCTGACCGCTCCCGCTGAGCCAATCACCCATGGTCCCATTCACACAAGAAGCTCCCTCTACGCCTCACACGGGGGCCATTCAGATCACAGACCGTACGCATCTTGGTTACCGTCGGAGTCAATATGGAGCTCCTGTCTAACCTCTTAGCCAGAGTGCTTTAACCAAAGTCACCTCTTTAAAGACAGAGGATGATGGGTAATAGATTCTCTAGAGACCCATGAGGGGCTGCAAACGGTCAGCAGGGCAGTGCTCTAACCATTAACCCTTAAGCGAAACTCACACCTCTCCACAATCCCAGCTCGTTACGAGCTATTTCAGGTCAAAAAAACTCATACTTCTGACACCCGAGAATCTGTGAATCCCTCCGAGACTCTCCTATCAAAGCGCTCGCTTGTCCGCCGACATGCGTAAAGACGCATCCTCCTGCCAGGCCTTATCCTCCTCTGCGCTGATGTGAAGAGTCGAGCGTAAAATGGAAGCGATTTATTAACGAACCATTAGGGACTGCTTTATAAATGCCCCTTCCCAGCATGCTCGGCGGGTGGTGTGGCCAGGCGGATTAGGCCATGCCGGTTTCGGTGACATGAGAAAGGAAGTTCCCCGCCGTGCATGTGAAGAGCGGCAAGGGAAACACAAAGCAGGGGCCGCCCTTTCCCCCTGCTCGCTACAGGGCCCTGGGTTCCAGGGGCCTCACAATGGGCTGAAGGGACATGAATGAGCTGGCCAGGTCGGTGGCAGTGGAGGTGGCTGGGTGACAGGGTGTGAAAGGGGCCAAGGAAGGAGAATAGCACAATGGGCCAGATAATGAGGTAGATTCCACGGGTCACCAAAGCATTACATTCACCTTCAGAGGTTCACACACACACACACACAGATACACCCGCATATACCTGAGGGACTCTTCATTCACAAAAAACGGGTGCGTGAGAAAGTCCCCCCGCCAGAAAAAGATGGTCGTACGAGCCGGCCTAAGTGCGTTGTGGCTCCTCCTTGCCATATCTTCCAGTTTTGTTTATCTGAACAACCTCGCTGCACTGTAACCAAACGCAATAAAAACAAGCAGCGACTTGCAGGCGAGTACCTGTGAAGGAAAAACAACATTTTGGACCGCGTTTCCGCACTGACAGACTGCCATCAGCCTGTTTAGGACAAAGTGTGGCAGATCCAGTTTAACCGACAAATCAGGCCGCAGTCTAAGCATAAGGGGAAGGATTAGCCAAACTGAAAGGCTGAAAGAAACTCAAGGCTATCAAATAGCACATGTTCGTGCAGCGCGGTGCAAAATAGCCACATTAAGAGCTTTAGACAGGGGAATTGGCGCTTATAATGCTTTTAGTATGGAGCTTTTGTCATTCCGTTCAGTTCAGGTGATTCCAAAGCGGCCACATTGGAGCCGGGTGTTAAAATGGTTGTCATCCAACCTCCTTCGTCGGCCTACTTCAGATAAGCGATTCACAGTTAGTCCGACTCATCAAAATTAGACACGGTCGCTAGGAAGCACCAGCCGTCGGTATCATCATAATCCTCCTCAGAGACATGAGGAACGCAGCAGAGATGCCCAGACATTGTGCTCTCCGGCTGGAGAGGCCATGAGATAATATGGACAGACAAGATACGCCTCCTCACTCTAGACGGGGCCTTTACAGCGCTCTTAATCTAATTAAGTAAATAACTTTATAAGTGATCACCTCTGTGACAAAACACTACTGAGAAAGCTAATTTGCTCCTTCCCTGGTGCAACAGATAATGCTGTTTTATTACACAAAGGTCACAAGGGAAATTAACTTCTCTCCAACAAGCAGATAAAAAGAGAATGCACAGGCACCCGGAATAACAAGTGTATACTGATTACATTCAACCCGGTGAGTCCCAGATGGGTTACAACAAGTGACCTTTCTCTAAGCTCCTACGAAAATGGGATATGCAAACGTCAACTCGCAGACAGCGCATGCAAGCCAGGTGTTTATGGATAAAGTAATAGAGAAAGGCAAGAACCAAGAGGTAGATTGGAAGGATTGTTCATTTGTCAGTGTTTGGCCACTTTTTGAGGAAGAAACGAGAAGTACGATTTTGTTTTTCCACTGAAAATACCTGGATGAATTGCATGACCGGAGTGAATGCACAACACGTTTTCTATTCGTTTTTGTTGCGTTGAGTTTGGCTGATGTTTAGACTGAGATTAATCCGCTGTCTTTGTTCAGCTCAGAATGGAAGACTTTAAACACGAAACTCTGCATTTTCTTACTCTCTTTAAGAGATCTGTGAAGATTTTCTCAGCGTTATTGAATAAAATGCTTCAGGTTTGACTGAAACTGCTGACATTAGTGCTTAAATTATATATGTAAATGTATACAGATTAAATATCCCGCTTGTGCAAAATACAAAGGTTTGGAGTCAGTATGATATTTTTAATGTTTTTAAAAAAAATTGTATATAGTTATTACACACGTCTTCAGTGTCACATGATCCTTCAGAAATCAATGTAATAATATGGGGCTCCAAAAATGGCTTTCAATGTTTAAAATAGTTATGTTGCATACTTTTTATGAGGAAACCGGATTCTCTGAACAGTTCAATGTTCAAAACAACAGACACTAACTTATTAATTTACTGTATCCCTGGTAAATTATAGTTATTAATTTCTTTTTTTACTCTAAACTATTAACAAACTAGGTATATATGTAGGTTTAGTTGTTTTTTAAGTTTTTAATGACAAAGATAAATGGAATTTATACTATATAAAGCTTTTCTGCTTCATTTGCTGATTCTCTTTCTTTTATTTATTTATTTAAGTCTACATTGCTGATACTATTTTAAAGATAAAATTACATTCATATGCTTTGTATCACTGACAAAACCCAGGTTTTCCCAATCTGTGTTAGTCAGCCATTTGTAAGGATCAGAGGGCAGATATCATGATCATCATCTTTATAATCCCGATAGATGTTAAAAATCTAAACTGAGCTTGCGGAGAATCCAGATGTGAAACTTTTCAGTGTCGTGACAATATCTCCCTGAACTATTGCATGTTTCAATCAATGCTGGCTGGAGTAAATAAAAAAGCAGGGGGGAAGATTCACCGCCATTGATCGCGGCTCAACACAGACCCTGCTGACAATCTAGGGTTTGCGCCAGTAATGTCCGCAGTCATTGACAAAATCAATGAAACTCATCCTTTCAATAGCATCCAATTATTAGCACAAAGTAAAGGCAGCCAACCCTGATAAATCACAAATACTTCATTGAGAAGACACTGACAAGATAAATGTTAATTGAAATGCAAATAATTCAGCCTTCACACAAGCTACATCATGACCAGTGAAAGTCAAACGAAATTTCCAAACATGAAATGATGATCTGGTGGAGTTTTATTAAATATCAGTTTCATGTAAATCATCCTACATTAAAGCTCCAAAAGACTGTAATAATGAAAACATGCTTCTCTAACTACTGCATATGTGCCAACTGTTACCGAGATGTGATCCTGGCAGGAGTGCAGCAAAATTCCACCCCTCACCACCAGTGATCTTGATAACACAGTGCAGCTCCCATTCTAATCATCATTAATATCTCATCACGGTTTGTGTTAATTAAAAAAGCTACAAGGCTGATGAGTGTTAAATGTGATCTAATGTTCATCGGTTCGGCTCGTCCCATCTTTAAGTGATTTTATAAATGTGCCAAATGTAATCAGATGAAGCAGGATGACTTTGTCTGGAAACTTTTTTTTTGTAACAAACTATTAAGCTACACCGAAGAACAACATTATCGTCTACACATGCTTTGAAAAAATATTTGACCGACACGGCAATACTGTCAGATCTTCAACTTAATTAATATCTAAAAGTCAGATTTAGAGTTTAATTGTTAACTACCCAGAAAGCAAAATTAGCAAATAAATACACATTGGCACAATTATTTATAATAATATATAAACTAAGGCTGTACAGATTTGGCACTTACATGCAAAAATTCAGCACATTTAGTATTAATGACATATTAAGTATCAGTTAATAATTATTAAGTAGAGCAACAACAAAAAAGTATGTGCATTTATTCCATACATCCAAAAAAAAACTTGCTTTTGTCACCATGACTTATTATTATGGTTACATTTCCAACTCTGCAAAGGTTCTTACATGATTAATGAAATGAAAAGAGAAGACCCCGGCGATATAAATTAATATACAGTCATAACATTTTAAAAATCACTGGCATATGAGAAAAAAAATTAACCCTGCACATTCTCCATGAACTCACTGCTTTTGCCATAAAAACCCAGTGAGACTAGCATATCAACAGCATGAAAACAATTCTCCTGCATCTTTGCTAATGTTAAATGTAGAGGCACTGTTTGTCTAACATTTTTGGCTAATGAGCCATGAAACAAATTTGCTACTGTTGACCCAGTAATTTTAAGTAATATGGCTATTAAAAGCCATTATGTGTCAGTCAGATGGAACAGAGTGGGGTTGAACTGTTCTCAGAGGGGTTTGAAGAGCACTGGTAAATCAGTTCGACTGAAGCAGCCCCGCTGTTAGCGCTGTTTGATAACCTGACTGAAGGTGTGCAGTATGACCAGGGCTGAAACACACACATTAGGGAAGAAAGCAACCCACCAAGACAACAGTAAGACAACTCATTCATTTTAAATGTAAACAACGTGAAATATTATGTACGCATTTACCATATTCTTCTCCTGATTCTCCCTCGAGAACCATCTGACGTTCCAAGAACTAATTCCCTTCCATATGCATGAACCTCAACCACACACACACACACATCCATACACACACTAATATCCTCCCAGAACTCATTAATACAGTGTTGTGGATGACTGCTCTACAGGGCCTGACTTAGAATCAGTGGAAGGCAAGAAAATCAGATTAAACAATTAGTGTCAATTAGCCCCGGCCAAATCATTCCACAAACAATTGGTCTCTAGTGCCCCGCTTAATTACGAGCGACTCTCAGCGCCTTATCAAGAGCCTCGTCTGGCCCGTGATTCATGTCCGACTCTCCACTGTCCCGCAGGCACCATCAATTATCCTCCTGTAAACAAATCCTTGATAATAAATGGCATGCCTTGCCGAGCTCTATTAGCATAGCCTTATTTATGCCCGCGCGCTAGTCCCACTGCAAAACTGCTAGTGATCATGAGGCCCTCCTGATTAGAGAGGGCCGGACATTGGGGGGAAACTGTGAAACGATGAGGATGTTAATAGAAATGCCAGACGAAGTGATGTAGTGCACTTGTTTGTCAGGGGTTTTTTTGTTCAGCTATCAAAGTGATAAAGTCGCTTGCAATATTAAAGATTTCAAAATGATTCTGTATATGGAAGTTCTTCAACTATGAAGACTTTCATGGCAAAAAGTTTGACCTTTATTAAAACTAACAAATAAAGGTCAAATTAAAAATGGTCTTGTAATTTTTTGTACTGCATCTTCATCTTTTTTATATGTTATTGCATTTATTGTTTTTGCTTTGTCCAACATTTGTCCCACAACGTAGTTTTACTGAGCTAGCACATAAAAATCCATTTTCAAAATCATATTCTTGCCTCATCCAGATTGACTGGGGTAGGCCTACAATAAGGATTTTGAGCTGTCGGGTCGGATTTCACGCGAAAATTGCTTACGTAATTGTCCGTTTACGCCATGTCTGTAATAAAAACATGGTACACTGTGTGGTTTGCAACTACAGTAAATAGTGTTGTTGTGTATACTTTGAAGTAATAGCAGAAGTAGAACTTGTTAACCTTTGTGGAATCATTCATTGTCCAAACGCAGAGAGTCAACAGGGTAAAGTGCCAAAGCAAAACTCACTCAGTCCGACATGATAACTACTTGTTCCGATGACTTTTGTTTCTGAACTGCTTGAGATGTGTGAAAGAACTTTTCTGACATGGCCTTTTATGCACAAGCACTGCACAACTAACAGTAACAGTAACAGTAACACGCAAGTTACATGCAAATTTATTTTCAACCAGAGATGGCGATAGAGTAGCCAAGGTTCTGTCATGCAGCTCTAAATTTTACATTTTAAAAACGAAAATATTAATTAAACATGTGGAATAGCGTACACTAGTCTATTCCTATATATGTGGGGTGAACATTTTTATTAAATAAATCCAAGCCTTATGACAACACAGATAGATCCAGATAAATTAACAAAATATGTAATTTTTCATATTTTTAGAAATTGTGTATCAATCAACGTATTTATAAGTATTAATACATATTTTAGTATTAATGTTTTAAAAAACTTTGTTATAAATTATAAGACAAGACTGCCCTGCTCCAAAAATGTCCACCACAGAATGCTGCTAACCAAAATACATTCAATTATGTTATAGGCCAAGCCAAAATAAATTTTAGATACTGTGGAAATGGTGACTTTTCTGAATAATAATAATAATAATAATAATTAAATTAATGAATTCTCCTAGCTGCACATTGTTAAACACGTTATATAAATGAGTGAAAGTGTGAAGTGTGTCTTATTGCGGTTTATTTTCTAAAAGTGTGCAAATTGCCTACAGAAACACCCATGTGTGAAAGCTACCCTTCCGTGTCATATTTTACCCGTCATGCACTCACTTACTCTGTAGACTTTTACAAACATCAAATGTGGGGAGGAGCATTTTATCTATTACCGTTATTTCATTCCAGCACGATACAATGCTGCATACCATTCCTCACAATATAAAACCGGCCAACACCCGAACCGACACTGATTCTTTGATGTACAGTGTAACCATGACAAAAAGCACACACAATCTCACACCCCCACAAACACACACACATAAATACACGTGTTGCAGGGGGAGACAGCAGGCGAGATGACATGTTAAATTACCCTAGTGATGTATGGTTTAATGAACCCCCTTGTGTTGATCATGCTCCACATTAATCAGCCGGCTCCAGCAGATTCCCTTATTTTCTCAATGCTCCCCTGATAAACTGCAATTTCATTTAACCTTGGACAGCAACTTTAATAGCTTCCACAGGACAACTGTCAATACTAGCCTGGGTATACAGTGATTAAATTGCATGGCGAGAAGACTGTCCTGACTTCCTTTATCAAGCCCCTCCTTCGTCCCTCCGTTCAACAATTCTCTCGTTTTTACTTCTTCCTCGGTGGGATTTTTCCTTAAGGCCAGAAAGCAAATAAACATGGATATTTGAATGCAAAGGTGGACAGTTTAAGCAGAGGAAGAAAGATTTCTACACTGCAAAATGGATTTTTGAATCAAAATGTATGCAGCATTTTTGTTCGAAATTATTTTTCAGATAAAACAATGTGAAGAACAGCCAGGTTATGCAAGAGCAGCGAGATCTTGGCATCTGATGGCATGAGATTCGAACCAGCAATGTTCCTGAGGTCTCAGCGGCATCTTTCTAGTCAGCATCCAGGGTTAAAAAAATGACATTTGTACATAATAGGCATTGGCCACATCATAAAATGCACTAGCAAGATATAGCTCTTTTTTTTGTTGTTTTTTTAGAGCTATTTAGATTTAGTGTTTCGAGTACAGGAAGATGTTTTTGTTGCAATGACATGCAGACACATATCTCTAGAGCACTGCAGGTGCCTGCTGACCTCAGCACAGTTCCAGCGCCTTTCTGTCTGTGACATCTAAATTCTCTTCGTGTCAACTGAGCACAAATTATAAGCCAAGAGACATCAGCTGACTGATTAAAAACAAGTGTCAGGCTATGGAAGGACAAAGGAATGTCTGCGAATACAAAAAATAATCAATAAGCCTCCCTCCCTGAGTGAGCGGTGTATAAAGTAGAACTTACTTTGGAGGGCATCAACTAGCCTATAACATCGTCAAATCATAATAAACACTGTGTAAATGTAATGATTAAGAAGATCAGTCAATGACTGAATATGTATTATGTTTTATGCAGCGGTGCCAAAATTATTAGAACACTCGACAAATCTGAAAATATTGACTTTTTTTTTACCTTCATAACGGGATTTCATTTTATAATATTCATTGCAGATGGTTATCAGATAAAGTGAGTCATACTAATTTTATCCACCATTTGCAGCAATTCCAGCAGCACATTTCTCTGGCATAACTGTATATTTACTGAGAACTTCAACGGTAATGTTAACCCATGCCTTCTACAACTCAAGCCAAAGACTTTCCTTTCTGTATACAATTGATCTGTTCAGTTTATTTTCCAACTCGACCCAAATTTGCTCGATGGGGTTGAGGTCAAGAGCTGCAGATTCCTTGCATCACAGGTAGGCTCGTTTTATGGGTATTTTTTATGGCCAAGTGAACAAAAACAACTCCAACCTCTTTAATATGCCAAGTGTTCTAACGATTTTGACCATAATCATTAAACAAAGGCTAACATTCAGAATGTGGCCCAAATGTTATTTATTCCCACGTCACAGAGGAACCAATCACTATATATTAAATAATAACTATTACTATAATAAAAAATAAATAATTAACAACAATGAATGTCATATTAAACGTTTTATGAATATTTGCATTGAGAATTTTCTGGTGAATTTTATGTTTTAATATTAGTGCTGTCAAGTGATTAATCGTGATTAATTGCACCCAAAATTAATATTTCTGTATACATTATGCGTGTGTGTGTACTGTGAATATTTATTAAAATATTTATATAGATACAGTGCCCTCCACTAATATTGGCCCCCTTGGCGAATCTGAGCAAAGGTGACTGAAAATAAATCTGCATTGTTTATCCTTTTGATCTTTCATTCAAACAGTTTACAAAATTCGAACCTATCATCAGTGGTGAATCACTCCCTGGGCGAGACCCACTCTTATAATTTCAAATAACATCAGAAAAACATTTATTTTGAATAAAAATAAAAGAAATAACCAAAAAGTTGAAAATAAAGTATTGGGTAGGGTTAGGGAGGACTTTATTTTCCCAATAAAGGTGTCAACCATGGCATCTATTTAATGATGTGAATTAAAAAAAACAAAAAACTATACTGAGGTGCAGATAATTGTCTCTTGCAATAAGTGTTATAAATATCAGAAAATGCTGTGTGCACTTGGCATAAATAGCCGCTGCCAAAAAATAATGATCATAAAACTTATTATCCATATGGAATTGTCAGATATGAAAATTATGTAGCAATAATTGATTGATGTTAAGTGAAGGTGGATAGTGTATGCTGTTGTTTTGTTTGTAAAGATCTGTTCAAGCCCACTGAAATGAATGCAGATATATCAACATCAGTGTCTCCAGATCAAAAAACGTTCATATATTCCCTGCTGCTGTAACATTAGCACTTTTATTAAAATGAAACACATAGCCCTACGTCTGTTTTTATATTGTTTATCAACGGTGTACATTTATTATATTGTTTGGATCAACTAGCCGAGATATGAATGTTTATTCATATTATTAGATAATGTCCAAATATTTTTCATATATTAGATCTGAGGGGAAAAGAAAGGATGTGATGTTCAGGTAACTACGGTAATTATCAAAGTGGGAAGTAATGCCCTCTGCGGGGGTTACAACACACACAAGGATTGAAAAAGAGTAAATATAATATTTCCTTCAAATTTTCATGTCATATATAACGTTATGTGACGTTCTGCAAAACAATAGCCTTAGCTTCAAAACACTTTTTTCTTTCTGGTGAAAATGATATGGTCAAATCAGTTTTCTCTCGGGTACACTGCAGTGTGAGCTTCACAGTGAACATTACTACATCATGCTCGTCAAAAATCCCAGGTATTTTGAGCATTCTATTTTGAATCTATCAGTACTTTTTTTTTTTTTACTGAAGTACATAAAAAACAAGTACTTTCACTCGAGTAAAATTGAAAAAGGAGTACTTTTACTTTTACTGGAGTAATATTTTATTGTATGTATCTGTACTTTCACTCAAGTACTTGATTTGTGTACTTCTTCCACCTCTGCAGGACTGGAACTACAAATGGGACTGGTCCTGGACATCTTGTTTAGACACAAGGCATCATGGATTCTATCAAATACCAACAGATAAAAATCCATAATCCACTGGGACAATAATCCAAACACAAACATCAAAATAAACACAAGAATTAGTCACTGAGCACAAATGAAGCCATGGCTGTCCCAGTCCTCTGACCGGAACCCTGCAGAAAATGAGTGAGGTGAACTAGAGAGGAGAAGCACCATCATGGAGCTGGTATTCTGAAGGGTCTGGAGGGATTCTGCATTAAGGAATGGTCTGTTTTCTCTTATCAGGTGTTCTCCAAACTCTTCAGGCGTTACAGGAGAAAACTCAGAGCTGTTATTTAGAGAAAAGGACGGAGCAATAATTGGGTGCCAGTAATTGTGGCTAACATTTATTCCATCATTAGTTTTTCTCCCCATTTCCAATTGTTTTCCTTCAGTGGTAGGTTAGAATTTTGTGAATTCTTTAAATGAAAGATCAAAGGGATAAACAATGCAGATGTATATTCACAGCCACCTTTGCTCAGATTTAACAAGGGTGCCAATATTAGTGGAGGGCACTGTACATATGTCACATTGTTGTTACATGGCTTAAACATGCTTGTGTTGTAATCTTCAATCTATTTTAGTGGGGGTTGTTCACCCAAAATGAAAATTTACTATGAAAGTCAATTGTTTTGGACATTCACTGTGTGTGAATACATTTTAAACATTCTTCAAAATATCTTCTATTGTCTTTAAAATAAAGTAGGTCATTCAGGCTTGTAAAGACATGAGTGGATAAATTATCTATCCATTTAAGTTTTTTAGCTGATATTACTTCCGGCTCATTCAACTCATCTTGAAATGAAAGAGCAAGTTGAGAGCACTGCATTATGGGTTACAACTCTTCATTTCATGTTTCAGCCAATTTAGCACATCGTCAGTGTAAATAGTCATTGTCATGAAAATGTTCAATTACGGTATTCTAACTTTTTAAAGAATGACCTGACACAAAATTATTGTGTAAACAAACTTAATGTGAACTTAGCATTAAATTAGTGACTGTTTTACACCAAATGGCTGAAGCTCTTCCTTGTTTAGTTGGGTAAATCCACCATTATCCAGGCAAGGCTAACAAGCTTGATTAGTTGCTAGCCTGAGCACTTCCTTAATGACTCTGTTCTTGGTTAGCAGGGCTTTAATAACGCAAGCTTAGCTAAGCCCTGCCGGAGGCCAGCACAGCAGAGAGAGAAGTCCAGATAAAAGAAAGACAGAGATTTGGGAAGCGTTTAAGCCCATCTGCAGTTTTGACTTGATTAAAACCTTAAACCCAGCTCTATATCACTTCTAACAGCTAAACGTGGAGGTAGTCATAATGAACTCACAGCGATCTGTGGCTCCTCTGGTTCCTCCAGTCCATCGGGGCGGCTGAGGTTCCGGGCGGGCTGTATGCACACTACGTTGCTGTCCCAGGATGGAGGCCCAACTGGGGGCAGTCGGGGCATCTGGTCATCAGAGAACTCTCCATCGGCTCCATCTGTCAGGAAAGGAAACCCTTTAATGCCTTAATTTTTGGATTTATACCTCAAGAAAACACTGTAGCTTAAACTAATATGATCAGGAACATGCACAGCTGCCTAAAAAGTGGTTGGAGCCCAAAGTCCCAATTGAAAATGTTTTACAGTAATAATAATTTATTTTTAAGAAGCAGTGAAATTCAAGGTGTTGTGTATGAAAGAGGATTAGGGCCAAGCAGTAATAACACAAAATAAATCAATAAAAAGAGAAAACTCATTGAAAAATTATGAAATAAAACATTGACCAGAAACTCAAGAATAAGGTGGATGCTTGGCAAAAAAAAACTAAAAACTAAAAGGCTAAGAATAAACATTACATTATGAAAAAAATGTTGAAATAAAATGCTGATAATAAACGGTTATCTGTTAAAGTGGTTAAATTTCAAGAAAAAAAATGTTGAAACTCATAAAAGAAAGTCATTAAATTTCAAGATTAAAGTAGATGTTTGGCAGAACAATTTTTGAACTAAAAGGCTAAGAATAAACATTACATTAAACAGTTACATTTCAAGAAAAATAAAATTGAAGTACAGTGCTGAGAATACAAATACAAGCATATAATTAATTTAATTACAAAATTGTTAAATTTCAAGAAAAAATAAATAAATAAAATTGAAAAATAAAATGCTGAGAATAAACACATATCATATTCATTTCATCTCGTTGGACAAAATCAAACAGCGTCTGCTGTCGTGTAGGTAATGTACATGGATGTAGCATATGATGTGATTGATGAGGGTTCGAATCAATCTTCTGATATTTATGTCCGAGCCCGATCCCAGCCAATAAAATGTTTTTCTCATACTTATGACACATGCACCTTTTTTGTGTGGAAAGCCCGCTTTTATTAAGCAACCGTAGGAAGGCGTTCGGAAATGTCGACAGATAAGAGCATCAGCGGGGCAAAAAACGCTGTTATAACACAGACGCACATTCACGCTGATGTGACCGAGCCCGACCCGAACCCGAGCATCCTTTGTAAATATCTGTCCGAACCCAGCCCGGCCCGTCGGGTACCGTCGGGCTCGGGTATCCATCCTCAAAATTTCTAGTCACCTTCAAATTTGAATGTTTTGACCTCAACTGCATGGGAACCAATAAAAATGCCTGTATTTGTCCCGTGACAAACTGGTGAAAACAATGGAAATGTAAGTCGTACACTATGATGAAACTTCCTTATAAATTTTACTCCTTATTTAGAATGAGCGATTAAAATGAATGGTGAATAGCAGCATAGATACCCCTGGAATCAGTAGAAGAGTACGGGTTCCCAAACATGAGATCAGAGGGGCGCTGGGGGACCAGCAGAGGAGATGGGTCATCTTGAGGGTACGGCATGGGGAACTGCAAGAAAACTGATGGCGCATCCACATCGCCGTCTTTCTTTTCATGTTCTTCTTCCCTGCTGACACTCCTCTGCAACTCCTGATGGGACACAGGAAATGCAACATGTGTTAAGTTTTGGTTTGCTTCAAGAACGGTCACTGAAATCAGAAGCTAATCAACTGATCCAGAAAAGCTAAACGGCGTAAAATTGCCTCAAATGTGATCAAACTGAAAATAAAGTCTAATTTAAAGCCAGCCATGATGTATTGACAATAACTTAAGAGTCAGGTCCCATTTTTCCATCCCTCCTTTCATCCTGTCCTCTATCTTTGAGTCCAGACAGTACATCACTCACCACAGCGAGCAGAGGCAGCAGAGTAGAGTAACTCGCCACCCTCGCACAAACAGTTTAATTAGGCCCTTCATTAAAACTCCTCTGCCTGTTCAAAGGCAGGCAGAGCTCTGCCTTTTATTGAAGTCTTCGGCAGGCGCCAATTTCGTTTAGTCTGAACCTCAAATTGGGCCATTTTGCTTCTTGAGCGTCGAGTTTTGTGTTGTACCTCGACTACACGTCCCTCTCTGTGGTCCAGGGTAATTGAATGGAAAATAAGGACTCACTTGCACTGCTGGCCCAATTAGAGAGATATGTTAAACCCAAACCAGATCCTGAGAATAAAACAACAAGCAAGAAAACAACTGCATTTTTAGATTGGCAGAGGCCTGTGGAAAATGTAAACGAAACCACGCACCCTCTCTAGCTTCTCTTTTTCTTTGGTCAACGAAAAAAGACTGTCCTTCAGCTCCTTGAGTTCTCGGCCCTTCTCTGCCACCTGGCTCTGGAATCAGAAACACGTTGTTACTGATATTATCTGCTAAAACATTATTTAATATGAAAAGAGAAACAACTTTACTCTAGAATAAGAATGAACCGTTAATGTAAGAAAAATAATGTACAGTCAGATATTTTCAAAGGTATACTACACTAATTAATGAAAATTGAGTGGGAGGTGTGCACGAGTGAATGTGTACATACTTGCAAAATATTATTTTATCATTATTTTAAAATAATTCAAATGGATAGCTTCACAATAAAACAAAAAAAAAGATAATTAATTAAAATCACTTGCCTTAAATCTATTTAAAAGCTTTAGCTAATTTATAAAAAAATAAATTATGATATAAATTAATTATTAATTAATTAATTATAATATATA
>JAUMHP010000070.1:8319879-8335962 GCA_032361065.1 Enteromius trimaculatus
TTGCAATACTGCCTCCTGTTTAACATAACTGAAAAATCGTGTCCAGTAAGGACCGTAACTGACCATCCTATTCTACAACACTCCTGTGATCATGTCTATGGTTGTGTGATCCAGCAAAAAGTCAGCACATGGTCCAAGGCCCTGCTCGAGTGGTTCAATGGGGTTGTGGGACGTGGGCCGAGGGGATGGGGTTGGGGCTGGGATGTGGATGTGGACTGGCGCTCTCTGAGGTTCATCCAGGCAGAGCCAGGCTTCCTGCTCCTCCTTTGTCACACCATTTGGGCTCTTGTGTCTCGGGCTCCACTGCCCTAGCCTCACTTGGCAGCCCTGCACACACAGGGACATCTGGTCTCTCTGTCCCACCTCCTGCTGAAAAGAAAGAGTCCGGCCATGGCCCCACATTCATATGATATTGTAAAAAAGCATTACATTGAGCTATAGTTGATAATGCTTGAAATAATTTGTATCACAAGTAATAGAGAGAGAGAGAGAATTCATAAAACATACAATTATTTGTTTATATATATATATATATATATATATATATATATATACTGTATGTGACCCTGACCCACAAAATCAGTTATAAGTAGCCCAGGTTTACTTTGTATGGTTCAAAAATATAGATTTTTCTTTTATGCCAAAAACCATTAGGGTATTAAGCAAAGATCATCTTCCATGAAGATATTTAGTAAATTTCCAACCAAAATTAGTTTATGTCTTTTTTATTAGTAATATGCATTGCTAGGGACTTCTTTTGAACAACTTTAAATGCACTTATCTCAATATTTTTATTTATTTATTTATTTTTTTGCATCTTCAGATTAAAGTTTTTCAAATAGTAATCTAGCTAAATATTGTCCCATCCTAACAAACCATAAATCAAAACCTCAAAACTTTTAAATCAAATTTCAAACGC
Source organism: Enteromius trimaculatus (assembly GCA_032361065.1). Lineage (NCBI taxonomy): Eukaryota > Metazoa > Chordata > Actinopteri > Cypriniformes > Cyprinidae > Enteromius > Enteromius trimaculatus. Next base: position 8,320,799 of record JAUMHP010000070.1, read on the forward strand.
TTAAAACGCTTGTTTTTTTGTGATCCATGGTGACATATACTGCATGTAAAATGATAATTAAATAGTAAATTATAGAAAATGAGTTAGTTAAAAAACCTGTAATACTGGTAAATTGCAAAAAAACAAAAACAAAACTCAGTAGGCTTATTTAACAACAGATGTTTCGAAATAAATAAATATAAAAAAACGTATAATTGTCTTCCATCAAAATAATCAATCATTTATTTGCTGATTTTATTTCTTTCTCCTACTTTTTTTTTTTTTTTTAACTCGATGCTTTCAACGTTGTCCTAAATCTTTATTACTAGTTTCGAATTCCGCCAATTAGTCTACTGATGTTTCGCAGGACTCGGACAGGTAGACCACCAGATTATCAGTTTTCCTGGATAATCATAAGATTAAAGAGGAAAGTGCTCCCACCATCTCCGGGACACAGCCGCTGACTTCCCCTCTTTTCTTTTCGCAAAATTATTGAGAGCACGCAATATTACACCCATTTTGTTCGTGCGCACTGGGCCAGAATAACGCGATGATTAGGGCCACGAATGGGACAGGTTTCTTCAGCTTGATTTCATGACGGTAATGTAGCCCATGCATGGGAGAAGAAAGGCAGAGATGGGGACATCTGTTCAAAACAGGCCAAAAAGAACCTCGGTGGCCTGTATGGCATCTTGGGAAAGAAAGCAACAGGATATTACAACCGCTTTGTTGTGTTTTTTGACTGATTTTACTGTCATTCTAAATTTGATTCGTGAATTTATTTAATTGCTTTATTTACAGTACTTTGATATGAATTAGATTCACAAAACCACGAATTCAATTATAAGCACATTTTTTGGCCAAGTATACGTTCTAATCTTTTATCATTTTTTAAATAATTAATTTAAACGTGATAAAATAGTGAAATGTGTTTTCTGTAGTATTGTTAAAAAAACACGCTGTTGCTGCGCTTGCACCTCATCCTCTCTCGCGCATCTCTCGCGCTGTCTTGTCAGAGGACACGAACACATGTTTTGATTACACCACCGGTGGTCGAGCGGCTCCTCCGTTATTCGTAATTAAACTCAATTCCCAAAGTAACATTTATCTTCCAGGGTCTGCGCGTTCACTGTGCGCGAGCGCCACTGCCTTCTGCTGTGCGAGAGGAGACGCGCGCGGGGTCAATCAATAAAGCGAGGACACAGACACGGTATGTGCATCATGCATCTGTTGCAATCAAACAATGCTACGGTTTATGGGACATTTGCTTGTGTGTGTGTCTGACATTTGTATTTTGGAACGGGTTGCGCGTGCACGTTGAGCTATGGAAATGCGTTGCCGTGAAGTTTCACCACTTTATTTATTTGTCTGTTAGTCATTACATGCTGATTTTTTTTTTACTCTGCGTGATATGAAAATGTTTTAGTGTAGAGCAGAGATTCATTAGTTGTTGGGTTTTCTTTTTATTCAGACATCAAAATCTCACCATCTCCAGTCTTTAAATCATCTGAGAGAAAAGTTAAGTTATTTTGACATGCTGGATGTTTGACACAAAAGCTCTCCATTTGATTATTTACATTTATGTTTATATTAATTCTGTAGAATTAACTTTACATTTAAATTTTGCGCAAATCAGCCTTTTATTTTTTTCCCGGTGTGACTTGCTTGCTTTTTTTTTTTTTTTTTTGCAGCGTATTTTTCTCACTCTCAGTTTTGAGCTCAACTGCTTCTTGTTCTTTAAATTAGAACGACTAAGCACTGCCAAGGAAACAACAGAACTGTTGTGCGAATCGAAGAAACAGAGAAATGAATCTGATCAGCCATCTATCACTCCCCGCAATAAAGGAGGCGACACGGCGGAGGCAGATGATTTGATGAATAATCTTCGGTCGTTTTAATTAACTTTTTGCTGTCCTATAATGACCAAGTTGGTCAACGGAGCCGGTCAATAAGAATGTTAATATCAAACAAATAAAACTTCTCATGATTAAAAACCTCCTGCTTTATTAAATTTGAAATTCAAATGAAATTTATGCCTCCAGTCCACGGCGCATGTAAATAGAGTAGCCAGGGCTACATCATTATCCTGAGAGCATTTCTGCATTCATCGTCCTGATATCAATAGCCCGCCACTTTATTGCTGTTGAGAGTTAACAGAACACAAAAGCCATATTCCACCTTGTAAAGACGTTTACATGCATTATGTGAAATGATTTTTTATACTGATCAACAAGTTCACAGAGTTAGCGCTCACAATTCGTAATACATACGTAATAATAACAAAACGTCAGAAAACACACCAGTCCTGCGTAAAACGCTGTGTGTGTGTTACTGTACTTGCCATGCGCGCGCGTGTGTGTGTGTTAATAAGGAGACAGCGAAACAAATAGGCTAGAAAGTATTCTTTATTGATTTCGTTCATTTGTGCATATACATTTTTAAATAAATCGACCCACAATGCACGCTTGTTTGAATCATTTTAACTTTTAATTTTAACTAAAGGAACGTGTTCATTTTCGAAACAATAGTCACACATTTACATATACATTAACATCAAATTGTTTTAGACTATAAAAATAAAACTAACCTGTTCGTTTTGTCTTCTTGGCTTGCACAACATAATTTCTTTACAGGAATCTATATTCTACAAAACAACCTGTAAGACAATGACAACGTGATATGTTATAAGATACGTGAGAAAAGAGCAATGTGATATACAATTTTTCCCAAATCACAACTTGAAGCACATACAGCCTAATAATGATAATAATAATAATAATAATAATTCATAACAGATCAGGGGGTCCAGTAACCTCGTTAACCTCTTTATACAAAAGAATAGAAAAGTTTTCCCTAAAACTTCCAGTCCTACTCATTTAACTCGAGTTTTATTATGAGGGGGGTGTTGGAAGGGGTGGAGATCTTGTCTGAAGTGTTCTATCGATGACCTCACGCTAGAATGTGGCCGCGTGAAGGTACGGCTCTTCCTGATTGGTCGCCCGTGTCACAGCGGCACTTCAAAGCCGTGAGAGGAGCTACAATTGTGCTGGAATGGGCGGACCACATCATTGTATTGCACACCTCTAAAAAAACAGTGCTCTGATTCATAAATATAAAAAGATCCTCTGAGGAGGGCACTTTTGTGATGGCAACTTCACTTCTAGGGGTGAGTCTAAGGAGTTTCGTGCTGGTTTAATTAGTTTCCTTTATTGTCCTGCCGTGGGGATTAAAATTTCTTGGGTCAGCCGGGGAGAGAGTCACTTGATTATGTTTTAAGCGAGAGAAACGAGCAGGACTTCCATTTCTCAACTACGACATTGTATGTATAACTTATCTTGGTGTTTATATGCTGTGTTTCGCTTATGTTTTGTGTTTGCGAGTGGTTGTGTTTCAGTGGTTAAGATTTCGTCACTGCCATACTTCAGGTATGCTGGGCTTGCACGATAAAAGACAGCGCGTTAAAAATGTTCTTCAAACGCACCCAGTTCACTAAATCTACCGTCTTTACTTACCTTCTAACTTCTTTTGTTCCAGGAGGAGCCGAGATTGGGGTCGACTCCTTTAGCCATGTTGGCTGCGACGTGTAACAAAATCGGGAGTCCGAGTCCTTCTCCTTCCTCTATTTCGGATAACTCGTCTTCTTTCGGAAAAGGATTCCACCCGTGGAAACGAGCGGCAGCCAGCAGCTGTAGTTTGGGATCCAGTTTATCCTCTTTCGCTCGGAATGGTGGTGGTTTAAGCGACTCTTTCGGCACGAACACTTCCACGGGATCCAGTGCCTTTTCCTTAACTTCTGGTACTTCATCCAACTCCCACTTCGGAAACGACTACTCCGTTTTCCAGGCGTCGGTTTCCAACAACTCCCAAGAGCCCAGCCACCAGCCCATGTTTATTTCCAAGGTGCACACGTCCGTGGACAGCTTGCAAAGCATTTACCCGAGAATGAGCGTGGCGCATCCCTACGAGTCGTGGTTCAAGTCCTCGCACCCTGGCATACCCACGGGGGATGTGGGCACCACGGGCGCTTCCGCGTGGTGGGACGTGGGGGCCGGCTGGATTGACGTGCAGAACCCGAACGGAGCCGCGCTCCAGACGTCCCTTCACTCCGGTGGGCTGCAGACGTCCTTACACTCTCCTTTGGGGGGATACAACTCAGACTACTCGAGTTTAAGCCACTCTGCCTTTAGCACCAGTGCGTCCCCGCATCTGCTGACCACCGGCCAGCATCTCATGGACGGATTCAAACCCGTGCTCTCCTCGTACCCGGACACCAGTCCCTCTCCTCTGGGTGGAGCGGGAGGTTCCATGTTGACGGGGGGTCCGGCGGCCTCGCTGGGGGGATCTCCTCGGTCCTCGGCGCGGCGTTACTCGGGCAGAGCGACGTGCGACTGTCCGAACTGTCAAGAGGCGGAGCGCCTGGGTCCAGCTGGCGCGAGCCTTCGCAGAAAAGGGCTACACAGCTGTCACATTCCCGGCTGTGGGAAAGTGTACGGCAAAACGTCGCACCTCAAGGCTCATTTGAGGTGGCACACCGGAGAAAGGCCGTTTGTGTGTAACTGGTTGTTCTGTGGGAAGAGGTTCACGCGCTCTGACGAGCTCCAGCGACATTTACGCACGCACACCGGCGAGAAGCGCTTCGCTTGTCCCGTGTGTAACAAGAGGTTCATGCGGAGCGACCACCTCAGTAAACATGTCAAAACGCACAGTGCCGGGGGCTCGTCGGGGTCGGGCTCTGGGGCGAGTGGAGGGAAACGAGGGAGCGACACCGACAGCGAGCACAGTGTGCCCGGTAGCCCCTCGTGCCACTCACCTGACCTGTTGCAACCTCCCGAGTCTGTCCCGACGACAGGCATGAACGGCCGTGCAAACTCCCTTGATTAATCCCGTTCAAAACGCACGCGCACGAACCTCGAACGGACTAGAAACTCATCTGACGGTTCGCAAAAAGGCTGTGCTGTTCGTTCGGTCACACTTTACAAAAACTTTCGGCAATTCCAGTTGTTAACAAACGCTATCAGATCGCTAGTTAATGCACATTCAATTCTGAATACCCTGAAACAACACAAACCAAAGTTTCATCTCTTTTTAGAGTGTACATTAACTAATTTTCTGTTAAGCTTACAGTGAAAGTTATTATAAAGCGTCACCTGGGGAAATACCGTGTGGCCATTTCACTTGGATGTTGTAAAGTGATTCAATTTACGATTAAAATGTAATTTACTATGATTTTGGTCTGCACAGATTCTATGTGACATGAATTTGGTAAAGTAAGGGAATACTAAAAAGGACATAATCTGATATGTGCATTCTGATGGGTATTTGTCGAATAGTCTCATTTTACTTACTGTTGTTATGAAACAGAAAAAAAAAATGTATTTTACCCATCAGTGAAGTGGCCTGTCATTGCTAACTTTTTGTTTTTCTCAAAACCAAACTGTGGCACTTTATTCATGAACACTACTAAAATCCAATTTCGTAAGGATAAATTGCCGTAGTGTTGAATAGACTTCGTTTTTCGTCATTTACAAATTCACTTCTTTAATATTCGAAAAGATAGTCTATATATCGCACATTGGTCTTTGTCGAAACTACAGACTACAAATCCTAAGTTTGTATGAAATGTACTTATTTCTTGTTGCTGCAAACGAATGTAAATACTGAAAATAAAATAGAATAGATTAGAAGGTTATTCCACACTGATGTAAAACCTGGGTATGTATTTGTTCAAGATGCACATTTTGAATAGTATTTCTAGTTGCATATATTGATTCTAGTAAATATCCAAACCTGTACGGGAGTGTTTTTTGTGAAGAAAAACGTCATATTTATCCACGAGTTGGACTTGATTTTTTTTTTTTTGGAGGTCTGTCATAGACGCACTTTGAAATGATTTGTAAGATTTTAAATTCAGAATTCAGTGTTTAATCACGTTTTCTAATTTATGTAAGCATGCACATGTAAGGTGAGCGTTTATTTCACATCGTTTATTTGAGAAAATTGGCTTTCTAATTTAAGCCACTCAATAAAGTCAACATGGATTCAGCCACAGTGAACGGTTTGCCGTTGATATTACTGCAAAGCCCGATTTCTATACAATAAAATGTGCTCTATAGTGCAGGACCTGTTACGCTGTTTCAATACCAATTGTAAAAGAAAAATTAAATGTGTTCAAATGTTAAAACTGCAGTTGTTGTGGAACCCACGAAAAGCCGTTTTAGTGAATTTGTTTGCTACTTTATAACACATATATTTTTATTTGAGTTGTACACATTCTGTAAAGCAGGCTAGCTAAGATTCCAGAAAATAGATCAAAACTTCTGAACACATTTTATATGAGATCAAATAAAAGCAAAATGTAAAATTATTTAGCACTCGGGTGTTGAATTAAAAAACGGTGACTATAAATGTAGGTTTTTGTAACTTTATGAAAAACAGCTATACTTTTGCAGTCACTTTAAAATATATATATATAATGTATAAATCTCAAAGCACGAGAACCAAATAACACTTCTTCATAGTTTAATAACCTCTTCAGTAGCCACGAAAACAATTCATGTTCAATAATTTCAGTGTTTTTCCGACGGTGTCTTTTGAAAATAAACATATGAAGAATATTATCCGTGCATAACTTTAGGCATAGCTACATGCAAAAAAAAAAAAAAACTTACCGCCAAAACATTTGACCGTACAAACAAAATGCCACGCAAAAAGTTAAACATGCGCTAGTCCAGAGAAGGGTTTGATTACTGAAATTTACCTTAAACAAGTTAGCTTTACTTTGAATGAAAAGTTTAACTGAAACATGTCTATATGGAAAGAACGACAGCAGAGAATGATAGATGATTGATTTTATAAAAATCGAAAACGCATTTTAACAATAAACAATGCATAATATTAACAGGAATAATACACGAACAATACCAGTTACGTTTTGAAAGACAATAAAGTTAAAGCCTGTGGGGGAAAAAAAAGGTCCAACATGTTGAAGGCTCAAATTACGAGCAAATTGCGCCCCCATGCGACGAGAACATATAAACGAAAACAATATTTACATTCAAAGGGTTTTGCCACTGTTCAAATGCCTACAAAATTCAAAACATTTGGTAAAAGTGCTGCAATTGTCTGTTAAAGCAGATACGTATCGGTGAGAAAGTGTCAAGGGATATTTACTGTACATTGTTTTATATACAATAAAACAACACTATTATAATATTTACAATGCACTGTATATGACAAACAATATTTTTATATAAAAACTAAGAAAAATAAATCTATAGATATAAAATATCTATATATATATTGTAATTAATTATCAATTTTACCCACTTTTTTGTTTGTTTCTAGAGTCTGAATATTTAAATGCTTCTTAAGCTTTTAAACGCTAGCTTTTTACATTCAAAGTCATTTAGTCCAAAAACAAACTGAATATTTAGTGATAGAGGAGATTTCAATTTAATTTAAGATTAACTGCACCATTTAATAATTTGACTTTGCCCTTCATTTTAGATATACAACTACTAGAATAAATCAAAGGGAGTTTCAGTTAGTGAGCAGACACTTGTGCATTCACGAGAGAATAGTAGGCTCCTTGTTTGTCCATGAGTTGGGCATGCGTTCCCTGCTCAACCACCTTGCCGTTCTGAACAACCACGATGATGTCAGCATTATAAATAGTGGTCAAGCGATGGGCGATGACGATACATGTGCGGCCTTGTCGAGCGTCATCAAGGGCCTTCTGCACAACCTGTGTAACAGGAGAGAAAGAAGTAACCAAAACTTTAAACTAGAGGTAAATTGATAGTTAAAGCAACACTTAATGAATGGGATCCCTTAGGTATAAGTTTCTTTTCTAAATGTAAAAAGACACTCAGAGGGGTATGTAGAGTGTACATGTATGATTTTAAAAGGTATTCCTTACAACCAGCAGTTTCAGAGGCACACAAGTTTAAACTATCAAGAGTGCCACCTGCTGGTTGCAGACAGAAATGCATACAGCGTTAAAAAGAAACCGTTTTAATAAATAATATTAGCTTTAATTATGAAACACAGAGCCTGTACAAACCTTCTCGCTCTCAGTGTCGAGTGCAGATGTGGCCTCGTCCAGCAGAAGAACTTTGGGACTGCGGACCAGAGCTCGAGCGATGGCTATCCTTTGCTTCTGACCTCCAGACAGCTGAGCGCCTTTATCTCCAACTCGAGTGTTATATTTCTGAAAGGATATTATGTATGTATATAGATCATTAAAATAGACAGTTCTTATTAGCAGCTTAGATTATAATATAATATAATATAATAAACTGTTCAGGAGTCTGGAGGGAATATTAAAAAAATATATTATTTTATTCAAATTGATCACATTTTATATAAATTGATTGAAAGTGTAGACATGACTAATATCATAAATTGTATTTAAATAAATGTTTTTCTTTTAAACTACTTATTTTACTCTCATTAGGACACTATTATAATTGATAGAAATACTTCAGTTTTTGCATATTTTAGTAAGTGAAGATGAACTAAATGAAAAAGATACATTTTTGATGTGACATGAAATTCTGAAATAAAAGTTTTTAAAAATATTTTTATTTATCAGCATATTAGTTCAACATATTAGATTGATGTCTGAAGGATCATGTGACACTAAAGATTAAAGCAATGATGCTAAAATTCAGCTTTTTCTCCACATAAACAAAAATTTAAATAAACAAAAAAATGTGAAATAGTGTAATTATATTTCACAGTATTACTGATGTTATTGATTTGCTTAATTAAATAAATGAGTAAATAACTTGCATAAATACACACACTAACAGAGGCATCATGCATACCTCCGGAAGTCCAAGGATAAAATTATGAATGTTGGCCTTCTTCGCAGCGTCCTCGATCTCCTCCTGCGTGACGACGCGGGTGTTGTCTCCATACTGAATGTTCTCAGCAATGGTGCAATCAAACAGTATGGGCTCCTGAGACACCAACCCCATCTGAGTGCGCAGCCATGCCAGGTTCAGAGTCCTGCTCTCTTTCCCATCTACAAACTGTGTGACAAGAAACAAAGAATGTAAGGCATAAACTGATCCCTTGAGCCAAAATGGTGGCCTAGACCTAGTCACACAAAAGCACCTGATGAACTCACCACTTGGCCTGATGCAGGGTCATAGAAACGCTCCAGAAGCTGAATGGTGGTGCTCTTGCCACAACCACTGCTCCCCACCAGAGCGAGGGTCTGGCCCTGACACACGGACACATTCAGGCCCTGCAGGACTTTCACATTCTCACGCGTCGGATATGAGAAATGCACATCTCGGAATTCAATATTCCCAGAAAAGTTTGTCTGAAAAAGAGAAACGGTTGTATTATATGTTTCGTGCTTTTCGGTGACAACTCCTGAGCGTTTTTAAAATTTCATACTAACTGGTCTGAGTCCAGACTCATCGTAGATATCGATGGCTGGTTTCTTTTCTAGCAGCAGTAAGATCCTCCCAGCTGCTGCTTTGGCTTTGGCGAAGTCAGGGGCGAACGATGAGGACTGACCGATGTTCATTGCCGCAAAGACAATCACAGAAAACACCCTGCGGAAGAATAACCGTCACATGGTAAAGAGTATGCTTGATATTTAAAGGGTTACTCCATCCCACAAATCACGGTTTACAATAAAGATCGTCATTAAGCAGTAATTAACAACATGAACTAAGAATGAACAACACTTCTACAGCATTTATTAATCTTAGCTAATGTTAATTTCAGCATTTACTAATGCATTATTAAATTCACAAGTTGTGTTTGATAACAGTTAATGCACTGTGAAGTAACAATGAACAGCTGCATTTTCATTAACTAACATTAACAAAGACAGATAGAAAACAGCATAATAAATGCATTGTCCATTGATTGATCATGTTAGTTAACACATTAACTAATGTTAACAAATGACATCTTATTGTAAAGTGTTACACGGTTTTCATCTAAAATATCTTAAAGGGGTCATCCAGTGCCTCATGCACTTTTTCAAGCTGTTTGGACTGAAACGTGTGTTGGGACTGTGTGTACACAATGGCTCTACAATGATAAAGATCCACAAGTATTTTTATGAAAGTAAAAGAAGAATAAGTGGCCCCTTCTGAAATGAAGCCATTCTCAAATGCATGTCGGTCTGGCGTCACACCGACAGAGGCCACTCCCACAATGGTTGATTGACAGCAGCGTGTCACACAGACTGAACTGTTGTCTTAACTCAGCCCCGCCCGTCATCAGACAAATAATGAGAATAATGAGCTAATTAGCAAGTTTCACTATGATCCTCCGAGAGAGAGGGGCGGGGTCAGAGGAGCTTGTGAAGATTTAAAGGGGAAGTACACAGAACAGTGTGATTTCTAAAGAGCTGTCTTTGAGAAAATTTAAAGCAAGCTATATTACAAACTTTCCATTAAGATCCTAAATAATAATATTAGCTTGTGGAAAATTGCCTTTGTATGAAAGCTTTTAAAGGTTTGACATGGGGGTAAGAGATTAATGACAAAATTTTCATTTTGGGTATCCCTGTAAATACTACACACATATATAAATATGAGATCTTAACAAAAATTGTACTTACAGGAAAACATTTTCATATTCTGTGTAGCAGTGTGCAATGAGCCAGGCTCCGAAGCGGAAGATTGCGGCATTGACCAGGTAAGGAATGGCTTGGGCAAGAGCAAAGGTGACTCCGTAGATGGGTGCTTTGCACAAACTAGACCTGAAATATCACATATTGTAGGAATTGGCTGAATCAGATTTGGCATTAGCTAAGCACATGTGTTAAGACACAGATCAAACTAGCTGTTTGCAATTTGAGCAGCATTATTTTAGTATTATTCATAAACCATTGTAGGTTTTATTACCATTTTTAATTAGCTTTTTATTTGTATTTTTAGATTTATAATTTATTTTATATAAACATTTCTGTGCTTAGCTTTAGTACTTCATCTCTATAAATTAAGTTATCACATCACTGCTTGTGAGGGACAATGATTCAAAAAAACAATGGCTGTTTAATATACATTTATGTACAAAAACTAATAATGCATGAGAAAAAAATGTTGATAAAGTGTGATTACAATTGATAATAATAATAATAATAATAATTATATATATATGTATGTATTTATTTATTTATTTTTTTGCCACTGCTGGTGAGGTACACCTATCCTAAAAATAAAGGTTAATATACATTCACTTATGATTCAGAAAAATATTAAGTGTTATAAAGACAAAATCTTTCAAAATTAAATAATAGTATTTACTGAAGTTCAAAGCAAATTATTAAATATAATTCTGCATATTCATATTTAGTAAATATATATTTTTTTATATTTACAAATATACAATTCATTATTAATTAATTAATTCTATATTTTTTTACACTTTTTGTAAACCCACATCAGTAATATAAGCCAATTCAATTTAATTTCTTAACACAGATATTGTTCCAGAGCTATTACAAATGGTTGCGTTTGCGTTTTTTAAAAACTAAAATATTTTATGTAATTTTTTTCAGCCCCTTCAATACATTTTGTGAAGTCTTGTTCTTTTCTGACACCCTTCTTTTGCTTCAAATATTCCATGGGGTGCTTAGCGCCACCTTGTGGTACCCGGATCACAGTTTGAAAATCCCTGTATTAAATGCTTTTATCAAAATTTAGATTTTTACCGGTATGGCAAGCTCAGGCTTTCAATAAACTTGTTGAAAAAGACGTCTTCACGGGTTAATGAAACAACCGTTCTGAAGTTCTCAACCGTTTCTGTGGATATCTGTCAGGAAGAGTTTCCAGTCAGTTATACATAACCATTTACCGCATACAAAACAAAACCAACAGCAAAGGCAAACGTCCAGTATGCTGTACCTTGCCAGACATCTCCAGTGCACTCTGATCTTTGGATGTGTGTCCTGCCATGGCTCTCATCTGGATGAAATTTGCCCCCGTGAGGAAGGGGACGCAAGCAAGGATAAGCAGTGTAAGCTGCCAGCTATGGATGAAGGCCACAATGACTGCGATGCCAAGAGAACAGAGAGTGTTTGTGGCTAGACCCAATCTGGATCCTGCTGCCTAGAGATATGAAAGAGAGAGACCAAAAAATCATCAATAAATTATAATCAATTATCAATAAATATAATATAAATTAGTGCTGTCAAATGATTAATCACGTTCAAAATAAAGGTTTTCGTTTATATGTGTTTTTATGTGTAAATTTATTATTTATATATGTATGTGCACCCATGCATGTATTTAAGAAATATACATCAAGTTTATATATTAAATAAATATATTTATATATAATATAAATGATATGAATACAAAAATCTAGACGTAAATACATGCAATTGTTTCTTTATATATAGTTAATACATTTTCACGATACACACATGTATGTAAATAAAAACTTTTATTTTGAATGCAAGTAATTATGATTAATCGTTAGTATAATTTTTATATATATAAAGGTTTGGGGTAAGTATTTTTTAATCTGCAAAGATGCATTAAATTGATCAAAAGTGACAGTAAAGACGTTTATAAAATTACAAAAGATTTAAATTTTAAATAAATAATGTCAAAGAATCTTTTTTTGTAAATATTAAGAAGGAACACTGTGTTCAATATTGATCATTTCTGAAAGATCATTTGACATTAAAATAGAATGGTGGTGCTGAAAATTTGGCTTGGCCATCTCAGGAATAAATTACATTTTAAAATTCAGAATATAATCATTTTAAATAGTAAAAATATTTCCCAATGTTACAGTTTTACTGTATTTTTTATTAAAAAAAATAAAAATTAATGATCGTTGCGCTATTAATACTAGAAGCTAGTCATATGGATTAGCTCTCACATAAATACAACTGAGAAACAGATTCAGCCAGGCCTATAACGGTTTAAAGAGATGGATGTAATGAACCAGAGCCAAAAACACAGGCTGTATCCACAGTGAAAGCTTAATTACTGGTTCTGATGGCAAATCACTGTGTTCCACTCACCCCTTTAACCAGAGACGCATCTGTGGCTAATTTAGTGGTCAGGACTCCCACTGCATTGTTGTTGTCATCAAACCAAGCAATCTCCTGTTAAGAGAAACAGGCTTGAGGATGAAGCACTCATTTCAATAGCTATTTGTTTGCGCCAGATTAGTTCTCAATAGCACAGAGTAATGGAAGGAGAGATGCGGGAAATGTGCCGTACCTGTCTCATCATGGCATTGAAAGCCTGACTTCTCAGCCTCATGGTTAGCAGCTCCCCAGATTTACCAAACATGAAGCCCTGCAGGACAGAGCAAGAGATGTGAAAACTACATACAGCAACTATACACACATCATATATTCAACAAATATAATAAGCAGAACAACTGTTTGCAACACTGATAATACAAATGTTTCTTCAGCACTAAAATAGCATATTAGAACGATCTCTAAAGGACTGGAGTAATGATGCTGAAAATGCAGTAATGCCAGCACAAGAATAAAGTGCATATTGAAATAATTAATTAGATTTTTTTAAATGTAACATATTATATAAAATAAAATAAAACAATTTTATATGGTTTCAAATAAAAAGAAAAATATGTTGTTTTTGTTTACATAAAATTTGTTCACTCTTTTTTTTTCTTAAACAGATGGATTTGTTTGTATTTATATGTGCATAATAAATATACACAGTACACATTCATATACTTTGCAAACACAAACTTTCATTTTGGATGCGATTATTTTACAGCACTATATATATATATATATATATATACATGCACACACACACACACACACATTAATTAAATTAATAGATATTAATAATAAAAATAATAAATACACTTTTTTTGAAGGTTAGAGGTTTGTTCATATCTTTAACCTAAAATGTGACCAAAAGCAATGCTAGCAAACGCTACTAATGATGCACCATAAGCTTGCAAATTTGATAGAAACAGGTACATTTTGCAACACATACATCGCAAAATATTTTGCTTTGCTAAAGATACATGCATACACCTCCTTCAACTTAAAAAAGGCTAGTGTGATGGCTGTGATATATGCAAACTTACCAATAACCATCACCATGACTTATTGCGAGAGCAAAACAATATTTTGCTTTTGTTTTAGTGGCATAACTTCGGGTGATGGAAACTATTTTGCAATAGTTTTTAAATCAACATTTATAAAATGCAAAAGATTTGCTCAACTCTGTAGTGGAAATGCACCTATAGACTCACCTGGAAGAAATAGGTGACGAAGGCCACTGCTCCTACCAGTAGAAAGAAAAGTGAGAACATCAAGGTTCTCTGTCGCTTTATGTCAGGGTCAACCTCTGCAAACACCTAGAAACAGATGAGATTCTATTGATCTAAACAGTCTGATTATATAAAATTATTGTAAATGCTTTGTGCTTATAGGACTACTGTAAATCCAATCCATATTTTTAAATGAATTATTTTGAAACTATCATGAGGAGATGAGCTGAAAGCAAAAACTACACAATAGAGATTTTTGTTGAGAGACAAAGGACACTCACACCAATGATTTTGGAAAACAGAATGGCCACACAGGGATAAACAGCTCCACCCACAATGCTGGCCAGTATCCCCACCATCAGGTACGGCCATTCCGGCTTGTTCAGAGCCAGGATTCTGGTGAAAGGTATTTCTGGAGCATTTTCTTTTTCCTACACAAGAATTTAAAAAACAAAACAAGATTCAATTACTCTATTTAAGAATCACCGGTGTGATTCACTCAGCAGCATCAGAGAAGTGGAGTGCATGTACCTTTTTGTCCTTTTTGGATTTCTTGCTCTTCTTCTTTGATGACTTCTTCCTGGAGGAACGTCTCTCACTGCCACGTCTTAAGCTTCGTCTAAGGGTTCCATTCTCCAAGGTCATTTCCATTCCTCCTTCAGGAGTCTCTGTTTCTGAAGATTCCTCACCGGTTTCTCCTGCAGAAACATCCTGAGTATCATCTTCATTGGCATCAAGATCTTCATCATTTGTTCTCCCAGCGGTCTGGTAATGTAGACGAGTAGAAAAATAAACAAACAAATAAATATAAAAACACTATTCCAAAGAATTTAAAATATAGTGGCCTTCTTGCGAGAGACCACCTTCCTACAAGAAGTTATTATATATATATATATTAGGGCCGGGACGATTTAAAAAATTTATCTAATTAATTA
>JAUMHP010000070.1:8348497-8362457 GCA_032361065.1 Enteromius trimaculatus
TTTTTTAACTTTTTAAAATTCATTCAGACGACCATCCTAATTTTCTATTGTGACCACATGACCACAAAATCTATTTTTGTCCAAAATAAAATATAGTTAAAGTTACAATGGAAAAACCTGGAAGGCTGTATCAAATATAATTTATGCATGTAATGCAGGGGTGTCGCGACTTCGCTTCTCAGCAGGCTGAAGCAGGCATGGAGACAAAAACTCGGTGAGAAGTACATTTAAGTGACACAGGATACAACGAAATGCTGATGAATATGCAAAGTCAGTGCAGACAAACAAGGACATCACTTTAACGACAGACAAAGATACAAGACATGGGGCATGGATTTATACACAGACTAATCAGAGACATGACGCAGGACATCTGGAACACACAGCTGGCAGGGAATGAACACTAATGAAGAGGCGGGGTCACAAATGAGGCATAGACATGAGGGAATCAGATATGTACACATACAAAGAGCACACTGGAACACATGGCACGAGACATCAACAAAAGCACAGGCACATAGACAAAAGACACAGGACGGGTGTTACATAGCCCCCCCCCCCGAAGCAGAGAGGGGAAACGCCCTCCAGGGTGGCACAGGCGGCAGAGGAAACCCTCCAGTGTGGAGCAGATGGCGGCAAAGCCCACCTGGGCGGCGCAAAGAGGGGAAACGCGATGCTGCCCTCCTGGGCCAAACAGGCAGTGAAACTGCACAAGGGAGCACAGAGAGGTTAGTATAGGCCTTAATGGCCGAGTTCTTACCTGCCCCACTCAGGTTGAGTGATCCCGACGACTGGGGCAGGCTCGGAAGGAGGTCCAACAGTCTCTGGGTCTGGTTTAGGGCAGAGGAAAACTTCAGTAACGGCCTCCATGGCAGAGTCAGAGCAGGGTGAAAGTCCAATGGCCTCTGTGGCTGGCACTAAGAGGGGTAAAGCTTCCAGGGCGACCCAAATGGACTGACCCGGAGGATGTGCAGCCACCAGCAGGATCCCTAGAGAGTCTACGAACATAGTCGACCTCTGTGGGGTTGGTGCAGCCACTGGGCGGGTCCTCCGGGAACCGCGAGGATAGTTCACAGCTCTCCTGGCTGCAAAACCGGGACCGACTGGAAATTACAAATTTCAGTGAGGCAATGAGGGAATCAGGTATGTACACAAACAAAGAGTTCATGTTGATTTAGTACATTGCATTTCTGAGAGATCTAAAGTTTTAAGGATATTGTAATTAGATAATGCATCCATCTGTGTCCATCTGCACGAGCGGGAGCAGAGTTGCCATGGAAACGGCGTTAACACATCAAAAGGACAAGTTGTAAGCTGTGTCTCTCCCTAACAACTCCCTAACGTCCCTAACATGTTTCTTGCTCATTATTGACATGTTTCCATTCAATATTTCTTTTATAAACATAGTTTAGTGTCTTTGAAAAGTTCGTTAACATCTTAGCTTCTTTTCAGGTAAGTTAGCCGTTAGTCTTAGGCTAACGTTAACTCTATTAAGCTTTGGGAACTTTGGGATTTAATTCAGTGTTAATTCAATTTTAATAGGTCTGTTCAATTATTGAAAATATGGTAATTTACTGAATCGACAAGGACACTTGCGAGAGTGTAATCAACTACTGTAAAACCAATTCAAACGCGTTTGATTTTCATTGAAAACAAATATAATACGTAATACATTTTGTCTGAAATAATATGAAATGCAGCAATGCTATACATTCTCCTTTTGTTTTTCTGTTTTTATCTCAGGATAGCCATCCCAAGTTTACTAGAGAGTGCTCCAGCTCCAGATTGAGTGCAGACTCACTTCTGAAGACTTTAGATGAAGCCAACACTCACAAACACTTCAGATGACCGCAACTGTACATTTACACACAAAACTGACATATAGTATCCATATATTGCTATAAGGGTAAGTTTGATGGTTTTCATCCTGCTTTGTATTATGGCAACGTCTCTAATATCTGTAAATGAACAATATTTACTCTTTCTCTGAATTATGTATACCTATATGTCCCATTATATTTGTAAGCAGCACTCACCAGGATAATGCAAAAAAGATGTTTTTACAAAAAGACTTTTTGCACCACCAAAATAAAAATAAAACATGCTGTTTTGCATCAGCTAAACTGCATAAACTGGGTTCCTTTGAGAAAGAATAAACATTGTTCTTTTACTTATGTTACCAACATTGTAACGATACAGAATGGCCTGAAAATTGTTGAACTTACTCTTTAATAATGTTTAAGAACAGTGTTTAAGTGAACACATATAGACTTTAGAAAAATTTTAAACCGTAAATATTTCTGAATTTTTATCATGCAATTTAAAACCTTTCAACTGCTTAATTTTTGTTTGCCTGGTTTTATTTTGTTTTTATGTAAGTTTTTGCCATGAAGATAGCCTTCGAAGCTGACAGCACTGAACACATGACTTGTATTATGAACTACTGTCATATGGACATTATTTTGTTGGCACAGTAAGTCTCAGTCACCTCTGGCTGATTAAAGCATGTTTTTAAAATGCATTTACTCTGAACCTACTTTGAAATAAGTATTGTGTATAAGTGTAAATAAGTGCTATACTAAACAAACTATGTGGTTTAAAACAGAAATATTTCCAATATTGCTACATAACACCTAAACGTAGCTATACTGCAAGGAGACCTGAAAGAGGAATCTACTCGGTATGCCGCGGTGTCTGAAACATGTCTCTATGCAACAAATTGAGTTCTGTTTAGTTCCTTCTTCCTGAGGTTTTAAATAGCTTGAATGTGTAAATTGGCATATCTGAGAATCACATGCTGAACGGTGGGATTTGGATCTGGAGTTTAAAAAAATTTCTTAGGAATGTTGTTTTAGATAGTTATTTTGTTTTGAAATTAAATGTTTTTTTTTTTTTGTTTCTGGTTACACACATTCAAAATTGTTGTTTGATAGTGATGTTGTTTTAAAATGTAATGTAAAATATGTTTTCAAATTGTCTTTATTACTGGTCACACACACACAAAGCAATTTTACATTTACATTTACAAATAAATACGTTTTAATTGAATGCAATGTTTGATTGTTTATTTGGCCCAGAAGCAGTATAAACAGTGACTGAAATTAGTCTAAAGTTATACAACGTTGACTAAATTTTAACTAAATTTAATCCATCTAGAGACATTATATGTATGTCAATGCTGGACGTCCAAAAGACGTTGTAATAACTTCATTCTGGCTCGTCAGGGGACGTAATTTCGACATCTGTCCCCGGTTTCAGATGCTTAATCCTAGTCCTAGACTAAAATGTAAATCTGAGCTGTTCCAAATGAAAATATACTTGCACTGACTGGTTTTATTATATGTCTTAGGATACTCACCAGTATTCATGCTTTTTCTATTGCACGTTTTAAAAAAAATACTTTAATATCCTAATTAAACTATGGTCTAATCCTGGTTTAAGCTAAACCCTGCATGAAACCGGGCCCTAGTGTTTAATGCATGCGTGCAATGTGCTACTTGCGTATATCTGAACTAGCTAAAGCAAGCCACTAGAGGGTGGTCACTGACCTTTAATCGTGTTAATGAGTGACGTTGTTTCAGGACATGTTGTTTTTTGAAAAAGGCACAGGTTATCTGTGTTTGAGCTTATAACAAAGTATTATGGGTATAAACATGACCTATGAGTACACAGTCATAGTGCAAATGCATTTTCAATGACAATTATAATTCAAAACAATATAGCCTAAAAAATTAGTTTCCTTCATGTATTTCATTTTCCAAACCAAAACCTGCCTCTTAGTTATTGACATCATACAAAAGGGCTATATATATCTATGTAATATCTGAAAACACATTTTTTTATATAACATACTCCGTTTAGAAAATGTTTTCTCTTTTTAACTTGACTTTGTTGAGTGTCAGCTATATAAAAAATAGAAATTTAAAAAGCTGTAATTTATTTCATTTTTATTTTCAAACAAACTGTTTTTTTCCCCTCTCATGAATTTGCATACCGAAACCACTTTTTCCTTTCAGGTTTCAGGTGTTGCAACGCTTTTTGCGTACATAAAGAGGAGGCTTGTGGGTGCTGCAGTCTAACTGAGAACCTGAGAACGACGACCAATACAACTGTTTGACTGTTTGGCACTACGTATCCCAGTGTGCACTTCTCTCGCTTTTCAAGCAGACAGAGGCACACAGAAGTGTAAGGTGTACAGTTGGTGACACTCCCCACCGATTAAAAAGTTCGCAGAAGGACTGAGTGGGGAAACTACCATGTTCCAGGTATGTCTTTCAAGTTTAAATGGTTAAAATATATTATGTCAGTTATATAGGCTATTTGTCCAAGTTAAGCATTAATATAACAAGGCGTATTTGACTACATGAAGTCTTTCACGTGTTTTGATTTAAATAGACTTGGTGCATGTTGGAATACAGCGTGGCATGTGAGTCCCGGCGGCGTTTTAATATATTTAAAATATTACACTTGTTTATTTAAAAGAGAAACAGCAGAATAGAACGTTTATGTTTTAAATATAGCATGACGTCTGCATGCGATATAAAACAAACAGGTGTATTGTGACGTGGCTGATGCAGGGCGTGCTAGCGCGTGTTGATTTGAATAGAGTCAACCCTTCACCACCAAGACAAAGCTTTGTTAAAGAGACGCTGATATTCAGACAAGACAGACCTGTTCTCATGCATTGCACTGCATAATACGTATTTAATGAGTCATTGTTGGAGACAGGGCAGAGAGGATACTGGACAGTGATTCAGAGACTTATGGCAGAAGAAATGAGTCAAAACAACAAGAGAAGTTTCACTGGTTGACTCATGGAGACTGTTGATCTGTTTGAGTTCCTTATTTGTAAACGTCCATTGGTGATTGTTTACTCAAATTATTAGTAAGAAATTAAATAAATTCAGAAACATAAAAGCTGTTATTATATTTAAAAAAAGAAAGTGTCAGATGATTTATAAGACTGTTGTAGAATTATGTATGTTTTGGTTAAAACACTAGTATAAAATCAAGAAGGCTATTTTTATATAGTAGTTCAGATAAGCACTGTCCTGAAGAACCTATAATAAATCAATAAATACCTATAAAATCAATATTCTGCTGCAACCTCAATATAATAATCTATAATTGTCATATACAGGCAGCCCAAGAACATTATACAGCAAAAAATTATCATGATTAAAAATGGTCCTTCTGAACACAAGCTTCTGCAGTTAATGAATGTATTTTTTAAATCATGTAAATTAGATTTAAACATTATAAAAGAAATTTTAATTCATCCTTTTTCAATAGCTTTGACATTAGAGAAAAGACTGTTGTCATTTCACCTTGAATATTCAAGATGGCAGCCGCAAAAGTAAAGTCAAACAGTCGTGCAGGCAATCTGCTTCGGAGTAGATCGGAGGGGACACTAATAGATGTGGACGAAAATGTGACCATCAACAACAACAATCTTCATGGTAGGTATTTGTTAATAATTTGAAGACATATTTTAGAATGTGTTTATAAACTGCACACATTTAATTTTCCTAACAAATAAATATGAGGATTTAATTTCTTGGTTATCCTGACATATCTTCTCTTAGGGGGCTATGGTTATGAGATTGGAAAAATCTCAGAGTGGCCTGTCCTACCGAATGAAATTGAAAATCCAAAACAAACTACCAACCCCTTCTGGAATCAGCTGGGCAGGTCAAATCCATTCTTAAATGAAATCGTCAATGCCAGCAATTATGACTCTGGGGTGTCCATGCTGAAAGAGGATCCCTTATCTCTGTTCGACAGTATTAATGAGGACTCACTCAGCACATCCTCAGATGAAACAAACTTTGCTCATCTTTTAGCACCCAGACAAAACAATTTAAACCGATCTGGGAGGTGGAGAAGTGCCTCGGATATACTTGACACTCTTGAGAAGAAGGAAGACAAGAGGATGAAAGGACTCAACTCTCAAGAACCTTTCCTAAAATCTGATTTTGAGTGGTTGAAGAATGACAGAGAAGCTTACAAAATGGCTTGGTTGAGTCATAGGCAGCTAACCAGGTCCTGTTTGGACCTGAGCCTAATGAAACAAAGTCCTGGATGGGCCCAGACTCAGGCCACAGACATTCAAATCTTCTGCAAGATCGACCACAATGGTGGCTCTGTGCAGTTGCCAGAGTCCAATATCACCGCCCATATTCCTCAGGGACACGTCCCCCAAGGTGAGATCCAAGAAATCGGCCTCAAAGTACTGCTCGATCCTCCTGCTGGAATAAACAACAACTACACCACAACTCTGAGTCCTCTTTTAGAGGTCAGCCTCAGTAACCATAATGTTTCAGGGGGCATTTCGCTGGAGATGAGAATGGCTGCCAAAGTAAAAAGTGACCCCACAAGCCACGTCCTGACCTCATTCGTGGGTCTAGTCTCTCAAAGGAAAGAAGGACCTTTTCAGAAAATAAAAGACTGTTACATATACAACGACATGTTACAGATGAAGCTGTTTGATTTGCAGCCGCGCATGTATGTCATAACTGCTGCCGAGGCCACTGTTTTGGAGCAACCTGCTATGTCAGTATGGGATTACTTGGATCGCCATATCACGGTGGCCGTCTATGGTCCCAAGCACATACACCCATCGCTCAAAGTATTGCTGGTCATATCGAGCCATGATAATATTCCACCCAGGCTCCCTTTCTCTGATATCCAGAGGGGTGGCAAAAACATGCCTCCTGTTGTCTTGGAGCTTTGGGGAAAGCATCAGTTCAACCCGCATGGTCTTAAAGATCTTCAAATTGCTTCTAGGGTGTTGGATTCAAACTTTGAAGTAAAATCAGCAGATTTGAATAAAGAGGTCACACAGGAGCAGCTTAATGCAGGAAAAGCACTTCATCTACCGTTAGATCTGGTCAAGTTAAACGGAGGTGAAATGTGTCCCTTCAAACTCAACATCGTGGTGAAGGATCCCAACAGTCTCACTTTAGGAGATTTCAACATCATGTCCCCTGAAGCTGCTCCTCTGAGGGCAGAAAAACACAACCACAGGCGAGCAGATCGGCAGAGGGAAGTTACTCGTTCCACGCCAATTCCTGAGGAATCGATCCCAGAAGTCCTTACCCAGAAGTTTCAGTACAGAACAGTGGATTTGCATTGGTACGGGGTAGCAATGAAGTCGATTCTCAGACAACCAAGAGTGGAATATCTTCTGGAATACTTCAAGGGTGATACAATTGCTCTGCTTTCTAAAGAAACTGTCAGATCTGTAGGTCAGATGAAGGTCAAAGAATGGTACATTGGCTTTCTCAGAGGAAGAGTTGGCTTGGTGCACTGCAAGAACTTGAAGGTCATAACCAAGGATCAAGTCATCGACTTAACTGGAATTAACCTCACCACATCAGTCCTCTTGGACAATATGGCAATTCCTTTTAGAAAACTCACCTACATGTACTCTGCTATTCAGACCCTGGTCACAGAGCATGTCAAGTGCTGGAGAACCTTCGCTGAGGCTTTAGGATACTCCGAGGTCTCAATTGATGCCATCTCCAGGAGACACGCTGACACTGAGGCAGAGAAGGTGGCTTGTGTTCTAGAAAAGCTCAAGGAAGACTGTCATGCAGAGAAGATCAAGAAAAAGTTCCAGCATGAGCTAATCATAGTATGCATCTTTTATTCTAACATACATTTATACGTGGAACAAAACTCTTGTGGGAAACCAGTTTTATTAATTATTTGTATTCCCCACAGGGGCTGTTAAAGATGGATGTTCAAGGTGTAGTAGCCCATCTCATCCAGGATATAGTGATCCTTTCCACAGCAGTCGAGCTGGGAGTGCGATGGCGGGAACTTGCAGAGAGACTGTGGAAGCTCTCCAGTGCCCAAATTGCTGCTTACGAGGCACCACACAAAGGGAAAAATGGAGAAGTTAGTTCCCAGGTGAGCTAAAATCAAAAAAATACTAGTAAAATCAATCATTAAACACCTTGTTCAATTTGTTCTTCACTTTGACAGTGATAACTGACAAGTCCAACAGAAGAAAGTCTAACCCAGGGGTCACCAAAACTTGTTTCAGAATTTAGGTCCAACCTTAAACAAAGACACTTGAACTAGCTAATTAAGTTCTTGCTAGGTGAACTTAAAATTTCAAGGCAGGTGTTTTGAGGCAAGTTGGAGATAAACTCTGCAGGACACCGGCCCTCCAGGACCGAGTCTGGTGACCCCTGGTCTAACCCAATCATAGTCGTTCCATTTGACATGTCAACATTTACAGTAAATATATATGTAAGATTTGATTAATTGTTTTATTTAATTTAATAGTCAATGTGGAAGCCTGCATATGACTTCCTGTATTCCTGGAGTAAGCGGTACGGGGATGGCTACAGGGATATGATCCAGGACCTTCATCTGGCCCTGGATAAAATGAAGAGCCCAGTGACCAAGCAGTGGAGACAGATTACTGGAGCTCTCATTACTGTCAACTGCATGGAGGTCCTAAGGGCATCTGCCTTCCCCAGAGATTAGGACTTCTGGAGCACCTACATGTCGTATTGAGGTGATCTTGCTGAGTCCATACTTAACAGCTGTGGCACATTTTTGACATGATAGATATTAGGTGGCATCTACCCTGTTATCTGAAAAGTTCTGAGTATTTGTTACTGTGCGCCTGTCTGTATATTTTATGCGTTGTATTCCTGTAAAATTCACTGTGACAATGAAATTGTGAAAACTACTGTTTGGTTCCTAAAAGAGTTGATACTAAGTCCCTTATGCAATGTTAAGGGTTGTTGGTGGAAAGAGAAATAGGAGATTTGTTCATTAATTTCGATTTAAAATGTTTCTGATTTCTTAGTGGACTGCCTCAAGGTTACCCCCTTTCTTTGTTTTACTTAAGCAGTTCCCCTCGAACTGGAAGTGTCTGTATTATTATGTTTTAATATTTGTATGTGGAATATCTGGTATACAGTAAGTGTTACATGCATTTAGGCCCTCTTGGAATGTGACTCATTATGTCCGTGTCAGAGTATATTATACTAGGTTTAACATCTAACATCTTTGTATGATACTGGAATATTGTATTGATATATTTTTATATTTTGTGTATTTCTAATTGTCATTTTAAATGTACTAACTACAGTGTTTAAGAGTGAGGGTCCTTGTATAATTGCAAACCTTTCCTGTGTTAGAAGAGTCTTTAAAATCTATTTTGTATGGCTGTATTTTTTAATGCTAATATGCTTTGAAAGTTATTATAATTAAACCGTAAACTTTTGTCATGAAGGAGCTCTATAATAAAGGGCAAGGAAATTAATAATAAAAATGTTTTAATGTATTCTAATCTTTAAAATTACTTCAGTAAACATTGTTAAAAAGAGCTTATTATTTGATTTCATTGGAAATGCACAACATGCAGCATCGTAATCCACAGATGGCTATATTTCTGCATTTTCTTGCATTCTGAGTCGTGCAGTGATGTGCAACCCGGCCTTAAATCTGTCACTTTCTTTCAATGCTTTAAAAATGGAGCCATTATCTGGACATCAGTGGTTTCTCCAGTGACCTCAATGTCACAGCCTCATTTACCATACATGAGATTCATAAAGCTCATTAGCCTTCAGCCATGCTAGACTATCTTATCAAGTGCTCTCAGTCACAAACAAGCAAAGTCTCTTTAAATTCCAAACATTGAAATGTTTCCTGTAGTCTCTGTTGCTTATTTATCTTGCATGTTTACCTAGGCCTTATCCCGCTAAGAGTTTCGTTGTTCAGTGTCACCCTCTTAAACTTTGGTTTAGCTGTATTTGGCTATTTACCAAGTCATGAATGTGCAGTACTATTAAGTATTAAAGTCCAGGAAAAGGTTAAGTATGTCATATAAATTGGTCATCAATTGGAGTCAATCACTTAGAAATAAATCGATTATTTTTGCGTTAAAGGGAATATTTACCACTTAGTCTAGAATGAAGCTTCTAAGAGATTTTTCATTTTCGGATGAACTATCCCTCTATGTACTCTTTTATTATTATTAGCTGATTATAGACCATCTCGCATCTCTATTATATGAATGTGATTGATGTTCAGATCTCCAAGCTTGAGTGGTCTTCTGTCCCACAGCCCATGAAGGCTGTTCGTGTGTTATTTTAGGTAACGCTGACCCAATCCCAATCTTAGCATGTATTAATGCGGGACTACAGCTCTCTGATTAGTTATCCAGAGTGAAGTTTGCAATCTGAAGATCAAATTAAAGTAGCACTGACCCCCCAAAAAAAGACGAGGCTTCTTGAGAAATGTTCTGTGTGTTAAAGAGACAGCTCACCTAAAAATAAAAATTCTGTCATCATTTACTTTCCCTCATGTCGTTCCGAACCTGTATGACTTTGTTTCTTCTGTGGTTTGTTAAGATATGAGGTGTTTTGAGGTAAAATAACATTTGTTTCTTCTTCTGAACACAAAAGAAGATATTTTAAAGAATTATGGGATTCTTGAGGCCCATTGTTCAATATGGACAAAAAAAGTTAATGCGACCCGCATCTACATGGTTACCAACATTCTTCAAACAATCTATTTAATGTTTTGTGTGCATTCATTATGAATGCTCAATAATAAACAAACATCCTTCCTTAGTTTGTGTGATATTCCTGACACATGACAGTCATTTATCACACCTGCTTTTCTGTAGTCCAGGACTGCTTTTAGATATAAATAAGATTCCATCCAAATTATTCCGTTTGCTTAATTTTGTCCAAAATTTGATAATTTTAAGATATAAAATAAGCTTATTCCGTTTCTGTAGGCATTGGCCATTTACTCTGAATGGTATTTGCACTATGGCAACTTCATTGATTAAGTTCAGGATTTTCTTATAACCTTGTGATAAAGAAGCTTGCATAGATGTGACTTAATATTTAAATCTGAAAGCATTCCAAGAGACACAATCGATGGGTGTTGCCTTTTCTCATGTGCTACGCCTGTTTGTAAATGACTGATAATAATACACTACATTAGGTACACCAGCATTGTGGCAAAAACCTCAGTGACACTGAATTTACTTTTTATCAGATCTAGGGATAATTAAAAGCTAGGAATAATTGAGTGTTTTTCAGGGCGGATAAAATAAAAAATATCCAGAAAGTTTCTGTTCATTTTCAAACATCATTAACTGCTCTTTGTGTTTTTGGTGAGAAGCCTTAGCCGTTGTTGTCACACTGTATGGAGTTACATCATAGCGTCTGGTATTTGAAGAAATGGTTTTAACTCACAAAGAAGCTAAGAAATTCTCAAGGACTGGTTTGTTCCATTCTGCAAGCGACTCACCTTTGACATCCATTAAGAAATAGAGCAAAGCCAATTCAGCTTTAAGAATTAAGGTCACAACCTACAATGAAATGAGGTGGAATAAAGGTCTTTTATGGACTTTTGGCCAGTTAGGTGTTTGTTATTTAGAATTGCTAGGATGAATATGATTTTGTAATCGCAGATGAGTTCAATGAATGCCTTGAGATTAGGTCTTTGTGATTATGGTTTTAGTTCAGTAAGCTCCAGTGAGAGTTTACAGCTCTCCCTGAGAATAAAAATAAAAAGATTACTGCATTATGATTGAAAACCTTCTATTACACAGTATTTGCCACCCAAAAACAACCTTATTGCACAATGTATAGTACTCATAACAACAACTCTGCAGGTTTTGTATTGAGGCTAAATGTTAATGTTCTGAGTCGCAATGATACTCCGAGATCACACGGTAGAAAGACTTTTCTGTCTACCTTTCTATTTATTTGTATCATTCAGTTGGTGGTTTTGATCACCGATAAAGTTTGGTAACAATAAATCAGTGGTTCTCAAGAGGGCCTCAAGATGACTTTAAATTATTTTAAACAAACATTGAAATAAGCCAAAACCAGGTGTTTCTTTGGTACAGTATATGAGCCTCAGGGAAATATTATTGATAAACCATTATGTGTCAATGGAGATTCTAGATTTTTTCTGATAATATTTGAGCAATGTTTTCTCTCAGCTGTTTAGAATTATACAGTACTAGCAGAGGTAGATTTGCAAATTAATAATTATTTTGATAATTTTTTTTTGGCATGATACATTTGGATTAATTCTGACAGATAGTCCAACTCATGCAATAAATTTGTTAAAAAGTCTTCTATTGCTAGTGAACAGTGGAGAAGCTCTTTATTGTACATGCAGTTTTTCATTTTCTATAAAATATGTTAAGCATGAGAGCTCGGTAAATAACAAGAGAGTATGTTAAAACTGGATACATTATGCTTGTAATTACAAAGCGAAGGCTTATATTTATGTAGTCTTTGTTATAATAGTTAAAACTTTCTTTTTCTTGAGTCTTCAAAAGACTGTGTCATACTGTAGCTAGCAACAGTGTCAGCCCCACCTTCTCACTAAGTATTTTCCTCGCTCAAGCAGACAGCAGAATTGTTAGTCAATGAACTGAATGAGTTGCTAGATGTTGTCCCAGCCGAAACTTTTCAAACTTTTTTCAGCCATTTGTTGCCCCCGTGCCAACTTTTTTGAGACCTTTAGCAGACATCAAATTGAAACGAGCTCATTTAGTGGATAAAAGTGTAACATTTCTCAGTTTAAACCTTTGTTATGTTCTCTGTGAATAAAATATTGGCTCCTGTGATTTTAAATACTTTTAGTTTTCATTTTATGCAAATACAAAATTATAACATCTCAAGATTTTGAATCCAGAATCCAGGTTGTATTTTAATTCACTCCTTTAACGACTGTGTTGAAAACAACTTGCATGAGGAAGCCTAATTTTGAAAGTGTGATTTCCTGGAAAATTCATGCAAATGATTACACCCATTAAACTCCATGGGCATAATTAATATAGTTTTCAAACTCAAAAATAGTTCATGGGGTAAAAATCCTTATAAAAACTAGAAATGTAATAGCAGAATGAAAGAGTAAAATATAACAGTGAATCAAATGGTAAATATTTAATGAGAGTTTACTCTCCATGCTCTATGAGTATTGTGTGGACAAGATGTGCTGCATATCCATCCAGTTCTGAGTTTGCAGGGCACCACAGTGCCTGTAACACCACACGTTAATGAGAAAAACAAGGGTAATGACTGAAAAACATACTGGCTTCACACTTCAGAGGCACAAACAGGGAAAACAGCAGGCTTCACACTGCTTAGTGCAGTTTCTTTTCTAAATTCAGCAAGCAGGTCACTAAAGTCAAGAAAAGTCCAAATCTTTTAAATGCGGTTATTTAAAAATCAAGGCTTAGAACGCAGCCCAAGAAGCCATTCATAGGAATAGTTCGCCCAAAAAAGTTTCCTCCCCCTCACGTCCTTCCAGACCTCTTTATTACTTATATTGAACAAACGCACAAATTAAATTCTAAAGAATTTGAAAAACCAAACAGTTGTTGGTCCCTTTGACCTCCATCATTTGTTAGTATATTACACAAAAATGGTAACATAAACCGGTTTTAAATTTTTTTTTTTTTTTACTGAATCAACCTCAATACATTAGTTTATACAATCAAAACACATTTTTGTTGGGTAAATCAGTATATATGTAAATTACCATTTGTTACAGTGTAGAACTACTTTAATAACTTAACCATCTACCTTTTTAGTTCACTTGTTTGGTCTTAAAAATACAGAGTGGGACAATTTAACACTTCTTTAATGACGGTTTGAGGCGGAGAGATCTCATCCTGTGCTGTACATCTCAGAGAGTGAGAAGTGCCTGGAGGTAAATCAGCACAGAGCGCTCATACTCGGCAGTATCACGGCCCCTGTTTTCACAAGCACTGAGGCACATCATACTGAGACTAATGAGATGTGACTGTCTTTGTTGTAGGACCCTTTCACCGGATCACATGCAGAGGGTGGCCGAGCAGTGTCACAGTCACTGAGGGGGATCTGAGCACATCGCTGCGGATAGTAGGCCATGTATCTGGAGTTTACGTAATGATGAAATATAAACATAGATGGGGGGG
>JAUMHP010000070.1:8377563-8394847 GCA_032361065.1 Enteromius trimaculatus
CTCAAGGATGATCAGAAGAAATGGACAGCACCTGAGTTAAATATATGAGTGTCACAGCAAAGGGTCTGAATACTTAGCACCATGTGATATTTCAGTTTTTCTTTTTAATAAATCAGCAAAAATGTGAACAAATCTGTGTTTTTCTGTCAATATGGGATGCTGTGTGTACATTAATGAGGATTTTTTTTTTTTTTTTTACTTTTGAACAATTTTAGCAAATGGCTGCAATATAAAAGAAGAGTGAAAAATTTAAGGGGGTCTGAATACTTTTCGTACCCACACTATAATAAATATTAAAATCTTAGATTTCCAATGGAGCATTCAAAATACAGAACTATGGCAATGGGCCTATAGTTTCTGATGTGGAAGACCAATCACAACAGAATGGGCTATCTGACCAATCAGAGAAGGGGTTTAGAGAGACTAAATCTCAGAACTGCTACGAACGAATCGTTTGAAAATTGCTAGAAAATTAGGTGATATTAAACACATATTTTGCGTCTTGCGTTTTTTCACCTTGCATGCATGTAAACCTACTGTAGAAGACTCCCAAAACAATGATGATATCAGAGAGTCATCTGACCCTCCATAGACAGCAACTGAAGTGATCCCAGGTTTTTTTATGTACATGTGCACACTTCCACAATTATGCTGATTAACACACTAAAGAATGTAAATGTAAAACTTTGGAAAGAATGCAGTGTATGTTAGCTTGCTTATAATAACTAACTATACTTCTAATCACAGATCGTATGTTACAGATACTGTGCCATTTACTTTAGTGAAGAAAGTCACTCTGTGTGTGTGTGTGTGTAGGTGGTCTGGCATGACATACCGAGTAATGATTTGGACAGTGGAACAGAGTTTAATCTAAAAACATCAAGGAGATCATGGGCCTCTAACTGATTTATTGTATAAATTCATCAGTTTTACTGATATTTCATTAAATATTCTAAACTTTAGGACTGATAAAAAGGGAAATAACTTTAAATGACTTAACTATGTAAACAATGTATACTTTGTGTATATGGTGTATACAATATGTCTGCAATGTATGCAGTACATGTCATGCTAAATAATGCTTTTACTGTATGAATATATAATTTATATATAAAAAAAACCTCTACTGCTACTGTGTTATTGTGTATAGCCTTTTATCAACTACAAGTTGATAATGAATATGTTTATGAACAACCAGTCCATTTCAGTGAGTAATACATTAGAAAATCAAGCCCATAAAATAATTAATGCCACACACTATACACAATTTCGAAACAATTATATGAAAGCCATCTGATTGCTGTTAGCAGAAGCTTAGCGTAATGGACTTATTTGTAACAGTAATGCTGGGTTTGCGCTACATGATATTAGGCCCGATTTTTACTAACCCACAGATTTCCGGAGACCAGGCTTAAACCCAATATCTGAGGCACGTGTGCGAGACAGTGCAGTACAGCTATTTTAAAATAATGTTTTTGTTGTGGTGCTGATGATTCCAAAACTGTTCAGGAAACAGGCTATATGCATCACACTAAAAACACTTGGCTTCTTTTCACTCTTGGCTTCTTTTTCATCCTGACATTGTGAACATTTAATGTTAGACATTATGTTTTAAAAAGCTCTCTCTATAAGTGATGTTTGCTTGGTTGCTTCTGCTCTTTGGTCCAAGAAGAATACAAAGTCAAAACCACCATGTGTCACTTCTCTGTTGCTCATCCAGTCACATCCAGACCAGCACAGCCGTCTTCACTGAAAGCACTCATTCATAGTCCAGTCCTCATCCAGACAGCCTAGATCTGCCTATATTCATCCTCACCTCCCTAATCTTCTCCCCATATCCTTTCTCTTTTGTGGGCCAGACAGGTCCTATCAGGAGCCGATATGATGTCTGGAGTCTGCCTCTCATCGTGATGTTAGTTTATTTGAGGGCCTGAATATAATGAGAAACTGTTAACCCCCTCCAGCAAACAGTATCTGAAAACCACTAACTTTATTTTATTTTCTGAAACCCTATTATACTCATATATATGTGGTAAAAATCCATTCACCCATCCATCCACGCATCAACCCACCCTTCCATCCATGTTTCTGTTCCTCCATCCAGCTGTCTGGATGGAGCCATCTCTGTTCATTCATCCACCCACCCATCCAGCCATCCATCCATTCAAATGTTCATCCATCCTTCATCAATCAATCTCTGTTTATTCATGTTCATCCATCCATTCATTCATCTGTTCATCCATCCAATCCATCCACCCATCCATCCATCTCTGTTTATTCATCCACCCACCCACTCACCCATCCATCCATCTCTGTTCATTCATCCACCCACCCATCCAGCCATCCATCCATTCAAATGTTCATCCATCCTTCATCAATCCATCTCTGTTTATTCATGTTCATCCATCCATCCATTCATCTGTTCATCCATCCAATCCATCCACCCATCTCTGTTCATTCATCCACCCACTCACCCATCCATCCATCCATCCATGTTCATTCATCCACCCACCCATCCAGCCATCCATCCATTCAATTGTTCATCCATCCATCCATTAATCTGTTCATCCATCCAATCCAATCCATCCACCCATCCATCTCTGTTCCTTCATCCACCCATCCATCCATCACTGTTTATTCATTCATCCACCCGTCCATCCATCCACCCTAAGAGTGAACACCCAAAGAGACAAGATTGTTCCTTTCACATTGCTGTTAATGCAGTTATTAATAATAATAATGCAGTTATTGGAGCCCTCATGGTGTGCTTTAGAGCAGTGCAGAGCTGTCCTTGCACTCTGTGCAGCGGGAGGAGCTGTAAAATATCAGATTCTTGGACTTCTCGATATTTGAGTCAGAGCGTGAATCATCATCACATACTTAGTGCGAGTCAAAATCCTTACTCACTCAGCAGTCCTGCACAGGAAAATCGATTATATGCCACGTGTGTGGTGTTAGATGTATAATGTGAATCCAGGATTTGTCTTTTAAGAGACCCAAGGAGCTGAAATAGGACTGCACAAACATTGGACTGAGCCGAACCAAAGTCCCCGAACATTTTATCAATCCCCTGCCTTAGCTGCACAAATTGTGCAACAACTTTAAATTATGCAAGAGGTGAGTATTGGACATTAACAAGATAATTTATGTCCCCGTGGTAGGGCTGCAGCCCAAGTGTTATAGGGTTCTCTGCTGCTTGCTCAAAGACCTTCAGATATACTAGTGTGCTGTAATGTTGTCCCTGGGTAAAAACATGAAGCATCAAGGGGTGGAAATGAGAGATTTTGTTTATTCTTTGTCTTAAGATACTTCTGCTTTAAAATGCGATTAATTCAAATTATTCTCAGGTTAAATGTGTCAACTGTAAATGTTAAACGTTGTATTGGATACCTGCCAGTCTTCCAGATCAGTATGGATTTCAAGATAATTTGTGTTATTATCTGATTTAGTTTACTGGCAGTTAAATTCAAGCATTTGTAACTCTAGTACTACGAATTTGGTAATGAACAAACTATAACCAGAATATCACGACCCCTGGTGGAGGTCGTTGATCAGTTCGCTTTATATAAACAAAACGATAAAATTACAAATCTGTGCAGTGTTACAGCGGACAGTATTTTATTGATGTGTTAAAAGTACATAGATTCTGATCGTTTACGCTTGGCATGTTTAGGTTGTGTGTCTTGGTTTGGGTTTTAAATGGTTCTTGCAAGTAAATGGCTGTCACAATCAAGATAGATAATGTAGTATATAATAATTAATGTAAATCTGAATCCTAAAATATTATTTCTAATTATATCAGATATTTTCAGACATACTTCTACATTTATCATTCCAAATTGATTTCTAAACACAAACCAGATGCCTATATTCATGTGTTGGCCTTTTAGAAATTTTTGAACAGGGTGTTTTTTGTTTTGTTTTGTTTTGTTTTGTTGACGAAATGTTGTTGTGAAGTTTTTAAAGAATATGTTCGTGTGGGGAAAAAACAACCACTAACCGAATTCTGTAGGCTAGGTTATAAGTTGATTCAGAAACGCGCTGACTGTACAATGCTTTAAAATCTAATTAAAGCACAGTGAATCCTAACAGTCGGTTGAGCATGCAATTCGCTATTTTTTCTGCTCACCAAAGAACTGTCAGACTTGTCAAGGAAAATATCTCGAGTTTAAAAGACCCTCCTTCTCGCGTCTTAAGCCTTCTTGGCCAATCGTCTCGCGTCTCCCAAACACTTCAGCAGACTATAAGAGCTCCCCAACTTTTTCCTTTCAACCTAACTCAAAGTTGCTCGGAATCCCGGATACCTAGTTATTTCCCCCCAAATAAGCACCGCACGCTTGGAATTGTATTTCACCCTCATGAGGGAATAACTTCGCACGCGCTTTCAGCAGACTTGAACGAGATGCCCGAAGAGCCCGCGCGAGACTCCTCCAGCTCCCCCGTGTCTCCCGCGGACAGCCTCAGCAACAGCGACGGAGAGACCGACAGGCCACCGAAGAGGTGCGGAAGGAAAAGACGGTCTAGCAGGAAAAACGGGGAGGACTCCGATAGCTCGACCCTTGGGAAAAGGGGGAAAAAGTCTAGCAACAGCAGCAACAGCCCTCAGTCTTTTGAGGAGCTGCAGACGCAGCGCGTGATGGCGAACGTGCGCGAGCGACAGAGGACGCAGTCGCTCAACGAAGCGTTCGCGGCTTTGCGCAAAATCATCCCCACTTTACCCTCCGACAAACTGAGCAAAATACAGACGCTAAAACTCGCCGCCAGGTACATCGATTTTCTCTGTCAGGTTCTACAGAGTGACGAGCTGGACTCCAAGATGGCAAGTTGTAGTTATGTTGCTCATGAGCGTTTGAGCTACGCGTTCTCGGTTTGGAGGATGGAGGGCGCATGGTCCATGTCTGCATCTCACTAGTGTGCAGGGAAACTTTTTTTGTTGTTTTCAAATGGTACGCTTTCACAATATCCCTCGTCTTTGTAAACACTTGAGTAAGATCTCTCAAAACATTTACTTCATTTTACACGTTTAGTTGGAAAGCCAACAACTGTTGCATGTTTTTCAAATCGTCTGGATTTGTTTACTATCAGCATGGCTTTAAATTATACACTGCCTCTCCCTTTAGAAGTAGCAATAACGCAAACTAAATAATTAAGTATGGTCAAAATGTAGCTTAAGTCTAAAAAAGCTTGAGAAGTTGGCTATTGCATGTAATGGCACTGAATTGTTTACCAGTACGGCCTATTGTAGCAAATTTTTCAGCAGTTTTTTTTTCTCTCAAAACAAATAGGTTACTGTAGCCGAATTAAAGTTTTGCCTATAGCAAACATTGTCCCGCCTAAATCATGCTATTATTCGCAGGTGAAAGCCAAGAGCTGGGAAAACTCGAGGACCAATGCTCCGACACAATGCTAGATTCCTTCATAATCTTGGGGAAAACTGCAAATGTTCCAACAGAGGTCATGGCTATTATCGAGAGAAGGCCACGGACAGCGAATTGCTGCGCGTGCGCCGCATACGGACTTCCTCGCAAGTGTTATTATTGACGACGAATGTTGGAAATGTGTGCATATGCATGTTTTTCTATTTTTTGTTTATTTGAAGACTCGGTTGTGCATAGCTTTCTTGGAGAAAGTGAAATTGCATCACAAGGACTGTCGATGAGAAAATGGGGAATGAAGCCTCTAGTTCGAATCCTGTGCAAAATATAAAGATTTAGTACAATTCTATTTATTTATTGATGACACACTTTTTGAAATGAAGGCAAATGTATCCTGTGTCGAAATGCATTCCTATTTTTTTGGTACGTTTGTAAATAAATGTGTATTTCTGTAATAAAGATGAAGAACTTTTAAGAAATAGTTGACGTTAGTATAACAATTATTTCACTTTACTTTTGTGTATAAGATTTTGAAACAACTACGAAAAATTTGTAAGGGGAAAAAAAACACGTCATTACCGCCCGTTTACTCTTATTATGATGAATAATTTTAATCTAAAAACAATCACACGGGTTGGTTGACATAGGCCGGAAATCAGAGACAAAAATACGTTAATTGAAGTTAAAAAATAAAAACATAATACGTTTTTATCTAAACAATAAGCTGTTGTTTTATTACTTTTAGTAAAAAAAAGTGTCCCTGTTTTGGTTCAATACAGACTAAAGGCTACTGATGTAATAAATACAACACAGTTTGAAAAATGTATATAAAGAAAATTGTGCATTAGAACGCATTATAAATGACACTGCAGCATTTAAAATAGACGTTAAAGATTGCATACGATTGTGATGAAATATCAAGTTTTATGGTTCTGGTTAATTCTGACTTCTGATTTAGTTTGACATTTTAAGCCGAAGTTATGGACGTTACAGGTTGAGCAATATGTACCCAATTCATATGAGAGAAAAAAAAAAGTTTGTATTCATGCATGTACCCCTAAAAGTCTTTTTTTAAAAGTTGCACTAAATATCGTTTTCATCCAGCTAAAGCTTCCCAAAAGCACACGTGCGTCACAAGGTCAAATCCTTGGGGATTGCAATGGGTGTATATCCAAAAATACTGTGTGCAGGGGAAAAAGTCTCACTAGTTTTGTCTTTAGTTTTTCTATTGTCCAGTTTCACTCATTTTATTTTTAAAAAGTGCCTTGCAATGTAACTACACCCAGATCAATAAATTACATCAAATGAATAATCTATATGAACAAAAGCCTAAAATGCGTTTTGTCTGGCTGTGACCCGTGGGATATTTTTGCTTCATTCGCGGTTTGTATTTGGCATTGAACCATTATGTAGTATACCGTCAATTGCGCTTGGTTTTATATGAAGTCTGGGAAAGTATTTTGGAACCATGGAATATTTGAAATAATAGCACGTGCACGTTTGAAGGTGTGTAATTGGGTTTTCAGGCATGTGCGGAATTCCCAGATGTCTATGAAATTGAAGCTGCCTTCAGCAGGACATGGGAAGGTGGGGTGGATGAAGCTGGCCTGTATGCTGAGCAACTGTAATGCTAACCTAAATAAAAATCCCCTCGAGAGACATACAAACAAATTGCAACAACGAATAATTTATTATGGACACTTACTCTAATATTGGTTTAAATAATAGTAAACACTTTTATTTTAGCACGGACGCCATAAAAATCCCAGTGAACTTCAGGAGAAAACTGGACCAAAGTTTGAGTTCATTTCCACTTGTAAGGCATTTGGCAGATGGATGTTAGAGGCACACGAATGAAACTTATTTTGAACAGATGTTAGCATTTTAGAGTCACGTGAATTGAACAGATGTTCAGATGTCGAGGTCCGCCTTTAAATAGACTATACTGAAAATCTTAGAAACAAAGCGTTGGCTTTTCTTGAAGGGATAGAGCCCGTGGAGTGACTCGAGGTATGCACGGTGAATTTAAGCTTTTTGCTCTAAATCACGGCCCGTGGGATCCATCCAGAAGAACGCGCGTGGGATTTTCCCAAATAAAGAAAGCCGTGTAGAATTGCTGTTCTAACAGGTACTGTACATGACGGGGCTGCTTTTTCGACATCATTGTGCATATGTTTAACGTTTGTTTGTTTTTACGTTCTGTCGAGTGTGTGGCCTACTTAAATAGCCTAGGTCCGAAAAAAATAATAACATCCAGTTTTAAACCGTGATATTTTGACATTTAGCTTTTCGGATAATTTTTCTGTAGCCTAGTGTCGCATTTAATCACAGCTTGCTTTTATTCTGACCTGATAGACTAATGATTTTGACTCGTAGCTGCTCTGGTGTCAGTGTTAACTCCGTTAGCTTCCCTCACATGTGTTATACAGGATTAATCATAGCCTCTTTTTTTTTCTTTTTTTTTATACTAGATACATATTAGCCTGTTTATTACCCTTTTATGTTCCTTGGGTCATTTATGAATGTGGGCCATTCGGCTCTTAATTACTCGAAAATAAACAAAACAAAGCAAAACTTACATGAATGGGGTTCTTTAAATCTATTAAATGCGTATGAATTGTTTGTCGCGTGTAAACCGATATTAAAAAAAATGTATCACAATTATTTATTTAAAAAAATATAGGGAGCTAATACTTTAAAAAAGAAATGAGCCTTTGTGTTGAGTAAAAACAAAAAAAAAGTGAAGAAGGAAGTCAAAGCGAGCACTTGTTCATTTCCCCAGCTGTCTCGCTTAGGCTACAGCTCCTACAACAACTGCTGGCAATTCACTTCATGAAGGAAAATCATTTTCCACTGAAACTGCTCCTGGAAACAGGTGCAACTTACAGAAGTATGCTAGCTGCAACCGTTTTAAAAGCCATCGAGAACGGATGCCATGAATGATTGTTTACTGGATGCGCCGACAACAGGCCTATCTTTCAGTCCTCTACCTTTCATAGGGTAAAAATAAAAACCGAGTGCATGCGTGGGCTGCGATTAAGCGGAAGTGGGCAATGCAGAAACATGTTTTGTTTTTGTTAATGCCGTTTATTTTTCCACAGGTGGAATTTTCAAAATAATTATTCCCATATGTAATAGTTTCCTCTCTTGATTTTCGGTATACCAATCCATTTTATGTTTCTATGATCTGAACATTTTTATTTTAAAATAAGTGTTAGTCAGCATGATTGTCACAATAATGACACAATAATTTTTTAATTGTTTCAAGATCAAACGTTTGTGAATGTTACGCTTGTATTTGTAAAGAAATAAAAGTGCTTTTGAAAAACCATCTTGCATGCTTTAGTTTCTACATGAAAAGCTTGGGCTCTTTAGACGGAGGGACATCACGGGTAACATTAAGAGGTTATAATCTGGAGATGGTGCAGGGTTACAGTTACGTGAAGGTCAAGCCTTGTTCCTGGGAAGAGCTAAGCTTATATAAAACAGATACTGCATGGGCCTACACCTTAAAACCCCTTAACATCTGATTTCCCATCCAAACAGAGTGAGCTATAACACTGACGACACAATTCAATTTCAATATAGGCTACTATAACAATTTAAGAGCCAAATATCTGATCACGAGTCATGAATATAAAAGCAGTCTCTATGTTTGTTAGTCTAATTAATGATTGAAAAATGTGAAAAGCCAAAACGTGAACCATAAGAACTACGCACATCTGCTGTAAGAGAAGACAAAATATGTAATACCTAAATATATCTAAAAGCAAACCTCATGATCCGTTGTATTTCAGTTTGCAGATGTTGTTTAATTTGATGTGTAACTTCATTTAGGAAGGTCTTTTCATTTCAAAATGGCCTATAAATATTCTGAAAATTCCTAAAAAAAATGTATTTTTTGGGAAGAATAGCATAACAGGGAAAGCTGGCGTCTTGTAGCTTTTAGAAATGAGCAAAGATCAGCTGCTGCAGCCTGATGGTAGTTAAATTACAGTTAGGCTTAGTGGTGCAAGTGTTGCATTAAGAGTGACAGAGCATCAAAAGTCCCCTTTCAAACTCACTCAACAAAGAGAGCGCCGAAGCCCCATGTTTACGGAATACTTAGCGCACGCCACCCAGGGAGCAGACAAGACACGCATCACGCTGCCGCTAGGGGATACACAATGATGTCACACACAGGAAATGGCTGGAGAGACTTGGCACCTCGCGGTGGTTGGCCCAGCATCCACTGGCTCAGGAGGGCCGCTGCGAAAATAAACAGGCAATCAGAACGCTGCACGAGAAGTACACAAATCCATTGTGGTGTTTCATGGATAATAAAGGCAGAGCTTTCACATCTAGAGTAGTGTTTATTTGTGCAATCTGCTTGTCCATAAATAGGCTTGTCTTTTGCAGGACGGATAAACAGAATGTGGAAGTTAAAGCAGTTTTTGTCCCGTTTTGAAACTTTCCTGTTAGTGATGTTTGCTGGATGCTTAGCTGAAAAAGATTCGTAAACGGGTTTAAGAAATAAGTCTAAAATATGATTTTAAGCTACAGTCATTCATATAAACATATTTATTTAGTACATTTACTTCAATGACTCAATGAGGAAAGGTTTTCTCTTAACCCCATTCCTCTATACATCTATATATACACATTTTATTTTTTTTTGTCATACAGTGTAAATCAATGGGGTCCAAAAGTTTGATCAAAACATTAACTTACGTTTCAGTCTTTGTACTAAAAATGTCATGTTTAATTTAATGTGTTACTTGCAGAATTACTAGCAAGTCTTTAATGAAAAAAAATAAATATAGTGACATGTATCAATATCAGTAACATTAAACCAATAAAATCAAATTATTAGACTTAACTAATTATAGTTAACCTTTGGAGCCCACTGACTTTCATTGTATGAACAAAACATTTACAATTCTACATGAATCTGATCCCCATCGTGTTCCACAGAGAGGGTGAGTAAAGGATGACAGCTTTAATAACATCAGTGTACTGTATCATTGATGTACTCAACTTCTGTTTTTTCATTGAACCGGTTCTTTAGTGACTACTTTCTGTTCACGATAAACAAAATGCATCCCCAAGACAAAGATTCTGAATGTAATAAGCTTCTCATGTTGTATCACTTAACACCATACTGCTCCGGGAAACTCCTTTGTTCTTCTGCTTTGCAGTAAAAAACCCTCATCTGGATCCAACCTGTTATGAAGGAGAATATCTATATAGTGAAAATACTGCTAAATGCGTAATACAACTTGCGGCTCTGGCACGAAAGAATGCCGAAAAAGAGAACTGAACGTCAGCTTTCATGAACGAGACGGACTCGTTACAATAGCCAATTTTCTGACGGACCCGTTAAATAAACCCAAGTCCTTCCAGACATTTTAAAGCTTCCACAGAGCACTCTGTTAATATCCATAGATGTCAAATTAATGCACTTTTCCAGAATCATTTACCGGAGCAAAAAGTGAACCCTTAGGTATGTTATGATTGGCTCATCATTAAAGACCTCATGGTCTTTTAGCTTCAAATGTTCGGTACTAAGGAATCTTTCTTACATTGAGAATTTGACAGTGTGTGACTGATGCTCTTAGCAGTCAAGCGGCCTACGTCACTTTCTCCGGCCCAGGGGCGATCACCCTAATGACACCCCCCACTCGCCCTCCTATGGGGTCGGCTCCTGAACAGCTACTAAGCTCCACAGAGTCATTAACCTGGAGCCCACCGGAGCTCTCTAACACAGGCCTATTTTCAGCACTATATGAGGAAGATAAGTGATGTGTTGTTTCTTGGGCATTACAATGATTCCCCTTTTCCTTCCTCCGCGTGTCAGGAAGCGTAACTGGGGCTAACAACAGCCTTGAGGTTAAAACAGGAGGGAGGGTCATAATCAATTAACCTCTACATCCTAATCAATGCTAATTATTTCACATTTCATGCTTTTATTTTGAAATTAGGTAGCTTGAGCTTAATGTTTTTATATAGTTCTTCAAGTCTATTCAAGTCAATCTTCAAGTCTAAAAGACGTTAATAAAAAAGAGATGGCTGTATTATAAGTCTTATGTTTTGTGGTTGATATAAAAGGAAAATGATATCTGATATTGAGTCGTAACTTAAAATCAAAATCATACAATGGTGATTTTATAGACTGCAAATATTTTTAAACTTCGCATGTATCTTAAAAGTTTTAAACAGTATAAAGACAGTTTCTCTTAAGGTTGTTTGCATAAATGTGTGAAGTAAATTTTTCACATCAAATAGACTATAGCTTGATATAATCTCTAACAATAAAACATTAATAGGATGTCTTAGCATACAGGCTAAAACAAAAATTCATATGTAAAAGGTTTTAGTGACTAGTTTTGTTCTGATGCTGTTGTACAGAGAGAATTGGTTCTGATGAAGACTTGATCTGACTCAACTTTCAGTTCATTTCCCAGCAGGGTCACTGTTATTATAATTCATATATGTTTCAAAGGTGTCACGTTTCAGTCCATCTGATATCAGTTCATGACATGAGATACACTGATCAGAGAAGCATGTTCAAAATTTTGATTGCTAAAGACAAAAGAACGAAAATGAAGATTGTACATAAGATTGTAGCACACTGCAACACTTTATTCTTTTGAATATTTTTAAGGATCATTTTATATTTGACAGTCATAGTACACTAGTGCCGTCAAACAATTAATATAATAATAAAAGTAATAATAAAAAAAAGGTTTTGTTTACATAATATCAGTGTATACTCTGTATATTTATGTAACATGTGCGTGTGTATATTTAAGAAAAATATGTTGTGTATATATTTAATATATTTATATATAATATCTAAGAATATGAGTATTTCAATGTATTACCATATACATATTTTCAAAATATATACTGTATTCATGATAAATATACACAGTAAATATAAATATATGATGTAAACACATTTTATTTTGGATGAGATTAATTATTTGACAGCACTAATATATACACGTTCCGTACAAAAAAAATAGCTAGTCATATTTTTACACTAACTGCATTAAGTTTCAATTAAAATGTAGCTAAATTTAAACAAAAAAAACCACGAAACAATTGAATTAGTTTTGATTATTTGTATATGGATGAAAGCTAACATATCAAACTCTTGTGGTCAACAAAATTTGAATAAGCAATTTTCTAAGATTCCAAAACTTATAATACACCTGCGACAACTTCACAAATGAAAATGACATCTTGTCTTGGAATTTAGCAAATTTTGTTGTCCATATAATAAAGACATTTGCGCAGGTTTGAATCTCTGTTAATCGAGTGTACAGTGAACTCTTGGGCATGAGATCGATTAGATGACCAAGAGCAGGGAGCAGGAACTGAAAATGTGTTCATGTATCAGCTCAGAAGAAAAAGGTGATGTTTTGTTGCGATCAGCGCAAAAGGTGGTTCTGTTTCTTATTCTCAACAGACCTTTAGTGTCGTTTCCCAAAAATCCCGCAATGACATCGGAATTTTGACTGCAGTTTGGTAATACTGAAAGTCTGTTTTTTATTTCATATGTAAGCCAGCCTAAACGGGACTACTAATATTTGTAAGTGCTGTATCTAAGGTCTGAGTGATCTCTGCATGGCACCTTGTTAGTTACTCTCACATGTCTCTGTCGTAACACGGAGGATGACATCAAGCACTGATTGGTGTCCCCCGGGGGTTTCGGCTCCAACCTGCAGTGAGGCAAACCAAGTCGCTTGTGACCCGGGTCCTAAATCAAGTTCAAAGCATCCCACGGCATGCTCGCAGGTATTGTGTTACGCACTCACTGTCGGGATCTGGTCAGCCTGCCTTATGTTTGGTAAACCCCGGGGTTGCCCCTTTGACTCTTTCTCACAGCTTGAAGCCTGGTGGAGTGACATTTCTACAGACAGGAAATACTCGGTTAAAACTATATTTTGGATTAATTAAAAATCTCCAATTCGTGAACATTTCAATCGTTTTTTTTAATAGTTTAGCCACAAGATCTTGGGGGGGTGGGGGGAGAAGTAACAGTTTTTTTTTCATTTTTTAAGATTTCTCGAAGGCTGATTTATTTGGTTAAAAAATAAAACAGTTAAATTGTCAAATTAAAATGAAGAATTATATGAAATATATGTAATATGTGATGGCAAAATGTAATTTTCAGCAGCCATTGTTTCAGGTTATTAGTGTGACATGATCATTTAAAGCCAACATTTCTTATGGTCTGTACTGGAAACAGTTGTGCTGCTTAACCTATTTATGAAAACTGACATTTTGAGAAATAGAAACACCATTTATTTAAATTAGAAATATTTAGAAGCATAATGAATGCCTCGATTTCAATCTTCGTCAACCTTGATTTTTGCCTTTATTACAGAAAATGAAAGAAAAGACCAATTTATTTTTGGTGGTAATCAATATTATGCCACAAATGCTTGAGCTTAAGAGGTACTGAACCTGTAATATTCCATAAACCATTCCAGCAATCATCTTCAATATTTCAATGCATACACATTATGAACGCCCACTCTTAAAAACAAAAGTTAGTAGCATAAATGCATAGATATTCTTTACAGTCAAAATGGTTTTTACTAATAGGCCACTAATATTTTAGGAACCCTTAATCACTGTGAAAACCTCTTTTTTGGAACCAATATTAAAACAAAATGTAAGGTGATGAAAACCTGATCGCTAGCAACACGTGAAAAATCCTCAGAAATTGTGAGATTGCATAACTCGCTGAGAACAAAGCAGATCCATTAGATCAACAGCAGCTCATTACGACCTGAAATCAACATGTTAAATCTGCCTGAAAGCCTAACTATTTTTTGACTGCACATTCCACACGTCCGATAAGAGGAAACTATGCTGTGGGGAAACTGGGTAGAAGA
Organism: Enteromius trimaculatus; assembly: GCA_032361065.1. Taxonomy (NCBI): domain Eukaryota; kingdom Metazoa; phylum Chordata; class Actinopteri; order Cypriniformes; family Cyprinidae; genus Enteromius; species Enteromius trimaculatus. The sequence continues at coordinate 8,391,827 of JAUMHP010000070.1, forward strand.
GGCATGGCAGAACGTAACGCTGTTTTGAAGCTCAACTGTCTGGCACCATTGATCGTGTTGATTAGCCTGCCCAAGAATGTGGACATTCACGTAAAGTGTGGTCTGCGCCCCGGTGTGGAGCGATCTGAACTGCGCAGTGGCATGGGACAGTAATTACTGCCTTTCCCTGCGACACACCACATTAACTCTTCATGGGCTGTGGATGAGTGCAAACTACCAGCCTTGAAGGAAAACTCCATTCCAATACGCCGTTCCATCCTCCGTCCCCGCGTCTCAGTAACAGTGTGGAGCTGCAAGGATTGACTGAAGATTTAAATCATGAGCTTAGATTGGAAAGACGTATAAAGAAAGCATTGATTTTAGAGAATCATGCATATGTTGCACAATGAAGCTGTCATTTTGTAGTTACGATTTTAAAATAAATATACTTCAGCGCTAAGCCAAAACAGTCATCAAGCAGTTATTGTGTAAGCTCTAACATTTTCTAGAAATCCTTTAAGAAATTATTTTTCAAAACTAAAAAAAATCTAAAAATGTTAATATTATATAATATATATATATATTTTTTTTTGATCAAGTGGTATATATATAGCACCACCTGAAGAAATATCTGACTTACGCTTGCCTCATGAAGAAAATTATTTTATTATTTTAAAAGATTTATTGATGTTGACAGTCACAAGGATCTGCAGGTGTTCTCCTTATGATGCCATTTCCTGTTTTTCTTTCCATGTTTCTGCATGTTGATGAACAATTTGGTTTTACAAATTTTCCAAATATTAATAAGCAGTGACTCTCACTTTTGTTCTATTAATACATACACATTTTAAATGAATAATAATATTAAAAATAACATTAAATAACTACAAAATTTTAAATATCTAAATTAATTAAAATATAATTAAATTCTAATATCAGAACAGTATTAATATAACCTGATATTTTTACTTCATGCCCTCAAAAAAAACAAAATTAGTGCTGTTTAATCACGATCAATCACAAAAAAACTACTTATGTATGTTTAAATACAAACATATGCATGTATATAAATATATAAATGTATATACATGCAAATATTTTCAAAATATATACTGTATGTATGTGCATTTATATATTCACATAATAAACACATGCACATATTATGTGAACCAAAACTTTTATTTTGCATGCGATTAATCACGATTAGTCTTTTAACTGCCCTATTTTAGATTTTAATGCATGTTTAAATTATTAAACAGATATGAGAAAATAAGGAATGCCACATCCTTGACCGATAAACACGGAGTATTTGTGTTTAGTGACTGTTTTGTTGCACACATAGTTCCACAGTTTATTCCTCCACCCACCCACACACGCACGCTAAAACCTCCACCTGAGGAAAGAAAAAAGCCCTTGAACTCCTTCCACTTCAATACCATGAAACTCTGCATCTTTTAAAACACAATCAAGCGTTTTGGACTAGTACAGTTACTTTTTGCTTCTGTGACGGATGCGATTTGGCAACGGCTGCTTGCAAAATCTCCGATTAAACCGGGGTGACCTTTGACACCGGGCCCAAAACCACGCAAATGCCCAAGGCGCATATAACGGCTGCTTTCCTTCATAATAAAGTCAGCATTAAAGTGCGCAAATTAGAGTAACCACGGCAACCAAATTAGAAGGGCCAACTGAGCTCCGAACACTTTGGCGACTTCAAAAGGTCTGCGAGCTGCAGACTCCAGGGTCTGGCAGAACCGGGGGCCTGGTTTAAATTAAGAGGCGACTTCCACACGCCTCGCAAACGCAAACTCAAGAGGGACAGAAAAAAAACAATAAAAGGAAAAACCAAAAAAGTGAGAAAGGTCCCGGGGAAAGCCTTACTGCACCAGCTTTCTGGATTCTATTAGGGCCAATTATCTTATCTGTTTCATTTCAAAGGCTGACCCAAGGGGCTCAATGGCATTTCAGTACTGTGTTCATAAACAGACTGCAGCCTGCCGACTGGGTCATTACAACACTCAGACCCCCTGCCTGGGGTGATCAAATATTTGTGTGCTTTTGTAAATAATGCTTACTCTTTTTTGCCTCCCCCCACCGACAGGAAACAAAGGTTCGCTTTTCGTGCAATTTATTTCGCTCTGCGAAGTATACAGTTTATCTTTTAACATTTGACATCTGGTACTGATACTAGTGCACATACATTTATTTCAATGCATTATATGTTTCATACACAAACAATCGTTTACAGCTTATCTTTGCCCTGTTGTTTCACAATTCAACCTTTTTCTTCCGATAAGGTGAAGGTTTGCAGACCCTCTTGGTTTCATTCCCAGAGTCACCGTAATGGCTCCCAGTTCATGCATCAACTGTATCAGTGTAAGGAATGCAGTCCCTACGCAAATCGATCAGTCCAATGGTATACTAGATGACAGTTCGAAGTTTCCACCCAGTAGTTACATAACACCCTTATGACTTACAGTGTGATTTTCCACCCATGCTATTCTCACTGCTTTGTTCTTAAACATGCGTCTCAGTAAGCATGCATTTTATTTGCATGAATAGTAAATCTGATGGGTAAACGGTAGACGGTACGTTATATTGTTACAAAAACATCATTACGGTCCCATGCATGAAAAAATAAAGTGAAAGGAACATTTGGTATGCTTACCTCATTTATTTGCTAATTGATTAAAACGACATTAAAGATGTAGTTTGTAATGGCCTAAATAAGTTGCAAATTATTAAGAATTTCTGAATTTAAATTGGTTTCGATATTATTTTGAAACACAAGGTCACATGTTTTAGTATCATAATCGGGGCAAAAAGCCCTTATAAAAAAAAAAGGAAAATATATCCCATTTCGTTATAGGCAAAGCAAGGCAAGGCAAGTTTATTTATATAGCACATTTCATACACAGTGGTAATTCAAAGTGCTTTACATAAAAGGAGTAGAATAATCATAAAAGCAATAATAAAACAAAGAAGAAAATAGAACAATTATAAAAACAATGATCACAACATAAAAAAGGCACAAATGCCTTG
>JAUMHP010000070.1:8420118-8431247 GCA_032361065.1 Enteromius trimaculatus
ATCGTTGGGAAAACATGAAAATGTGAATGCAATGTGTTGCCTTGAAATTTTGAATATTGGCAATGATTTTTTTTTTACAGTGCAATTCTGTTTATTAAGGAAATCCACATCATGCGAAAAGAATGTCCAGAGAAGTACAGGATGGAAAAGAACTTTATTTAAAAAAGGTGATCTGTGACAGAAGGGAACGCGTACGGTTACAAACTAAATGTGACATTTTATCGCTAGCGGACGGTTCTTATTAACATCCAGAACAGTGGAACAGACAACAGAACGAAACAGGCCAGCTCAGGTTGACTCACAGGCTTTTTGGAGGCAGCGTGATGGCTCACATCAATTAAACATGTTTTCCTCTTTAGGTTATTTTTTGTTTTTTGTTTTTTCTCAGAGGATCTCAGTCACGGAAACGAACAGTTTTACACCAAATGTTTAAAAGAAAAAAGAAAAATACAGGAAAGATGAATCGCTAACAAAAAATGACTGTAGTTCGTTTCTTGAAACGGTCACACGAGTTGATCCGAGCACTTCATGAAGAAAGATGGCCAACGAATGGCAACACTGCCTCAGGAGAGAACAGAACGATTACCTTTTTTTTTCTACTGAAGCAACATCAAGCCTGCATGTCGTGGTAAACACATCACGTGGGAATACACAGGAAATGATTGGTTTTAAAAGGGGCTCCCCCCGCCGTCTCCTCACTCACTTTGTAATTCGCCTCAACAGTAAATCAGAGCTCACTGCTGGGCCCTGACTTCAGCGTGGAGTTGTCCTCTCCCAGCATTCCTGTGCTCATGAATCATTCTGATTTCTGGCTTCCACCAGGCATTTCCTCTACAACTCTCTCCCTCTCACAATTCAGCAAGGAGCAGAGCGCTGCTCACGATCCAGGGCAGCCTTCGATTTGGGCCACAGGAGAACAGGGAACACAGAATGTCATTCTAGAGCTTTCCAGATCCTGCTCCAACTGAATATTCTGGGTTTCGGTACAAGCTGAGCTCCATCGACAGCACTTAGCACAATATTGATTACTACAGCAATGCAGGAAATGAATGAGGCCAATCCATTAAAACACAGTACTCACCACTTTAATAATATGTAAACAATATGGATGTCAACATGATTTTAATATAGAAAGTTGCTTACTAATCTAAGTTATATTGGGTGTTACAACTTTGCTGTCAATATATGACAACAGAATATATAAAACCCAAAAATGACCATAAAAATGACGACAAGAACTTTACAGCTCAAATAATAGACAACTTTCAGTAGAAGAATTCATTACTTTTTTGGTAAAAATGTATTATATTATCAAAAAAATGGGTCCAATCAACTTTTTGTGGTAATCAATAGACAATGACATTATTTTTTAATAAAATTATATTATAAAAATGTTTGGGCCAATCAACTTTCTCTTATTTTTATTTTTTTGTGTTGACAACATTATCCTACAAGTGCCGTTAACTGAGTTTAACTTGTGTCAAACCTAGAATATTCCTTTTATTCTGTTGTTATGTGGATTTTTCAATGTTACTGACTTGTTTCCAGACAATTTGGGAGTCTCTCAACAAACAAAGTTTCATAAAAACTGTAACATATCTTTATAATAACATTCATAAAAAGCAAAGAAAGATCTATGAGAAATCCATAGTGCCATGGGAAATCACAGAAATATCCTACAAGAGCTTCGAGTTGCTGTTTCTCAAAGGGTGGGTAGAAAGTAGAAAGGATTTCTTAAATTATTATTTCAACAAACTGCTCCTTAGCATTTCAAAGACCAAGTTGGCTAAATTCTCATCTTTATATACAAAACATACAACATACAATACAGAGATCACTTCACAAGTTCACGAATGAGACCAGTTCTGAAGCTCCCAAAGCACTGGCTCTGTGTCGTGTAAGCATGTCGCGTGTATGTTAGCCTGTGCCTTCGTGTGCGAGTGTGAAGTGTGTATCTGTCGCTTCATATCATGGCCTGGATCACCATCCTGCTTTTAACATGGTGAATGTAGGAGCTCTGCTTGTCGGCCAGGCTCTGAGTGGCCATTGTCTCATCATCACTGGTGTTGGGCTCCTCTTTCACCCGGATGACTCCGCGGTGAGTGTCCCGTCGTGGCTCGGTGGGTGAAGCGGAGGTGTTGCTGTCGGGGCTGTGCTTCCTGATGACGCCACCAGAGGGCGAGATGTCCTCCTGCATGGCCTGGTCATGAAAATCCTCTCCTTCTTCCTCCTCTGACTCCTGCAGGTGACCGTTTGGCTGACGAAGCTGCTCGATCGATTTCGAAAGCATCTGTGGGAGAGACAAACGCGATTTAGCGTTTCAGTCAATGAGCCATTTATTGTCTCCGTGCCAATTCGGGCAACACAAACATTGCCATTTACCAGAATTGGAACTCATTCACAAAACCGAATCACAGTTGTGAGCTTTGTATAAAAAATACATCCTACGTTAGGTAAATATAGACATTGTGTCCTGGAATTAGTAAAATACTTTTTATATCTCGCACTAAAGCCTGTAAGCGGATGTAAAATTACTCAGGTGCCCTATTTAGCGCAGGTAAAACATTCAGTTTTTCAACCAGAAAGCTAATCCCTGACTTCACAGCATGTTACTCATGACATCGTTTCTCTCAGAAATAATTTATTACTACCTACAACAGTTTAAGGTTACAGACCTGTCCAAAGAGAGATTATTTACTTGTTAATAATTAATAATAATAATGCTAGAGAATAATTAGGAGTCGCTTCCAGTCATATTACATTATTTTATGGTATAAACAGAATTCAGCTCTGGAACAAACAGCTGGGTCAATTAAAAAATGCTCATCTGTAGCATCTATTTACTTATTTATTTATATGTAATATGTAAATAAGAATTGAGTTAGTGCTGATCAGATGAGTCAAATGATTAATCGTGACTAATCAATAAATGTTTTTGTTTACATAATATAATTTATATTATATATAAATATATTTAATATACAAACAACATTTTTCTTAAATATATGCATGCATGTATGTACAGAAACATTTATTTTGGATGCAATTAATCACGATTAACTGTTTGACAGCACTAATTAAAATACACCTCTTATATAATGAGCATGTTTGAATTTCTGAAATTAAAAAAAAAATGTTGAACACGCCAGAGTGATGCAACTGTCGTATTATCATAATGAAGTAAAAGCTTAATTAAATTAATTTAATTCTTACAAATTCATCCAAGATAATTTGGAATAATATACTATTATTTAGTTCAAAAACAAATTTTTTTTTTAGCTTTGTTGTTTATTAATAACAAAAAATTGTTTGCCAAATTGGGAGTCATATGGTGCAACAATATGCAGTAAACATGCAGAAAAAAATACAATATGAAATTATCTTAACTTATAACCGTGTATAAACGTAAAAAAACAACAAAAAAAAAAACAACAGATGTATGTTTTTAGTATTAACTGTAAAATGTCATGTGGTACGACTACCCCCAAAAACATACCTAAAAAGATTTTTGAAGATAATTATTTGTGTACACTCTTACGTGTTCAAGGTGTAGCGAAAATATGTTATAAGATTTTATTTAATAGTTTACATTTACATGTGACTTTTATTTTGGATGCGATTAATCATGACAGCACTAATTGCAACATTATTTGTTAAAGTTGTTTACATGAAAACAAATGAGTTTAACTCATCAGTCAACTTTACAGTCATTCCTGACCCAGACTAGACTGTTTTTTGTACATGGCCCTGGTGACTGATGCCATAACAATAAATAGCCAAAAACAAGTGCTCTCTGGGCACTTTTGATGTTCATGTCTGAAAATTGCACTTGTAACCTTGAATTTCCCATAGCACTCTCAGCAATAATAAGGCAGATCAATCTGCACGCTCCCGCTAACAATGGAGTCTTTCACAGCGCGAGCCTCCCGTGTCGCTAACCTTGCATGCGCGGCAGAATAATTGCACTTAAACGGATGGCCAGGTCATGGCTGCTGGTGCACAGAAACACAAATATTTCCAGAGGGGAACAAAAGTATGTATTCTATCCACTTTGGTGCCCATTTGAACTTGTCCCTGTGCAATCTTGTGGTGTTAGCATGCAACTGATGCCTTAAGCTATGCTAATTCAAGAGCCGCTTCTGAACCCAGAACAGGCTTTTTTCCCCTCACATAATAGAGATGGGCTGTCCAGCTTTAGTTCCCATGTGAACTAAATGGTATTTCAAGGAAAATGGGCTTTAGGGTGACAACATAATCATTTAACTTCATCCTCATCTTCCCATGATAGCACTAAAGTCATTGTTGCACTGACAGGTAGATTAAATGATTGTACCTTGTTGATGTGGATCTGTTGCTGGTACTGTTTCTGCTTCTCCAGGAAGTTCTGGTGTTGCTGCTGAATCACAAGTTGAGCTAGTGTGCTCTGGGGCAGCGGAGCCGATTGGGTTCGGTTTAAGGGCCTGTGACGCGGCAGTTTGTGTCGGGTGCTGCTCGGAGAGCTTTCCATCATGGCCAGTGGAGAAGGAGGATGCACAGGACTCTGACCTATGAACATGTATGGATCTGGTAAATACAAATATAATGGGATTCAATTTTCACCGTCTCATATCATTTAAAGGAACGGTGCATCCTAAAAAAATTCTAGAGAAGAAGTGATGTCCATCAAAAATTCCTTCAGACTTCAGACTTATCGGTCTGATCATCTGACTTTGATTATTTGATATTTTCAGATGATTTTAAAAGACATCGTTCACATTTGTCCTTTCTCATATAAACGAGGAGCAAGCTTCTGCTTGAGTTTGATAGCATCTGATTGTTTACTGTATGGTGCCCATTTTTTCTCTGTAAACATTTAAGTGTTTTAAATCTGTGAGCATTTAAGAAATACTGCTGCTGCACATATAACATATACAGGTGGAGCTGGGGAAGGTGGAGAGTTTCTAATGATGTCATTATGCCAGATTGAGTTAAATCTATGGCACTGTGCCATCTACAGTAGAGTTTTATGACTCGATTATGGGTATATCGAAGCTCTGATGTTCTCACCAATGGAGAGGATCTTTTGGTGGCGGAGTTGCTCTTTCTGGAGGAGGTGCTGGAGGAGAGCTTGGTGGCTGCTGCTCACTTTGGTCTCCATTGCAACAGACATGGGCACTGGACCCAGAAGTTGGGTGGGCAAACCTTGAATGACCGCTGATACACCACAACCCTCAACATGCTTCTCCTGGAATCCCAAAGCAGCCTGAGAGGTGACAGAGAGAACATTTTCTATTAATTTCAATTGTACATTTGCACAATTATTTAATGAACAGATTGAAACCTCAGTATGTGCTCTGATAAATAAGGCCTCGTTTGCAGGTGCAGAATGCCCAATTCAGATTTTTTTGCCTATATCCAATTTTTTAGGGGTTGTCCGTTTACACGTTTTTTCGATTGTGACCCATATCTGATTCATGTGTTTACACTTGCTATACGATCTGAAGCCTCACGTATGCACTGTTTTCATTTACCGCCTCCACACGTGCTTCTTCTTAAGGATATTAGTGTATATATAATAATTACATTAATACAGTATAATACAGTAGCTAATGATATCACTTCAGTGTGTTCATTGCAAATAAACTGATTATTAAAACTGCAAAGGCAGTTCAATGAAGTGCAACGAGTGAATTTAACATATCAGTTAGATTAACAGATTAGAGAAAGAAAAAAAAATCCATCTTTTTTGCCTGTAACTCAAAACAGCCCGTCTGCATTTACACTTTTTACCAGCACAAGTCACATGTGACATCATTAAGCCGCGGAGAAGTGCAGAATTGTCACCCTTTCAATAATGTACACAATGCAATGCCTAGGAAAACCAGATCTGCCTGTTTACATGACAGACGCATTGGCACAAATCTGTTTTATATCTGATTCATTTCCACCTATGAACGTGGCCTGAAACCAATCTCAAAATATCCGAATGCATGCGTGTTTTTTCCTGATTACACTGTCATGCATCAGATCCGATCTGTGTCACATATGAGCAAAAAATTGGAATTGGGTCACATTTAACTGACAGTGTAAACGAGGCCTTAGAGACTATGTGGAACGGTCTTGGATTATTTGGATCAAAATATATAAATACAAATGTATTCGTGATTATTTAATCTTCTAGGTAGGGAGCAATATACTATTTAAACTGCAAATTACCTCAAGATTAAATATTATTTGGAGCTACACTTGATTATTCTGGTTTGGTTGGACTTTAAAGAGCAGTAATGGATGAGGTGACTGGGGAGGGCTGGAGTGCAACCGACACCAGACACTTAAACACAATATTTATCTAAGGTCTATAAAATCCCCCAAGGTCAAAGGCCAGCACCCTGAGGCTACACATATCATCCAGTCAGCCAGTGATGGTTAGTCTGTCAACAGTGAAAGCAATATGCAGCTGAGCCAAGGCCATAAACTACATTTCCCCTCATTTATCATTTAACATCCACATCAAAATTAGAATTAAATAAGTCTTGGTGACTCTAAAATGGAATTCATAAATAAAACAGATTAAAAAGACAAAAATTAAAAATGATGTCCCATATTGATTATACCTTGCAGTCAAGTAATCATATTTGTATAATTAAATATAACATATTCAAACTATATATTGCACCAAAACTATACACAGAGTATTGAATTCTATGGTTAAATATACATTTAAATATGACATGTATGCTTTCAAATGGTAAATCACATCCAAAACTGCGTATATTTATTATGTATACATCTAATAAAATATGTTAGGTTTATATATTAAATATATTTCTATATTATATCAAATATAAGAAAATAAATATATAAATGCATTTACATGTAAATACTGTCAAAATATATATACCGTGTAAACGAATATATATAAGTACATATGAATGTATATATATTTATAAAGTATACTTTTAGCTTAATATTTGATTGATAAATGAACAATATCACACAAGCAGAAGAAATATCATATAATACTACTATAATATGAATGAATGAATTTATTCATTCTTCCGCAATACTTATTGCAGTGTTACAGAGTTCATAAGGGAAGCATTTGTGTCATGTTGTTCATGCCAAAAATCCAGACTTGGTGTAAACAGGCTTTAACAGAGGAAGTTATGAAAGATGAAGCATGTCACAATTTGACTTACACTGATGGGAGAGGAGGCAGCCGAGAGACCCAGGGAGATATTGGGCAGCGATGGAGACGTATAGAGATTTAACATAGACACTGAGCTTTCAGGGCCTAATAACCTCGGCTGTGACGGCCACCGCTGTGATGGAAAAAGAGAGGGAGAAAGAGAGACATTTTGAAATCCCACCATGGACCATTGGAAAGCGCAACAGCAACAGAACAATAAACTTTAATGTACTAAAACGGATGACGGTTTTGTTCCTGCCACAGTGGAGCTCAACTGGAGGACGTAAATCCAAGACCACAGTGAAGCCCACAAACACAGAAACGCATCCCATTTGCTATCGTCTCTCAAACTGCACTGTATCTGAGTAAAAACAGTCTCACAGCTGATCGGTTTTCGACTGTACTTCCTCCACCCAGTGGTGCGGCCCATCAGCATGTGGCAGAGGGGCGGTACTGTTTACCCTCCAATCCCTCCTGCCTATTCACTGACCTGTATGTGGATATCCGGCCTTATTTGACCCAGGGGACCAGTTCCCTCTGAAAGAAGATACCCAATGTAACGGATCACAAACACGGCTGGCTTTCGAAACTGGCGTGGTGTCTGCGGGTAGCACCTCTACGATCCACGAGACGTCAAGCTTATGTCAATACAATAGCGATCGGGCGTGTTTGTGTTGTTAACGTGTCTTTGGCTACCAGCGGCTGGTGGATCAATTAAGCACAACCACCCACCACCTCGACCCTGGATCGCAGCGCAATAAGCATTCCTTGTCGGCTATTGCATCGGAGGTCCATGGGAGTGTAAACAGTGGTGTTGAAGAATAACACAGCTGCTAAGCTGAGGCTTCACAGAGACATGTCACATTTGCCCAGAATACACCTCTTTGTAAGCTAAGTCCGCAGGGACCCGGAGGAACCAAGCCGTGAAGCCACCAGGAAGTGAGTCAGAGGAAGCTAATGAACATCGGCAAATAGGGAAAAGCCCTTAATGTTCCTATAGGAATGTTTTGGGTTCAATACAAGTTACGCTCAGTTTTTTATATGCTTGTTTGTAGGGCTTTACAATTTGGCTCACAATTGTGTGATTGTATACGCATATGATTATGAACCAAAAATTACTATTATACATTTTTAATCATAAGATACTATAAACACTGCACCATGAGCTGCTCACGTGTAAATGAACACCGAGCCACGCTTCACATAGTGCATACTTTTTTAAATTCAATCACAGCCTATCAATTTGATAACTGATAAAAGCATGTTTGTTGTAATTTCAATTAATTGTGCAGCTCTAATTAAAAGCATTGTGGTGTTATGTTGATTAGCACTAAAATAATTATTTTTATGCATTTATTTATTTATTTTCAAAAACAGCTAATATTAAAATAATAATGGAATTGATTGGGGCCAATTTTTGGATGCTTTAAAATAATAATAAAAAAAGGGAAGACAGTTGTTTTGTTAAAACCTGCGTATAATTTTAGATGTATTTTTATATTATCTTAAACATTATGATCATGGGGTTTAGTGATTATGCACTGTACGGCAATGAAAAAAATTTAAGTTAGTAAGCTATTTCTTCATAATAACATTAATAGGCTTTTTTATTTATTTGTTTGTTTGTTACATCTTGTGCCTGTAATGTTGAAACATTAATTATTTAACATTTGCAGATTTTCACTTCCATTCTTAATGCCTCACTGTACACCAACACTTTTTTAACAAAGTGGGAAGGACGAATTTTGTGATGATAAATATATTATCTAAAGTCGATTGAGCTTAAGATGTACTGAACCTGGGACCTGTATGCTATTTTGAAGGCTGGTGAGAATATCCATAGGTGAGCCCTGTAAGTAACTTTATTTTGAGCTATATCTGATCTACTCTTTCTTGCCCTGAGCTTTACAAGAGCTGTAGGCAAAGAAAACCACATAGCTATGCCAGTAAAGGTTACCGGTACAGAGCATGAGTTTGTGGGAGGAAGTGAACTGACTCTTTATTGTCCGTGCTGGGAGCCGTTTTCATTGGACTGGGACGAACAAGCAGGTCACAGGCTGTGGAGACAGACTTGTGTTTTCATAGCTGCGCGAGGACAGGCTGGGCCTGTGTCGAGGAAATTTATGGGTGCGGCCTGGTGGCCATCAACTTTTCTTTAAGTCGTACAGGTTTAATCTTTCAGGAAAGCTTTGATGAAACTGCTGCGAGAAAGCTTAACTGTTAATAGACTCGCGTTACTGTAATAAAATTTGTTTAATGCAAGTACCTCAGTACGTGTGGTGACTGGTAGAGAGGAGGGTCCGTTTTCAGCCCCCAAGGCACTGCAGGCCCCGTTGGGTGAACTGGGCCCCGATCCTGGTGCACTGCTGCTGGCTGTAGATTCTGGGGTAGAACATAAGTGAAGAAATATTAACTATAATTTATAATTAACTTATAAACGTATAAACTATCATTTATAATATATTATATAAACTGTAGCTCTAAAAATACTTCATATTGTTTTGATTCTTTTATATCAAATGTTTTTATATGAAATTAAATGTTAAGTGTAAATTTCAGGTATATTTGCAAAATATAATTGAAATATATGTGATTGTCATCCATATATCTAATACACCAAAAAACTGATATACAAAGTTTTTTTTTAAATATAATCCTTTTGTTTTAATAATCTCATGCTTTTTTCTTCATTATGATAACAGGACAGTTACCACCCAGCATACCACCCTGTTACTTCTGTTATCCCACCCCAGCAATATCAAAATTAATTTTAATCCAATTAAAAATTAAAAAATTATATTACCACACATTATATAAAAAATAATGTTCAGAAAAATAAGAAATAATAAATTTTTATATTGTGTATATTTTATATGTTAAAATATACACACACATGAACATATATATTTAAAAAATAAAAGTATTTGTATTTGTAGTGGCCTAAGACTTTTGCACAGTACTGTAGATGTAGATTTTTAAAAGATACTTTTTCTACTTACTAGAAATGAATGTAAATTTTTTGTGACATAATCAGCAATAGGATTATGTTATATCATATTTACATAAGAGTTACTGGATGACAATCTTGCATCTTGTTTCCAAAACCAGCCACCAACTGCTGCCACTGATACATTATAAATAAACACAAGCGACTGAAACACCATGGAAAAATCATTCAACCAGCCAAGGCTCAAAACCGCACTAGATGGTCTTCTGGATGACACCTGCCATAACAGCTGTTACATAACAACATCAGCACACTGAGCTGCATAGACAACGGACGGCTGCTGTGATTACTGAAGAGAAACAGCCAAACAGTAGGAGGTCTTATTGTTTATGCCCTAGGTGTGTCATCTAATTTTAAGATGCATTATGGGATGGCACTCCTACCCAGAAGCTCCAGGGCTCTCTTTTTGAAGGGTGTCATGATGCTCCCTTCCTTCCTCCTGAGAAGAGGGCTGCTTCTCCTTTCTGCAACCTTCTGCTTTAACCTGGATCGCACCTTCAGATTGGGCTCTGAGACTGGAGAGAAAACATAATAACACATGTTAATCAGATATTCAGGATCTCAACTGACTAGTCTAAACTTTTTTAGCCAAGCGTTGTTACGGAAATGTTTTGATGTAGCTATGCATGTCAGAAAATAAGAGAGGGGAATCCACATTGTTGTGCAGCAGCATTCCTGTACTGTGATGTTACAGGACTGTGATTAGATCTGAGGGTATCTGGAGGTTGTTTTCAAAGAACAGAGTTTCCCCATCATCGGGAGAAAATTAGCCTGAGCAACAAAGGCTTTAAGTAAAAATAAAAATTAAATAATTATTAAAATATAAATATAATATAATAAAATATTATAATTTATACAAATATATACATGTAAATATTTTATATATATATATATATATATATATATATATATATATCATGATTAATCATTTGACAACACTAAAAATAATTCAAT